>JAXQQM020059471.1:0-442467 GCA_034641835.2 Pinus albicaulis
ATTAGCCCATATCAACCAATCATATCTCGACACGTCACTGAGCTCGATGACATCAGCCTGAACAAATGGCGCATTCCCGAGATGACATGTGTCTTGTTGACATCACACTGTTTGACTTTGACCGTTGACTATTTGACTTTGACTTTTTCCATTTTGCCCTACTTTTCCCTGAAACTTTGACTTGCCACAACTTCCTCATACGAAGTCGGTTTCACGCGCCGTTTGCACCGTTGGAAAGCTGTCGACGAGCACTTCAACTTGATTCCATTTTTTACTACATTTGAAGACTTTGATATGGAGGAAAAAATGAATCCATTTTGGATCACAGGCATATGGTTTCAGCATAGACACCACGAGCAACGTGGCTAATGGGCTATAAAATACATACGACATGCGACATTACACTCCACGTGATATCGTAGGTAATCGTAACAGGTAAGCACTGCGTGTGGCATAGGGGTGAGCATCATATTGCTTTATCATAGGTATGATATCATAGTCCGCGACATCAGTGAATCAACATCCCTGCGTAAACTGAGCTATGTAACATATATTACATGCAGTATAAATACGATGACTTGAGTCTTATTAATTGGCCAGCATCATTTATTTGATAGCGGTGGGAATTGATATTAACCGTGGCTTGAGGATTCTGTGGTCACATTTGTTTAATAGTGGCGTTGGTTTGTATGAACCGTGGGTTCAATCATAAAGGTTGCGTTGAATTTTTTTAAATGGATCCAAATGCAAAACTTTCGATTTTGATATTATTAGATGTATAATAATGGTCCTTTAAGGATTCCATCAATTATTGTGAAATGAAGTTTGCATAAAGCTACAATATTCATCATCATTATATGTATTAATTAGAGTGGAAATTGGAATTGCACATTAAGTGGGGAGGAATGAATCAATTCCATCATGTTGAAGAGTAAATCTGGGTCTTAGTAAAATTGAAGATTTTGCTATACTAAATTGTAAAGTGGAAATTGCTTTTCTACATCATGTTTTCTCTAGAGTCTTGTTATTTCTAGATTTTTGTCAGAGTCTACATATCCTCCCAGGAGATCTCTTAGTCACATCTTCTTGGATTTCGGATGATAGCATCCTTTTGACATGGTTTCATTTCATGATCTCTTCTTCTCTGCACATTCTTTATTCCTAGGAACTTATAACCTTTCTGGTTTCTTGTTCATATACAACCAACTCATATTCCATGAGGACATATTATGTTGATTTCATTTGTTCGTGCACTGAGAGATACTCCTCCATAGATCATACTTTTAAATACAAAAGTTCATTACCTGCAACCATATAACATGACATCACAACATCCAATGTCAGCATATAAGTATATACATACCTCATACCTTTTTTCCTTGAGTCATCCTGTAGCAATTATTAAGAATGAAGAGCTTCATTCCCTTGGCTTGTTTCATCAATATGTTGTCACATTCCAGAAGTATTTTTCTATGATGACCCTTGCTCTTGATGACTACTCTCTACTAGTAAATTTTTTTAAAGAGGTTTTCCCGAAGCTGATTCACCAGGAGCTCCTGCCATGCTTCAATCAAGATGCTACATTTCTACCTATCATATAACCAATAGAAATCAAATCCTTATTCATAAGTTTGCGTGATTTTCCTTGAACTGGTACCTTGTGATTGGATTGTTAATTCAGGTCTTCAAGGCTTGAGACTTTAAGTTCCCTCTGAAACTGAATACTTATATCAGTTGTAGATACCTCAGATCTTTGGTAGATCACCTATTCCAAGATCCTTTAACGTACTGCTTCACTGTATATGCATATCACTGAGAATCCTTCTTTTGAAATCAGAAGTCATGACTATGACTTGTGATTTTTACACTAAAACTCCTTCTCTGAAGTCGCTCCAAAGGTGCCTTCAAATCTGTTTTAAGGCTCCTAAAACACTTTTCTCAGAACTCCCAAGAAATTGTTACAAGGTTTCTCCAAAGAATGCATTATCATGTCATTTATTAGTCTTCATAATACAATATATCCAATCTAAGTATAGTCTGCAATCATGCCACTAATCTGAGCTACCCAACAGTCACTGCCCACAGGTCCGAAAAGGAATGATCACGAGTTCAGAGATTGTTGCAAGTCCAAGCTTGGATGAGCTTTCATACGCTGAGCTTATATTTTCCCTTTTATATGCAGGTATCTATAGTCTTTATAATCATAAATTCATCCTTCAAAAATCCGCAAATATTTTCCTGAAATTAGGTTTAGTCCTTTCCACAATCCTTCTTCACTTATCCGCACAAAATTCTTCTTCTAATCCGCATTTTAATGATCTTAGAGATGTTCGCAATTCTATCTGAAATTGTCTGGAATTCTTCCCGTAGTTGACCGCACCTTTGTTTTGAGTCTTCTGTCTACAGGTCTGAGTTTAGGCAGTTGTCCAAGCTCTTGTAGGTAACTAATCATAGTTCCAATCCCTTCACAACACAAGCGAACTCAAGTCACCGTCCGAGCTCCTACACTCAATAATCTGAGCTTCTGAGCCTGCAATTATGAGCTGTAGTGAGCTAACTTTGAGCTATCACAGGTTTGTGGTATACCCACCGAAAGCTCAACAAATAATTGCCCAAGAGTCCTGTCACTTTCTACACGGGTCCGAAGCTAAATAAGAGATTCTTCTCTTGCCTAACCGAGCCCTCCAAGGTGACTTAAACAATGATCTAGATTCTTAATATGGACCTCTTCTTCACAGGTTTGAGCCAATTTATGAGATAGATCTTAATGTTTTATTACTCATCCGAAGTTTAGTATTAATAACAGATGATTGTCCCTAATCCTTCACAAGGCTGTGACTCGGTCTTCCACAAGTAGCTAGACAAAAGTATATCAAGATAACAAGTCTAAAATTATGAATTTGAAAGAGTTGTCAAAAATAATCTCCTCTCCTCAGCCTCCTTTTCTTTCTGTCTTCTATTCCTTATCTCTGAAATTTTCACCGAATTGTTTTACTGAAATTGCATCGAACATGTATCTCCGCAATTTCACCGACCTTGTATCAATACCACCGAGCTTGTATCTCTGCAATAGCACCTAACTTCTTCAAGCCAATAAGGTGATCTTCTTTTACCATAGCTCTGATACCATGTTGAGAATTTGGAGGGGTTATAAATTCTCTTCTTGATAATTACTTGTGAGCTTGTTTGCTTATGTATTATTCTTAGTTAATCTTTCATCAAGTCAATTATCAAAATGCATAGGACACAAATATTTACGCAGAAGTAATACTTTTATTGTAGGAGGGTAAATCAAAGATTTAACCTCCTTACATTACACTTTAGATCTGCACTTCAACACTTCACTTGCCTTCAACATTTAGCATTTACTTTCAGCACTTCAAATTTACCTTCAACACTTCAGATTTACCTTTAGACTTTCGGACCTTCAAACTTCGCTTTTACCTTCAGACCTTCAGACCTTCAGAGTTCACTTTTTCCTACAGATCTGCACTGTTCCTTCTACAATTTATACTCTTGAATCAACACCAAATTGTTTCCTTTAGATCCGTACTTAAACTCTGTAAAGCCTCAGACTCATCCGCAGATTTCTTGTTTTCACCGCAGCATATGTATGGGTATTAATAGTTGTTCCATCCAGATATTAAGTCGACCTTTAAGCCATCATGTAGGCCGAATTCAACACCGTTTGTGGGCCAACTTCATTACAGCAAATAGTCCTATCTTCAACATTGAATATGGGCAGTCTTGAAGGCCATTATTCTGCAATGTCTTGGAGGATATTCTTCAGACTAAACACACCATTTACATAACTCTTAATTACATTTATGTTCTTAATAGACATCAAGAAGAAGTCTATAGACCTATACTAAAAATCTTGCTCATGAAACCCATGAAGCAAGTAAACCAAAAATACATTTTATTATTATTGACTTCTTCTTTACATAAGTACATAATTACATAGTCATCATGAAGACCGAACTAGTTACACTTTTCAACAAAACCAAGATGATTTACTAACAAAAAACACCTTTTCCTCAGAGATTTGTGTTTTAAACTATATCCAGGATTTGGGAAGCAAGTTCACACCTTAGTCCCTTTGGAATTCAATGCCATACCTCCAATTTAGCTATATTTTCATAATGTATTTGCTTTGCACCAAACTTCGTCATACTTAGCAGCATCATTATAACTCTGCTTCTTCACTTCGTTGATAGATAACCTTATTCTCTTCGATCTGGGCATTCCTTTAATAATACTGGGATGCTCTTTCTACACTCGGTCACACTAGAAAATATAGAGATTTATAATCATACACAAAAAAACTCTCATACCCTAGCCATATAAAATGGATTCATCTCCCATAATGAATTCACTTCACTCTAATTCTTTATGTGTAGAATTTGTTAAGCCTCAATTTTACATAAGCTTCTTTACTTGATTTGATCCCTTGACTCTGCAATAAAATACATACACAAATATCTAGACATGCACATAATTCCTTATAATCAATTGTTAATTCTAGTTTCACACTTACAAGTTGGAATTTGTCAATTGAATTAGACAGAGAATCAATAACACAATGAAATTATCCAATAATCTCTCTCTGCCTCCAATAATTCTTTTGAGGCTTACAAATATATACAAAAGGATTCTGCAACCAATCCTGGTTCAGATCCACAATCCTCTCAACCATATCCTAAAAATCCTCTAAATCCATTTTTAACTCAACTAAATCCTATTCTAGGATCTCCTAATCCCTAAGATTTTTATGAAATCCTTACAAGCCTAATATCTCTCGTATTCTCAATTATTTGAGAATATTTACATTAAAAACCTCATATACATATTTCTCACTCAAATCATATAAAAATATACAAAATTCTTATAAATAAAGTAAATTCTTTAATAAACATTACACCCTCTAAGTGAACCAAAAATATAATGATTTTTCGAGCCAGATGCTCCCGCATCAACACATCTGACAGGTACTTTGCCTCTTCTTTTGCTGATCACTTCAACTTCTGCAACTTCAAAAAGCTTGCATCACCAGCTGCTCAGTCTGCCACTATCAATTTGTATTGGTTGCTCCAAGATGGTTGAACATAGGCTCATTAAATTTCCCTCTATCAACCCTCTTGCTCCACCAAGATGTCCGCTCATCAGGACTTCACCAAGGATGCCCTTTAGCACTGATATGAATCCTCCAACATCAATTTTGTTAGGGACTTCCAGATCTTCTCACAATCCATCTCCTTGTTGCTCCAAAGGTGACATAACTTAGGGCTCAAAAATCTTCCCACATATCTGTTGAAAATTAGTTAAGGCTAGGTTTAATTCAAATTCTCTACGTGATAATTACTTGCGAGCGTACTTGTTTTACTTAAGTCTTTTCTACTTAGTTTATTATGTCTTTCATCAAGTCAATTACCAAAACATAAGAGACACAAATTCAGGCTCTTCAAGCCAGGGCCAAAACCTCTCCCTCTTGGAGAGGAAAACCCACAAGAAATTCTTCTTATAGACTTTCAGTTAACAAGTACCATGACCATGACATAAACCCTTGACCCTTGTATGCCTCCAAGACCTTGTCATAGCTTCTTCCTTGACTCCTTAAGTTGATCCTTCTTTTTTGCATCGTCCTGCACCGTTCTACACCTAAACTAGAGAGCTCGGTCTCTGTATGTATTCTTCATTCTTTCTTGATTCTAGAACATCTTGAATTACCTTATAAACTTGTTGTACTTATGTTACCTTCTTGCTGCTCCTGTGAAAAATATTATGCGTCTCCTTAGTATCCAATAGAGAGATATAATCCAAGACAATTATTTGAGACTACATCCTTTTCTTCACTATGAGATAGTGACCCGAAGCAGTGCCTTCCTTTCTTCGCTGTGATGTATACTTCACAATATATCCAATTAACTTCATACTTATTTGCATCCCTAAAATCGTATTATATAATAGATTCACCCTTGCTTTCTTCATTTTTCCATCTCTTAATTCCATTCTTTATCTCTGTTCTTACCTTCGCATTAAATTAGAGAACTGTTCCTCAATCCACCACAAACTGGTCACTGAGATTGTGTTCGAAAATTTCAGAGGAGTCGAGTTCTGTTCTTGTTCTGTTCTACGTAACACAATGGGCTATTTATAGTGGTTAGGCCCTGTAATAAGCCAACCTGATCATGAAGAAATCTGACGGTTCATGAGCCGACTATGCTAGTTGTTTATATGCTGACTTGTAGATGAGTTAGTTCAACATATTGTAAGCTGTCTTGAAGAACATTTACACCATTCTTGAGCCATGTCTTCAAGGATTATATGACAAGGTCTCGAGGAATAATTATTTGACTTCTCTCTTCATATACACGACTCATAATTAGTACATTTATGACAATATGACAAATCCCTAAAATACATCAAGAAGAAGTCTTTTGACCTATAATAAAAACCTTTCTTATGAAACCCATGAAGCAAGCATAACAAAAATACATTTTATTATCTTTGTCTTCTTCATTACATAAATACATAATTACATAGTCAATATGAATACCAAGCCTAGTTACACTTTCCAACACTCCCTCTTAACTAGGGAGGTATTCATAATGGTACATGGTCACTTTCAATATGAAGAATCTCATAAGAAGAATCAGATTGGTAATCACATATTTATAGCATCATATCAACCAACATTGTGCTAGTGCAAGGCCTTGAATAACAACCCCATCTCTCAACGAGACAATGGGCTACAGTGTTGGCGAGACACACGACTTATAGACACCATAGTCATTGGTTCTCCAAGGTACATACTCCACCCAGGTGTTCCCAGAGTATGACATTCTTGGAATATTCTTCTCTTGGGTAGGCATCCCTCAAAGAATATCAGTCCCCCACTACTCTTATCTTGAATGCCCTATCACATTCTCAAAGAGTATCGAATGCTAGATGATTACCCAATCCTCCATTATGTATTCCCAGGTGAAGACTAGAATGATGCGTCTATCCATTCTATCCACATGGCCTTCACTAAGACTTACAGTTGTTAGTCCTGGTCTAGTGCATGCCACATGTATTAGAGAATCATATACACCACTCCCTCTTAACTCAGGAAGGACATACTTCAAGTTTATTCCAAGCAAGAGAATTGTCACCAAGCTCCCTCTCAACCAGGGACCTGCAAAAACAATGGTGAGACACCCAACTGCTCATGAAGAATTCCTCCGCTGGATGTCATGGATTTCGATATTGAGGAATCTTCAACCTTTGGCTCCATAGGGCACAAATCATCCATCCCTTTTATCCTTGAGTCATATCAGCTATCAGAAAGTGATTCATCAAAATTCTTTATCTGGTCCACCTTTATGCCATGATGCTTTTCTTCGAACCATCTCCCAAGGGTCTTACATCCTTTCACATCATTGGCAGCCCTGCATAAACTCATCCAGATAAATATATACATATGAAATTTTAAATCAAAATTTACCTCAGTGATGATCTTTCACCTTGACATCTTCTTGTGGGCATCAACATCCTATTTTTTAGATTGACACATCTCCTAAAGATATGTCTTGTCAAGGGTCTTCTTCTTTACTAGACTTCTATCAGAGTCTACATATCCTTCTAGGAGATATCCTAGTCATGTCTTCTTGGCTTCTGGATGATAACCGCCTCTTGACATTGTTGCACTTCATTATCTCTTCCTTTATTTCTCCACACATCTTCATTCCCAGGAACTTCCAATTTTCAATTCCTTGTTTGTGTACAACCAACTCATATTCCATATGAGGACATATTATGTTGATTTCATCTAATAATGACAACTTGTGTAATGGAAGAGATCCTCCTTTCTGTGATCATACTTCTAAATATAGAAGTTCATTACCTGCAACCATATGACATGGCTTCACAACATCCATTGTCAGCATATAAATATATATACCTCATACCTTTTTCCTTTAAGACATCCTCTAGAAATTTTGTTAGAATGAAGAGCTTCATTCCATTGACCTACTTCATCAATATGTCATCACAGCCTAATCCCAGAATTTTGTAGCATAGTATTCTCGATGAAACTTTTTTTCTTTCTTTCTAACCAGTGAGTCCATAGAGAACTCCATTAGAAAATGTCAGCACCTGTTTCCACTTTTATTATTGAATGATGACCCTTGATTTTTGATGACTGCCTTCCATCAATATGATTTATCAGTGAGTTTTTCTAGGAGTTGTTTCATCAAGACCTCCTACCATGCTTCTATCATGATGCTATTAATATACATTTCTTCCTATCATACTATTTTACAACCAACATAAATCACTTAAAGAGGAATATGATCTCAATCATAATAGAGATCTCTCGCTTCTTCTTTCTTATATTTCTTTTCTTCAACCTCTTCCCTTTCATCTGTGACATGGCCTTCTTCCTTTTTCCTCTTGTCCTTTCCAGATTTAGGAAAATATCTTTTATAATGCCCAAGTTCATTACATCCAAAGCATCGTACTTTGTCCATATTTATTCTTTTATTCTGAGGACCAAATTTTCTGAATCTTCCTTTCTTCCTAGATATGGTTACAAAGGCTTGATTCCCTTCACTTGATCCTGTATCAACATTGGCTTTCAATCCTGTTTCCTCTATTTTGCATAGAGACCATAGATCGTGGAATGGTGTTGCTTCTTTCTTCCCGTATAAACTTGAAGTGAAGTTTCCCCATTATTCCGGTAGGGCATTCAACACCACTATAGTCATTTCATTATCGTGTAGAAATTATATAACTAATGCGTTATATATCCAATATTCTCCTGATCACAAACTATTTGACTTCATGCAAAATACATAATCTATTCCACCATTGATCATCACATGTAGAAATTAAATCAATTGCAATGCACACATGAAACCATAAAAATTCACACACATTAACACAGTGATTTAACGGGAAAGCCTGAAGCTAAAAACCCCAACTATCTATATATAATATATGTCATAGAGATCATGTAACAATCCTCATACAAAGCTGAACATGTCAAGCTCTTAGTACAATACAATCGCTACACACTAATCAGGTCCGATCTAGCAAATCCATGCACCGATCTCTGCCACCTACTAGCCTGGCTCTATTGCGCAATCCATGCTGAAGAATGGCTTTGAATGAACTCGAATCCACCTGGCTTGCACTGCACAATCCTCATTGGCATCTCCACTGAGTTTTGGATGCAATCAATGCATCACTATAGTCATAACTGATAGTCACACTTGCTCTTTCACCTACCTCTCCACTGGTCTCCACTAAACTGTCCATGCATTGTAGTTAACTGATGTATTCTTAACTTGATTAATGATTTAATATTTAGTGAATTAATTATTAATTAATTCACACCACTCTCACTAGTGTATCAATAAGTTAGACTAGATACAACTAGCTCAACTGTGTCTAACTGAGTTAAACTGAACACAACTCCACCAACTACTTCTACAACTCCACCAAACTCTGTCACATGAGTTCTAACTGAAGTCTCCATGCAATAGCTCCACTTAACCCTCGGGAATAGCGTAATTCCTTCTGTCAGCTCCTGTGCCACATCTGTGCACTTAACTGAAGTGCTCCAAGAGAATAAGATAATGTTTATAGTCCAAATATTATTAAGAGCTAATAATATTCGACATATCTGTTTTTAGACTGGCAATCTAAAAATAGATTCCGCCCAATATGTCTAAAAATAGAAGTCCATATATTTTTTCCAACTTGACCAACCATCCACAAATAGCATCCTGCAACTCATAGAATATGATCGACATGTATAAAAATAGACATAGTCTAAAAATAGACTTGCGCCAAAAATAGCCTGCGGGCCCACTTAGTGAAGGCGACTCTTTTCACTAAGCTCATCATCTTGTTTAATCTCAACACTCCCTCTCAACAAGATAGGGATTATCCTTCACCCCGATCCTGCCTCTATGGTATTCAAATTTTCTCCTGGTGAGTGCCTTCGTCGGATATCAACATCACGATCCTCGTGGGAATATGCAAAGATAGTAACAACGGTCTTCAGCTGCATATAATCTACGATATGATGGTGCAAATGTCAATATGTTTAGGTCTATCATGAAATACTGGATTAACCAAGAGTTTAATGCAACTCTGATTATCACAATATATCACAGTAGGATCTAAGTGTGAACCGAACAACCCGACCAGGATCTTCCTCATCCATATAGCCTCGCATGCAGCCAAACTTGCTGCCATGTACTCGGCCTCCGCTGAACTGAGTGCCATGGATATTTGTTTCCTGCTGTATCAAGAAACTGCTGTAGATCCGATACTGAAAATCCCTCCAGATGTGCTCTTTCTGTCCATTGGGCTCCCTCCCCAATCTGCATCCGTGAAGCCATGCAGCTTCAACTCACCTGACTACCTGTACCACAGTCCATATCCCGATGTGTCCCTGAGATACCTCAGGACATGCTTGCCTGCCTTCCAAAAGAGCTTGGTAGGCTTAACCATAGCTTGTGAAAGTTGGTTAACAGCGTAGCATATGTCCGGTTGTGTATTAACCAAATACATGAGCGAACCAAGCAATTGTCGATAAACAGTGGCATCCACTACCTCTGCCGATGTAGCATCCTCTTTCCTCTAACCACCAGGAAGAGGAGCGTCGATAGGCTTGCAGCTTTGCATGTTGAACTTCTCCAGTATCTCCCGGGCATACTTGCCTTGAGACACAAACATTCCATCCTTCCGCTGCCAAATTTTCAATCCCAGGAAATAATGAAGGAGGCTCAAGTCCTTCATCTCAAACTCCTTTACAAGATCAGCCTTGCATGAGTGTATCAACAGTTCGTCACCTGTTAGTAACAAATAATCTACATAAAGTACAATGATCAAAAACTTACCCTCAACCACAATCTGGTATAGGTTAGGATCCGCCTCACTCTTGGTAAAACCAAGTTCAGTGAAATAACTGTCTATCTGTGTGTACCAAGCATGAGATGCTTGTTTCAGCCCATACAACGCTCTCTTGAGCCTGCACACATGCGACTCGCTGCTGAAGATTTCGAATCCTTCAGGATGCTCTATGTACACCTCCTCCTCAATGACTCCATTGAGGAACACAGTCTTCACATCCATTTGATGAATGTGCCAACCCATCTGCGCTAAGAGAGCAAGGATGCTCTGTATGGAAGAATACCTTGCGACATGTGCAAAGGTTTCTTCATAGTCGATCCCCTCAATCTGTGAGAAGCCCCGGGCAACAAATATTGTCTTGTACTTCTCGACGCTTCCGTCAGCAGCTTGCTTCACTTTGTAGATCCATCTCGAACCTACCACTAATTTCCCTTATGGCCTTGGGACAATCTCCCATGCATTGTTTCTGACAATCGAATCATACTCTTCCACCATGGCATCTACCCATGCAGGGTCCTCCACAGCTTCCTCGAAAGAGGATGGATTTTTCATGATACACTAGCTCATCAGAGCCATGTATTTAGTATATCAGTCAGGTAACTGTCTCTGTCTGCGCTGTGATGTAGGTGCTCCTACATTTTGCGCTACATCAAGATTCAGTCTCTCAGCTTTTGTAGTGTGCTTCTGCCCTCTGATGTTTGGCGCTACATGAATTGTTTCTTCCACTCTATGAACCTCCTCTTGTGGTTGATCCACATCCTGAGGCTCATCCTTAGGAACTAGTAGCTCCTCATTTGCATGCAAGTGTAGCTCCCTCTCAAGTGACAACTTCATGGCTTTCTCCTCATGAAATTTGATATCCCGTCGCACAATAGTCTTCTGACTGTCTGGAAAATACACACAATAGTTGTGGGGTGTTTCTTTGTACCCCAAAAATATCCCAACCTATATGGTCGACTCTGGCTTCTTCCTGGAATCCTTCGTCACATGAATGTAAACAGGTGAGCCAAAAATCTTCAAATGAGAAATATCAGGCTTCTTACCATAAAACGCCTCTTCGGGTGTACTCATGCGAAGTACTCTATGAGGACAACGGTTTTGCACATAAACTGCAGTGTTGCATGCTTCTTCCCACAAGTGTATGGGAAGGCCTTGATCATGCAACATCGCCCTGCACCACCCACGATCATTCTGTTATTTCTCTCCACGACCCCATTCTGCTGTGGGTTATGAGGTGCTATGAGCTCTCTTCGAATTCCTTCTACTCTGCAAAAGTCTTTGAATTCGCTAGAGATGAATTCACCACCATTATCGCTCCTAAGAGCCTTCACCTACTTCCCCGACTCTTTCTCAACCAGTGCCTTGAACTCACAAAACTTTGAGAATGTCTCGCTCTTCTTCTGCATGAAGAAGATCCAGCACTTATGAGAAAAGTCATCAACAAATATCACATAATACCTGTGTTTTGCTGTCGAAGCTACTGAGAAAGGTCCACACACGTCTATGTGAATTCTCTCAAGGATCATCGTGGTGCGACTATCCTTCTCATGAAAGGTGGCTTTCACAAATTTTCCCAAAGTACATCCCTTGCACTGATCTGACTGCGCAAGTGTACCCTTGGGAAGCCCGGTATAAATCTGCTGCAAAATTTTCAAAGCGCCATGGTGAAGATGGCCCAATCTCCTGTGCCACAATTCGCCCTCATCCTGGCTCACCACTCCTTCTGCTTTGCCTGCCATTGTTGCATATCCATTTACCTGCAATTGATAAAGGTTCTTAACTCAAACCCCTATCCTCCGGGTTTCACCAGTTGCCTTACTGCGCAGGAAAGCCTTTCCCTCGCTAAAGACAACATCATATCCTTTGTCTTCCAACATCACCACAAAGATCAGATTCTTCTTCAATCCTGGAACATGCATGACATTTTTCAATATGAAAGGTTTAACAGACTCCCTCTCAAAGTAAATGGTCCCAATACTAGTCGCACTGTATCTACCATCATCACCCATTTCAATGTGCACTCCAAGATCCTTCTCATCCAGATCACTAAACAAATCTTTGTCTCTGGTCATATGGAAAGATGCACCACAGTCAAGAAACCACACTGATCTCATCACACTTGAAACCAAGCATGCGATTAGGGAAAAATCTATCTCAAACTGCGAGGCTAAGGCCTTTCCAGCTGCAGATCTAGAAACCTGCTTATTTTTCTTCTTCTGTGGAAAATTAGTCGCGTAATGTCCGTGTTGGTGACAGTGAAAGTACTTCACCTTGGACAAGTCCTACTTCTTGCCTTTTGCACCGGATTGAGAAGGATTTTTCTTTCCCTTCCCTTTCCTTGCTTTGGCTGCCAAAGCGCAATTTTCTTCATCTTCATTCTTCGATGAAGATCCATCCCCGGTACCCTACCTTATCTCCTCCTACACAAGATCCGACCAAAGTTGCTTCCATCCTGGAAGTTTCTCTCGACCATTGACAGAGTCCTCATAGGAATGCCAACTCTTTGGAAGCCCAAGGAAAGCCAAGCTCACCAAGTCCTCGTCATCTACAGTAACCCCCACACTTACCAGCTCATCTCTACACTAGACAAACTTCGTGAGGTACTTGGGTATACTCTCGCCCTTCTCCATTTTTATTTTTCTGAGCTTGTCTTTAAGCGCCAACTTCCGTTGGTCACATCTGCTTTGGAACAAGTATGCCAAAGATTTCCACATGAAGAATGGAGAAGCTTTACCATGAAGGCTGGACACTATGTGATCCTTCACACCCTCCAACCGAATCCTTCGACATTTTGTTGTCTTCTTCTGCCATGCATCAAGTGTAGCAGCATCGCTAGAAGCAGGTTTTGGAATTTCTGCATCTATGAACTCCTTCAACCCATTATCATCCAGCACCACCTCCATCCTGTCCTTCCATGCAATATAATTCAAGCTGCCCTCAAGGGCATACTCCAATCGCAATCCGTTGAAAGACATTTCAATGAATGCTCAACTTCGACACCAAGAAAACACTACAACAAATTCGAATTACACTAGCACAAAACTCAACCGCTTCAATAATTGCAATCTGCTCCAATGATCAACTGCTTTGATACCATGTAGAAATTATATAACTAATGCGTTATGTATCCAAGATTCTCCTGATCACACACTATTTGACTTCATGCACAATACAAAATCTATTCCACCATTGATCATCACATGCGGAAATTAAATCAATTGCACTGCACACATGAAACCATAAAAATTCACACACATTAACACAGTGATTTAACGGGAAAGCCTGAAGCTAAAAACCCCAACTATCTGTATATAACATATGTCATAGAGATCATGTAACAATCCTTATACAAAGCTGAACATGTCAAGATCTCAGTACAATACAATCGCTACACACTAATCAGGTCCGATCTAGCAAATCCATGCACCGATCTCTGCCACTTGCTAGCCTGCCTCTACTGCGCAATCCCTTCTAAAGAATGGCTCTGAATGAACTCGAATCCACCTGGCTTGCACTGCGCAATCCTCATTGGCATCTCCACTGAGTGTTGGATGCAATCAATGCATCACTATAGTCACACTTGCTCTTTCACCTACCTCTCCACCGGTCTCCACTGAACTGTCCATGCATTGTAGTTAAGTGATGTATTCTTTAGTTGATTAATGAGTTCATATTTAGTGAATCAATTATTAATTAATTCACACCACTCTCACTAGTGTATCAATCAGTTAGACTAGATACAACTAGCTCAACTGTGTCTAATTGAGTTAAACTTCTACAACTCCACCAACTACTTCTACAACTCCACCAAACTCTGTTACATGAGTTCTAACTTAAGTCCTCCATGCAATAGCTCCAGTAAACCCTCAGGAATAGCGTAGTTCCTTCTGTCAACTCCTGTGCCACATCTGTGCACTTAACTTAAGTGCTCCAAGAGAATAAGATAATGTTTAGAGTCCAAATATTATTAAGAGCTAATAATATTCAACATATCTATTTTTAGACTAGCAATCTAAAAATAGATTCTGCCCAGTATGTCTAAAAATAGAAGTCCATCTATTTTTCCAACTTGAAAAACCATCCACAAATAGCATCCTGCAACTCATAGAATATGATTGACATGTCTAAAAATAGACATAGTCTAAAAATAGACTTTGCGCCAAAAATATCCCGCGGGCCCACTTAGTGAAGGTGACTCTTTTCACTAAGCTCATCATCTTGTTGAATCTCAACATATCGGACATTACTTCTACCAATTCCTGCAGTTGGTCTCTTATTTCAAAAATCCTCATAAAGTATGAAGTGATTCCTTCCTCTCTTGACAATTTCATTTTGTATAGTTCTTGTCTCAGAGAGATTGCTTCTCCTGCAGTACTCATAGAGAATAGTTCCACTAGTTTCTCATATATTTCTTTTGCAGATTTCAGTTTTGATACATAGGTTATGAGTGAGTCCTTAATGTATTCTATGAGAATCCTCTAGGCTTTTATTTCTCCTTTCATGTACTTGGCATTAGTTGGAGCATCTTCTTATGAGGTTTGAATGGTAGATCCTTTGATGTAGCCCATAACTTCATCTTCGATTAGATTCAAATCTACCCTCTTCTTCCATGCACTAAAGTTTGATGACCCAACCAATTTGTTGCTCTCTTTGAAATAAGTAATTTTGATAGATTTAGATGAAGTCATAGATACTTATTTTAATAGGGTGACTTCCTTCTTCTAGCAACTTCCTTGATGAAGATGAAGATGAAGGTAGGAACTCCCTCTTAGATTGATTTCTCTAATGAAGGTGACCTTGGATCCTTTATGATAAAGGATTTTTTCAGAATGGTGATGTCTTCAATATTATTGGATAGTGCTTGATGATGTGTCTTCCAACAATGCTCTCAATGTCATAAATCTTTGATGGAAAAGATTATCTCCTTGATGCGTGGATCCTTTGAATGAGATTGAAGGTCTTCTTGAAATAGCTTGGGAATCTTCCTTGCAAACTTATTTGACTTTTCAACGCAAACTTTGGCCTTGATTCTTGCTTCTTTAAATGTCTCCTTGTCAAGTAGCCTTGTCTTTAGCACTTTAGCTCTGATTCCATGTTGAGAATTAGGTAGGTCTAGGTTTAATTCAAATTCTCTACTTGATAATTACTTATGAGCTTACTTATTTTACTTAAGTCTTTTCTACTTTTTTTATTATGTCTTTCATCAAGTCAATTACGAAAACATAAGAGACACAAATTTAGGCTCTTAAAGCCAGGGCCAAAACCTCTCCCTCTTGGAGAGGAAAACCCACAAGAAATTCTTCTTATAGAATTTCAGTTGAAAATTACCATGACCGTGAAACAAACCCTTGACCCTTGTATGCCTGCAGGACCTTGTCATAGATTCTTCCTTGACTCATTAAGCTGATCCTTCTTTTCTGCAACGTCTTGCACCATTCTACACCTAAACTAGAGAGCTCGGTTTCTAACTGTATTCTTCATTCTTTCTTGATTCTATAACATCTTGAATTACCTTATAAACTTGTTGTACTTATTTTACCTTCTTACTGCACCGATGAACTGTATTATGCATATACTTAGTATCCAAAACATAGATATAATCCAAGACAATTATCCGAGACTACATCCTTTTCTTCACTGTGAAAAAGTGTCCCGAAACATTGCCTTCCTTTCTTTGCTGCGATGTATACTTAAAAATATGTCCAATTAAGTTCGTACTTCTCTGCAACCCTGAAATCGTATTATATAACATATTCACCCTTGCTTGCTTCACTTTTCCATCTCTTAATTCCGCACTTTATCTCTGTTCTTACCTTCACATTAAATCTGAGAACTGTTCCTCAATCCACCGCAAACCTGTTACTGAGATTGTGTCTGAAAATCTCAGAGGATTCGAGTTCTATTCTTGTTCTATTCTGTGCAATGCAATGGGATATTTATAGTGGTGAGGCCCTGTAATACACCGACCTGGCCATGAAGAGATGTGATGGTTCATGAGATGACTATGCTAGCAGTTTATTGGCCGACTTGTACAGGAGTTCTTCCAGTGCATTATAGGATGTCTTGAAGAGTATTTACGCCATTCTTGAGCCATCTCTTCAAGCCTATATGACAAGGTCTTGAGACATACTTCTTTGACTTCTCTCTTCATATACATGACTCATAATTAGTACATTTATGACAAGATGAAAAATCCCTAAAAGACATCAAGAAGAAGCCTTTTGACCTATAATAAAAAATTTGCTCATGAAACCCATGAAGCAAGCATAACAAAAATACATTTTATTATCTTTGTCTTTTTCATTACATAAATACATAATTACATAGTCAATATGAAGACCGAACCTAGTTACACTTTCTAACAATATCAACAATATGCCTCCTTGCATTTGTTGAATAACTACGACTTCTCACCACAACCCTCTTTTCACTAATTTGCAAAACTCAACCACTGAACTAGGGCTTGACAATTTTCCCTCACATAATCCAAAAACGATTGAACTAGGGCTTGATACACAACCCACACTTTTGCAGTTTTCCACCTCAAATTGCACATAACTAGGGCTTCACACATAAAACCTTCCCAATAGTGATTTGACTCCAAAAATCACATCACTTAGGCTATGAAACTTCTTTCTACAACTTCCACATAAGACAAACCATCACTTCTTCTCCATGCAATAAATGTACACACACCTTGTTTCAAACCTTACCACTGAGCTGAGGTCAATTCAGACCTCCTTTTAGTTCTCGACCTCTCTAGAATCCCCTGAGTAGACCTAGAAATATTGTGTCCTCTCTTGGCAAGTGATATGAAGCCTATACCAGACTCTTTATAAGCTCGGCCTCCTCCCTAAGTACCTAGAACATAAACCCTATCATAGGGATATAATTAAACCATATCATAGGGCTATAATTGAACCCTCCATAAGCCTTCAATGATGGCCTAAAACATGCAAACAAGCACACTTAACTTAGATTTTCTTCCTCCCTCATTGAGCTTAACTTGTCCTTTTATCCTTGCTAGAAAAAAAAGCTTCTCCTCCATTCAAATTCGATTACTTTCTAAGGTATTTTGATCTCTTCCTTGAATTGAAATTCTCTTGAATAATTGCACTTATGATGTCAAAAAATATTACCCTAAAAACCCTTTAGGATATACCTATTCTACTAGCATTCTCCTCCACGAGATTGCCCTTAACCAACCCAAACTAGGGCAGAAACCACAGAAAAACACCCTTCAGAAACCTCTCTCATCAGACCTACACAAGGCATCTATCACATGAGGAATCTATCCTCATACCTGAGCAAAATTAGGCCTTCAATATAATAGAGAACACCACCCTTGTGTTTTTCCCATGGAACACCACCCTTGTGTTACAAAATCTAGGGCATAGCAATTAAGTGATTTCTCTTCTATTAGTAAGTGCTTGCATTGGAGGAAATTTCCTCCTAAAAGTGACCTCCTAAGGTAAAATAATAAAATAATAGTTAAAATAATAAAATAAGAGTTGTGAATTTTGGAGGGAAAAGGAAAAAAAAAAAAATTAATAGTATTTTTGGCTTATTTTTTATAGGTTTACTCAAATTTCAAGTGTAAACACTCATTGGGTGGGGAATTAAATTTTGCATCCAATGAGTACTCATTATGCATACTTTTGAGAAGACCCAGAATGATAAAAAATTAATATACATTAAAAAAGTGTGTTGAACACATTTTTTCAATGTATCTTGAATTTTTATCAATGTGAGTCTTATCAAAAACATGCATAATGGGTACTCGTTGGATGAAAAATTTAATTCCGCATCCAACGAGTGTCTTCACTTGAAATTTGAATAAACCCATAAGGAGATAAGACAAAATTACAATAAAAAAAGTAGTTTTTCTTATTTTCCCTCCAAAATATTTACATGTACCTCTTTTTAAATTTAAAGGATTTTGATTGGTTTACATATTATGACATGGAAATTACGCGAAAATTTCATGGGCACTTTTAGGCTAAAATTTCCTATAACGTGAGTGCTTTTTACTTCTTTAGATTAAGATATTCTTTTACTTAGGTTATCAGTGTTCTTCTTCATCAAACAACTACCAATGCATAAACCATAAAGAGGCAAGAGACAAAAAATATAGGCTATTAGCCAAGGTCAAAACCTCTCCTACTTGAGAGGAAAACCCAAACAAATTGTTCTTCTGATAGAGACTCCAAATGACGAATACCAAGACCAAGACCCTTGACCTATTTTCCACTCCAAGGCCAAGACACAAGTTCCCTTGATGAGATCCTTAGACAAAAAAAATAATTCTTTTGCTCCTTCCCTTTTCTTGGCTTTTCTTCCACTTCGACCTCCTTCTGCTTCAAATCTTCAACCTCCTTGAATTAGGTATGTAGTCGTAATTCAGAAACCTAATCTGCAATCCTATGCCTTGATTTTCTTCGTTCTGGATAGGGTCTCCTTATTAGTTGACTCAGTTCCTTCTTGATTTTACCTTCCTCTAATTCTGCTACCAAAGAGGACTATAATTCCTCTCGGCTTCTTCTGCTACATCTTATCTCTTTTTTCCTCACTTGTATGGAGGATATCAACCCAAAAAAAAACCAGAAAATAATCTCGGATTATATTGTTCCTCCTTTGCTTGATAATAAACTTCCTCCCTGCACTTCACACCTCTTACTTCAGAATTATGATGACCAAAATTCTCTCTAAAATTTTGTCCTTGAAATAAGACCGAGCTTACCTATTTGTACTTGTTTTCCAGCATAATAAGCTAACATGACTGCAAGCTGGGCCGATGTGTCATTTGATGGAGATATAATTATCCTTCTTGAAGCCAACTTGAGGAGGAGACTTTGCTTGGACTTATAGGGCCTTCCTATACATTTAATGACTCATACAAAAGTGTAATATGCCCATGAAGGGTCCTTCATACATGACATAGACTCAAATTGAATTTTATGACTAGATGACAAATCCTAAAGGCTCACAATGGGAGGCATGACTAAAATAAAATTCCTTGCTCATGAAACCCATGAGACAAGCATTACAATAATTTTATTTTTCTTCTTTTCATCAATTACATAAAATCATAATTACACATGTCATTATGAATAACGAACCTAGTTACACTTTTCCAACACTCCCTCTTAACTAAGAAGGTATTCATAATGGTACTTGGTCATTCTCAATCTGAAGAATTTCTCATAAGAAGATTCAGATTGGTAACTCATCTATTTAGCATCATATCAACCAACATTGTCACATAGAAAGGCCTTGACTAACAACTCTATCTCTCCATGATATATGAGCACCGTTAGTCATCAGTTTTTTTCATTATCTTTAGATGACTATAAGATGTTTATAAATTTTTGAAAACAATATTCCTTGAATATCTCGAGTTTCAGAAATCTCAATGCCTTCATTATCCTTATAAACCTATTTTCACTATTCCTCAGTTGGTCTTCCCAAAGCCACCCTGTTTCTCCTAAAAAACTCTTTATGAGCTTATGCCTCTCATCTTCATCCTTTTTCCCTGCCTATAACCTCATTGCCTCATTTCCCCCCTGTCAATAGGCTCCATCCTCCATCTATGGTTTCCTATTAATGACTCATTCCAATGCCCCTTTGGGCATAATAAGCTGTAAAAATACTCTGTTTTTACTTGAAAATCTCCAGGTCATAATTTCAGTCAAAATCAGGTCAAAGGACCCTCCCACTAGGTCATTAGGGTTTTTACATGTTTTAAGGTCATCATTGGATGTTTCAAGCACTGCTTTTCCTTTGCTAGAATCTGGCTTAGATGTAATAGAATGTCAAGACATGGTTATTCAAGAAGGACCTAAAAAATCCAAAGAATATTACCTTATCAGTTCAAAATCTGCAAATGAGAAAAATGGACAAAGTTTGGCACTTCTACAGGAGTGTTGAAAGTTATGTCATCAGAAGGTACTAATGAGGTAGACTATCTACCCCTGAATGAAAACAAATTACAGCAAGGGAAAGAGGAAAAGCTTAGCCTTGAAGATGATTAGGGTTTATACACTTGATGGTCCAGTTAAGTGCCAAAACAATGATCACTTGTGGAAATGACATGGAGGAGACACACAAGGCCAAACATGAAGAAAGTCTATCAGAAAAAATTGATGGAATATGGAAAAAGGTGAGGTGAACTGAACATAAATGAATGAACTTGAAAGGCTATAGAGAACTTAGAAGACAACACTGATGATTTCTACAAAAGAGTTGCAGACACCTAGGGTTTTGAAGAAAGTGGTCAGAGAAGGTGAAAAGCATAAGTTGAGCTCCATGGTGAAAACAAGAGAAGGTTTTGAAGATGCTACTGTATGTTTGAATCCCAAAGTTGTCAAAATGAACATGTCAAGAGTCAATGATCAAAGGAAAAGCAAATTTCATGTTTTCAGTCACTTGCAAGGCAAAAGTGTGAAAGAATATCAGTAAAAAGGGAAAAGAGGTTTCAAACATTAGAAAGTGGGTTTGCAAAGTTAAATTTAATTCCCAAGTCTATAAAAGCTCATTTTTCACTTCAATAAATCATTGTTGCATTTCAAAAGACCAAGAGCGCTCAGGAGAGAAGATTTTGTGAGTTTTCAAGCCAAAATTGGGCAAATTTGTTTGGCATTGCGCGCTCAGACTGGCGCTGCGTGCTTGGGAGAAGGCGTTGTGCCCCTAGAAGTGGGCACTGCACCCTTTACAGAGCACTGCACTCTTGCCCAACATGACCCAACAAAGATTACCTTGGCGCTGCACGCTCAAAACTGGCGCTGCGCCCTTAGCCTTGGCACTGTGATCTTAGACAGAAAGGGTTTCTAAACCCTATAACCACTCTCATCACTCCAAATTGCTTCCAAATTCTTGCCAATGGTCCTCCAAGAAAATCTTAGGGGTAAGTACCTACCATAGCCCTATTTTTAAAGCTATTTGATAATTTTTGATTGAATGAAATCAAACCCAAAGAGAAATCCTAAATTTCAATCTTGAAATCACTATCTACATGCTTATTTCATCCCCCTAAACAGAAAATAGTCATAACAAAGGGTTATTACAGTGCTCAAGGGTTGTCACTCATCTAAGCTTGCCCCTACACCCATTCCCTTCATTCACTCATTTCATTCACTTGCAAAGATGCCCTTTTCATTACCGTCCCTTCATCTCCTTTCACATCAGCCCTAGGGTTTTCAAAAATAGAGTTTTCAACATGTCTGAAGGAGAGGACAGTGGCAATGGTGGTGAGGCCCAAATGCCAAGGAGGCGTAATCATAAAGGAGGAAAGATAAACAGATTTGAACCCCTCAATACAAGATAACTAATGGCATCTCCCCTTACTGTTTCCTGCTTCAAACATGTAGGCTGCTTTGATTTTTGTGAGAAGGTGTAGCAAATACAAAACCACCCTGAGCTAACAAGACTTCTCATTATCAATTTGCATGAAAAACAAGTAAATATTGCCGGGGTCACCTTTGAGTTGTCTATAGATGCCATTGTAAATTCTACAAGAATACTAAGTGTGGGGGAAATGTGGTTCAAGCAAGCAAACCTAGACATGAGTTACTTTGAGCCATGTCTAAAGCCTAGGTATAAAGACCACCACAAATCCATCTTTCCTTTTTCACATCTTCTTGATAGATATGAACCTATGATGAGGATCATAATGAAGTATTTCACATGTGAGGGAAGGTTTTCCCGTCTTTACTCATATCACATCTGGCTTCTTATGAAATTCACCAGAGTAAGGATGCTGCATATACCATATTACCTCTTTCGAAGCATTGACAAAACGGCCTACATAGTGCAAAAGAGAAATTACCCTTAGCAAATGCAGAGCCTATTCCATCACTCACTTATCAAGATGGTGGTTATGCGCCAACTAAAGGCATTCCATGGGGGACCTTAATTTCTAATGAGGTTTTTACTGCTCCACAAGGCCATCATCAACAAGATATACCTTATGTATAAAATCTTTCAGTGAAAATCACATTCAAGAAATTTGTGTCGACGTGTTTCGAACTAGCCAGTGTGGTACATTATCAGGACAAGATGAAAAATATGATCTAGGACTCAGCTTAAATAGATAATAAAGCTCCAATTAGCCGTTGTAGAATAACGACTAGTTTGACTATAAAAAATATAAAAATAAAAAAAATAAAAAATAACAGTCATATAATTATTATTAAATTTAATTTCTTATATTCAGAACTTTAAAAAAATAAAAAATAAAGATAAAAATTAAAAATTAAAAAAAATAAAATAAAAAGAAAATAAAAAATAAAATAAAAATAAATAAATTAAAATAATAATAATAATAATAATAATAATATATTAAAATAAATAAATAAATATTATTTGAATGTAATTCAATATATTTTTTGAAACTAATTTTTTTTTAAATTTATTTATTTAATTTTTTAAAATTTTTTATTAAATAGATAAATTAATTCATTAATTAATTAAATATAAATAAATAAAAATGAAATTAAAAATAAATAATTAAAATAATAATGATAAATAAATAAATAATAAGTAACTAAATAATAAACAATAAATGAATAAATAGATAAATAACAATAATAAGGAACCCAAAAACAAAAAAAGGAAAACAAGACGAGAGGAGAGGAAAAGACGGCCCGAGGAAAAATAGAAGGGAAGAAACCCGATAAATAAGAATGAAGGGCAGGGATCCAGCATCTGATCACACTCCACCCATCATCCCTATTAAGGTTGACTGACCTCTTTTCTATTTCAAGGGTCTCCTTAAACTTTCGCTGGTGGAAATGGTCCACCCTCACAATAACCTCAACATCTTCAATGCAAATGCGATGCTTTGTCTTTTCAGCATGCTCTGCTAAGGCAGATGAGTGAGATATATTATGCTTTAGGTTAGTGGCATGTTCATGAATTCTTTGACTAATGGATCGACCAGTTTCTAAAAAGGCTAATTGGAGCTTTATTATCTATTTCAGCTGAGTCCTAGATTAGATTTCTCATCTTGTCCTGATGATGAACCAAACTGGCTGGTTCAAAATGTGTCGACACAAATTTCTCGAATGTGACTTTCATTGAAAGATTTGATACATAATTTATGGATCACAAAAGCCAAATTCCTAAGATATACCTTCCTCATCTCATCCTCCCATTCCTACTTCTCCATCACTTCCTGGTGTTCCTACATCCCCACTCACTCACATTCCTTCACCTCATGATGATCCTCCTTCATCACCTTCCCACAGCCCTTCACCCTCATCTCATGACACCACAGCATCAAACAGTGATGAGGAAAGTGAGACAAATGACACTGAGATGGTTGACATAGATCATTTTCCTTTGACCTATCAAAGAGGTCATAGGCAAGTGTTTGCTCCATAGATTGTAGAAGGGGCCCTACCTTCATCGTCAACAAAACAACTTGATAAGGGTAAGGAGAAGGTTGTAGAGCAGGTCATTGTTGAAAAAGAGGATGAGTATGAAACTGAACAAGAGTTTCAACTTATTTAACTTGAGAGTGAGGATGGGGAGAGGATTACAAACATGTTGATCAAGAGCAAGGATGCCTAGATTAGGGAGCTACAAACCAATCTTGGCAAGGCAAAGGATGTGATCAACTTCCTTGAGGTAGAAAACCAACAGTTAGAGACAGAGAAAGCCATCAGTGAGGTCAGAACTATCAGAGCTTGGAAAGAGGCTGGAAAAGCGAAGGCTATGCTAGATGAGACCTTGGGAACTCTTGATGACATTGAGGATGAGTAATAACAACTTCCTAGGAAGAGGCCAAGGACAATTGGGTTGAAGAAGGCTTTAGCTTGAGAAAGAGAGAAAGAGACAGAGTTGGCAGAGCAGCTCACTCTAAGTGAGTTGATTGCCATGGAGATTAGCTATGATAGAGAATCTTGGCTAGAAAGAGCCAATGTGCACCTAGAAGGTCAACTTGAGAAGGCAAAAAGGGACATTGACCTGCAGAAGAAGATGGCAAGACATTATGCCATGAGGAACATAATTGCAAGGGCCAAGCTCAAAAGAGCCCTTAAGAAAATTCAAGCACAAAATGAGGCAAAGGAGAAGGAGAAACTAGATATCCTTGTTGATGTATCCCTCCAAGCATCCAAATCATGATCAACAAGGTAAATTCCAAATTTTGGCACTTTGATGCAAGTTTTGATTTTTGACTGTTTGGCTAGCAGAAAAAAGGGCCAAATGCGTGGTGCCACTAGCACTGCGCTACTTTTTGGGGCACTAAAATGGAAAATGGCTTACATATTCATGATCCTCATGGCAAGTACATCATCCACAAAATATTTCAGGGAATTTGGAGCAAAACTAGTCCCTCAAAAGGGCCAAAAACCACCTAAAAAACACCTTTCTGCCCTCTTTTCAACACTGGCGCTGCACCTTGAGTAGTCTTGGGAGGATGGATTTTTGACGAGACAAATTGTCTCCATTCTAAAAACTAAAGGAAGATTTGGAAACCAGAGAGGACAGACTTTCCAATGAGCTATCATGGAGCTCATTTGGACACCGAGAAGGCCTCCCAAACTCAGTTGCCAAAAATGTAATTTTTCTAGTTTTAGCGTTGCGCGTTTGGCTTGGTGCCATGCCCTTTCTAGAAAGTAAAAAAAAGACACAAGAAGTTATTAAAAAAGATATTTTGAAGGCTTTAAGGACAAATATCTCTAAAATTAGCTGAGGAGTTATGTTAGAAGTTATTTTTGCATTTAATGAGTTTGGGATATTTGTGCCTTGCACCTTGCATGGTATCAATGGTCAAATGCATCTATTATGTAATTAATTACTTCTAAAACCCTAGCTAGGCTTTACTTCATCATTTGGCAGTTAAATACTTCATGTAAGGTTTCATAATTTTGTGAGTTGATTGTTGAGATCATATACTTGGAGTTGTGAAGAAATTGGCTTTAGAGTTTTGTGAATGTTTTGATTTGAATGGCAATGGAGCAAGCACCTTCATAGGATTCGTGAACCTGGTTAATGGTGTTGTTGTTCTAATCTAGTACTTGTCTTCTTATGTTTTCTATATTGTGCATCGTTGCCTTATGACAGAGTAGAAATTTTAGATTAAGATATGCTGTTGAGAGGCACCTTAATTCTGTCTACCTTCTGTTGTTTATATGTTTTCCTCTGCTAGGTTTGATTGGAGAATTCTTGATTGATCTCTAGTTCCAATTAGCTTGTTGTTTTAAGAATGGTTCAATGGATTCAAGCCAAAGAAGTTTATGGTATGCCTTGTCCTTTGGTGTATCTTAAAACATTGTTTTTAAGGCCTTTTATTTGAAGTTTACTAATTAGGGTTTGGCTGAAGAAGTTTATGGTTTTCCCTATCTTTTAGTCCATCTTGAAAAGTCGCTTTGAAGGTATTTTATAGTTTGATTAAGGAATTTAGGAGTTCCCTACTCTTTAATCCTTACTAATGTGTTATCTTGAATGTTTTCTTTCTTTGAAGGTAAATTTGTTTTTAAAGTTTACTTGGTGAAGTTTGACCAGAGAAGTTTATGGTGTGCCCTGTCCTTTGGTTATTTCTGAAACATAGTGATCTTGAAAGCCCTTCTTGTTATATTATATGTTAAAGGATTCTTAACTGCCCTTTAAACCTACTAAATTCACAATTTAATGTTCATTTCACATCCACCTAAGCTATTAAGATCCATTTGGCTTTGTTAATTTGCCCTATGAAACACCCTTGATCTATTGTTGTACTTTTCAAGCGTTTCATAGACCCCATAGCCCAATGGTTTGAATTTCTCTTACTCTATCTGTTCTTCTTGACAACCTACCCAACCAAACAAAACAAAAAAAACAAACCCTATCATTTTAACTAGCCTAAAATTAGCTTCCAAAAAACAAACAAGTCATATCTTTTATACAAATATAGAGAGAGGCCTCTCTGAGTCCAGGAAGGCTAGGTCCTAGGACTCTAAAGTTGGTTTGATGTTACCCTTGTCTATTTGGTCTTTCCAATCTGCCAAATTATAGGGACCTAACATAATGGCGATCACGGTGGGACACTGAATAAGTAACAACTTAAATATGTCTTCAAAACTAAAAAATCCCTTGTGAAACTTAGATAAATCAAGTGTTAGCCAAGAATGATATCTGGTTGATTTTCCATACTAGCATAATGTCAACCATACTGGGGAACACTCATTAAAAATCTTAGTGCTACATAAAGAACTCAAAAAACCCAAAAATATATCTAGATTGGTATCCAACTGTTGATGGTGGACAACAAACAAATCCTCAAAACCATTAGCATCATCCACCTGGTGACTCCAATGTTTATATAGACTCCACTGGCAAAATTACTTTTCCATGAAAACTCAATAGAGCCAAATCCTCCTGTAATAGTTGACAATCCTCAAAGCATCATTAGGAAGTCTCCTAGGTCTAAAATACCAACTGTTAGCAGACCTATCTACAAAGCAAGTTCCCTACCTAAAGACCTTAGAGACTTGCAGAATATCTGGTTGCTGATGGTGGACAACAACCTGTCTCAAGAAAGTTGAAATATTCCACCTGACGACTCCACTACTCTCAGTAAGCATAAAGAATCCACTAGTAAAAGACTCCAGACTGGTTGTAAAGATGCAGTGACCCTTTTCTCAAACTGATTGAACAAAATGACAAGGTTCGTGACAAACCTTCTATATATTGAAATTTCAAATCAGTTATCAGAACTTCAACTTGATGATGTTTTCCTAAAAGTTGTCTTTCTCATTTTGAAGTCAAGAAAAATTAACCCTGAAGTTAAGAAATTTTTTCTGGAGATAGTGGTTGAAAAATGTGAAACTGACATTTAACTTTTAAATTTTCAAATTTAGTCATACAATTTTCGAGATCCTAAAGAAAACTTGGAAAGTCTCCCTTCCCCTAAGCAAGAGGAAATTGTACTACCTTTTGACTTGCAGGCTAAGGATAATTGTGTTTTCAAGAACCAGACTGAAGATGAGGTTTTCAAAGTTAATATTTGGGATACAGATGACCAACTAGTCATGAAAGGCCTAAAAGCAAAAATTTTACATCATGCTTTTGTTGATCTTATAGCAGATTACATGAAGGTCTTGATTGACTCAAGTTTCTAGACGTGGATTCTTTACAAGAATCAAATACATCAAAAGTTGCCACTACATATGATAACCTTGGTTATGAAGACACATAATCAAGGTATACTATTGTTCCCTCTGACAAGCAGTCAGGTTGTCTACTTGTTTTTGTTGCTGCTTAACTAGCTGCACTGGCACTATTGTATAATTTAGAACAACAAAAATTTCCAAGTTAGATTAGGATAGATAGGTGTGCAAATAAGCTCAGCACTATGAGCATCCATTTAGTTTTATATTGTTTTGACCAAAAAGAGAAAAGAGGGTAGATAAAAAGAAAAGGTAAAGCCCCATACCAAAAAAGAATGTTTTTGAAAGTGTGCAAGTCCAAATGCCACTACTTTTGAGAAAGGAAAGTCTTGTTCAGTCATACATCCTAACCATGATTGAACATGTTTTAAATTTATGCTAATAAGTTAGAAAATGAAAGATTTTCCAAACCATTTAAACTTTTCTTATCAGTAGACTAGGTTAGGAAAATGCATTGGTTTCCAAAGTTCAAATATGAACCAAAGAGAAAAGAGAGGGATGAGTGACAAGTTTTGAATTATATCCCTCAAGTTTCTAGTTTTATTTATGCAAAAATAAATCTGTGTGCAAACTGTCCAAAATGCCACAGCTCATGACAAATCAAACTGCTTAACCTTGATTTGGTCATGTTTTAAATTTTATGTTGATAGCTTAGAGAATGAAAATCTGTCAAACTATTTAATCTTGATGGATAAGTAGATTAGGTAGAAAATAAAAAGGTTCATCAGTCTAATCTGAGCCTTTGGATGGCATAAAGGTAGACATAGATAGTTTTTATGCTTTCAAAATAAAAATGTTGTTCAGGTATTGCCAATCCAAA
Organism: Pinus albicaulis; assembly: GCA_034641835.2. Taxonomy (NCBI): domain Eukaryota; kingdom Viridiplantae; phylum Streptophyta; class Pinopsida; order Pinales; family Pinaceae; genus Pinus; species Pinus albicaulis. Next base: position 28,876 of record JAXQQM020059471.1, read on the forward strand.
TGTGCCCAAATGAAGAAAAAATGTTATGAAAGGTATGATGGGTAGGTAGAATTGATGCTGAAGCAATCATGTTTTTTCAGATCTTAAAATATCACATCTCCCAACAACAACAACAAAATCAGCAATTGAAAAAGAGAAATATGCCAAGTAGCATGTGAGGCATCTCATCTGCAAAATCAAAGATCTGAGGTTCTTGAAACCTCCTGAAAGGAGCTGCCCTCAACAAGTGGAGCCACTGTTAGTCATAAATATTTTTCACTATCTTTAGATGACTATAATATGTTTATAGATTTCTAAAAACAATATTCCTTGAATATCTTGAGTTTCAAAAATCTCACTACCTTCATTATCCTTATAAAACTATTTTCACTATTCCTCAGTTGGTCTTCCCAAAGCCACCCTATTGCTCCTAAAAAAATCTTTATGAGATTATGCCTCTCATCTTCATCCTTTTTCCCTGCCTATAACCTCATTGCCTCATTGTTCCCCTGTTAATAGACTCCATCCTCCATCTAGGGTTTCCTAGTAATGACTCATTCCAATGTCCCTTTGGGCATAATAAGTTGTAACAATACTCTGTTTTTATTTGAAAATCTCCAGGTCATAATTTCAGTCAAAATCAGGTCAGAGGACCCTCCCACTATGTCATTAGGGTTTTTACATGTTTTAAGGTCATCATTGGATGTTTCAGGCACTACTTTTCCTTTGCTAGAATCTGGCTTAGATGTAATAGAATGTCAAGACATGGTTATTCAAGAAGGACCTAAAAAATCCAAAGAAGATTACCTTATCAGTTCAAAATCTGCAAATGAGAAAAATGGACAAAGTCTGGCACTTCTATAGGAGTGTTGAAAGTTGTGTCATCAGAAGGTACTGATGAGGTAGACTATCTACCCCTGAATGAAAAAAAATTACAACAAGGGAAAGAGGAAAGACTTAGTCTTGAAGACGATTAGGGTTTATACACTTGATGGTCTAGTTAAGTGCCAAAACAGTGATCACTTGCATAAATGACATGGAGGAGGCACACAAGGCCAAACATGAAGAAAGTCTGTCAGAAAATATTGATGGAATATGGAAAAAGGTGAGGTGAACTAGACATAAATGAATGAACTTGAAAGGGATATAGAGAACTTAGAAGACAACACTAATGATTGCTACAAAAGAGCTACAGACACCTAGGGTTTTGAAGAAAGTGGTCAGAGAAGGTGAAAAGCATAAGTTGAGCTCCATGGTGGAAATAGGAGAAGGTTTTGAAGATGTTATTGTATGTTTGAATCCCAAAGTTGTCAAAATGAACATGTCAAGTATCAATGATGAAAGGAAAAGTAAATTTCATGTTTTTAGTCACCTACAAGGCAAAAGTGTGAAAGCATATCAGTAAAAAAGGAAAAGAGGTTTCAAACATTAGAAAGTGGGTTTTCAAAGTTAAATATAATTCCTAAGTCTATAAAAGCTCATTTTTCACTTCAATAAATCATTGTTGCATTTCAAAAGACCAAGAGCGCTCATCAGATAATATTTTGTGAGTTTTCAAGCCAAAATTGGGCAAATTTGTTTGGCGCTACGTGCTCAGACTGGCGCTACGCACCCGGGAGAAGGCGCTGTGCTCTTGGCATTTTTCCTCCATTGATTTTGTGAAGGCGCTACGTGCCTGGAAGTGGACGCTGCGACCTTGACAGAGAGCTAGGATCTTGCTCGACATGACCCAACAAAGATTTCCTTGGTGCTACGCGCTCAGAATCGGTGCTACGCTCTTGGATAGAAAGGGTTTCTAAACCCTATAACCACTCAAATCACTCCAAATTTCTTCCAAAATCTTGCCAAAGGTCCTCCAAGAAAATATTAAGGGTAAGTACCTACCATAGCCCTATTTTTAAAGCTATTTGATAATTTTTTATTGAATGAAATCAAAACCTAAGAGAAACTGTAAATTTCAAGCTTGAATTCACATTCTACATGCTTATTTCATCCCCCTAGACAGAAAACAATCATAACAAAGGGTTATTATAGTGCTCAAGGGTTGTCACTCATCTAATATTTCCCCTAAACCCATTCCCTTCATTCACTCATTTCATTCACTTGCAAAGTTGCCCTTTTCATTACCTTCCCTTCATCTCCTTTCACCTTAGCTCTAGGGTTTTCAAAAACAGGGTTATCAACATGTCTGAGGGAGAGGATAGTGGCAGTGGTGGTAAGGCCCAAATTCCAAGGAGGCATAATCATAAAGGAGGAAAGATAAACATATTTGAACCCCTCAATAAAAGAGAACTAATGGCATCTCCACTTACTGTTTCCTGCTTCAAACATGTAGGCTTCTTTGATTTTTGTGAGAAGGTGCAACAAATACAAAACCACCTGAGCTAACAAGACTTTTCATTATCAATTTGCATGAAAAACAAGTAAATCTTGCCAGGGTCACCTTTGAGTTGTCTACAAATGCCATTGCAAATGCTACAGGAATACCAAGTGTGGGGGAAAAGTGGTTCAAGCAAGAAAACTTAGACATGAGTTACTTTGAGCCATATTTAAAGCCTAGGTATAAAGACCACCACAAATCCATCTTCCCTTTTTCACATCTGCTTGATAGATATGCACATATGATGAGGATCATAATTAAGTATTTCACATGTGAGGGAAGGTTTTCCCGTCTTTACTCATATCACATCCGGCTTCTTAGGCATTTCACCAGAGTAGGGACGTTTCATATACCATATTACCTCTTCCGAAGCATTGACAAAATGGCCTACATAGTGCAAAAGAGAAATTACTCTCAACAAATGCAGAGCCTATTCCATCACTCACTTATCAAGATGGTGGTTATGAACCAACTACAGCAGAAAGACATTCCATGGAGGAAATTTATTCCGAATGAAGTTTTTACTGCTCCACAAGGCCATCATCAGCAAGATATACCTTCCTCATCTCATCCTCCCATTCCTACTTCTCCATCACTTCCTGATGTTCCTACATCCCCATTCATTCACATTCCTTCACCTCATGATGATCCTCCTTCATCACCTTCCCACAACCCTTCACCCTCATCTCATGACACCACAACATCAAACAATGATGAGCACAGTGAGATAGATGACACTGAGATGGTTGACATAGAGCCTTTTCCTTTGACCTATCAAAGAGGTCATAGGCAGGTGTTTTCTCCACAGATTGTGGAAGGGGCCCCGCCTTCATCATCAACAAAACATCTTGATAAGGTTAAGGAAAAGGTTGTAGAGCAGGTCATTGTTGAAAAAGAGGATGAGCAGGAAACTGAAAAAGAGTTTCAACTTATTGACCTTGAGAGTGAGGATGAGGAGAGGATTAAAAACATGTTGATCAAGAGCTAGGATGCCGAAATTAGGGAGCTACAAACCAATCTTGGCAGGGCAAAGAATGTGGTCAACTTCCTTGAGGTAGAAAATCAGTAGTTAGAGACAGAGAAAGCCATCAGTGAGGTCAGAGCTATCAAATATCAGAAAGAGGTTGAAAAAGCCAAGGCTATGCTAGATGAGACCTTGGGCACTCTTGATGACATTGAGGATGAGGAAGAACAACTTCCTAGGAAGAGGCCAAGGAGAATTGGGTTGAAGAAGGCTTTAGCCTGGGAAAGAGAGAAAGAGATAGAGTTGGCAGAGCAGCTCACTCCAAGTGAGTTGATTGCCATGGAGATTAGCTATGATAGATAATATTGGCTAGAAAGAGCCAATGTGCACCTAGAAGTTCAACTTGAGAAGGCAAAAGATACATTGACCTGCAGAAGAAGATGGCAAGACATTATGCCATGAGGAACATAATTGTAAGGGCCAAGCTCAAAAGAGCCCTTGCAAAGATTCAAGTACAAAATGAGGCAAAGGAGAAGGAGAAACTAGATATCCTTTTTTATGTATCCCTCCAAGCATCCAAATCATTATCAGCAAGGTAAATTCCAAATTTTGTCACTTTGGTGCAAGTTTTGATTTTTGACTGTTTGGCTAGTAGAAAAAAGGGCCAAACGCGCAGCGCCACTGGCACTGCGCTCTTTTTTGGGGAACTAAAATGGAAAATGGATTACATATTCATGATCCTCATGGAAAGTACATCATCCACAAAACATTTCAGGGCATGTGGAGAAAAACTCGTCCCTCAAAAGGGCCAAAAACCACCTAAAAAACACCTTTCTGCCCTCTTTTCAGAAATGGCGCTGTGCCTTGAGAAATCTTGGGAGAATGGATTTTTGGCTAGGAAAATGGACTCCATTCTTAACACTAAAAACATATTTGGAAAATAGACAGGACAAAATTTCCAATGAGCTATCATGGAGCTCATTTGGACACGGGGAAGACCTCCAAAACTCAACTGCAAAAAAATGTTGTTTTTCCAGTCTTGGCGCTGCGCCCTCAGCCAGTGGCACTGCACCCTTGCCAGAAAGTCAAAAAAAGACACAAGAAGTTATTAAAAAAGATATTTTGAAGGCTTTAAGGACAAATATCTCTAAAATTAGCTGAGGAGTTATGCTAGAAGTTATTTTTGCATTTAATGAGTTTGGGATATTTGTGCCTTGGGCCTTGCATGGTCTCATTGGTCAAATGCATTTATTATGTAATTAATGACTTCTAAAACGCTAGCTAGGATTTACTTCATCATTTGACAGTTAAATACTGCATGTAAGGTTTCATAATTTTGTGGTTTGATTTTTGAGCTCATAGACTTAGAGTTGTGAAGAAATTGGCTTCGGAGTTTTGTGAATGTTTTGATTTGAATGGCAATGGAGAAAGCACCTTCATAGGATTTATGAACCTGGTTAATGGTGATGTTGTTCTAATCTAGTACTTGTCTTCTTATGTTTTCCATATTGTGCATATTTCCCTTATGACAGAGTAGAAATTTTAGATTAAGATATGTTGTTGAGAGGCACATTAATTATGTTAACCTTCTATTGTTTATATGTTTTCCTCTGCTAGGTCTAATTGGATAATTCTTGATTGCTCTCTAGTTCCACTTAGCTTTTTGTTTTAAGAATGGTTCAATGGAGTCAAGCCAAAGAATTTTATGGTATGCCCTGTCCTTTGGTGTAGCTTAAAACCTTGTTTTTAAGGCATTTTCTTTGAAGTTTACTAATTAGGGTTTGGCTGAAGAAGTTTATGGTTTGCCCTGTCCTTTAGTCCATCTTGAATAGTCACTTTGAAGGTATTTAATAGTTTTATTAAGGAATTTAGGAGTTCCCTGCTCTTTAATAATTAATAATGTGTTATCTTGAATGTTTTCTTTCTCTGAAGGTAAATAACTCAAGAATTTAGGAGTTCCTTGCTCTCTAGGGTTTGCTGAATTGTTGTTTTTAAAGTTTACTTGGTGAAGTTTGACCAGAGAAGTTTATGGTGTGCCTTGTCCTTTGGTTATTTCTGAAACATAGTGATCTTGAAAGCCCTTCTTGTTATAGTATATGTTAAAGGATTCTTAACTGCCCTTTAAACCTTCTAAATTCACAATTTAATGTTCATTTCACACCCACCTAAGCTATTAAGATCCATTTGGCTTTGTTAACTTGCCCTATGAAACACCCTTGATCTATTGTTGTAATTCTCAAGCCTTTCATAGACCCCATAGCCCCATGGTTTGAATTTATCTTACTCTATCTGTTCTTCTTGACAACCTACCCAACAAAAAAAAACAAAAAAAACAAACCCTATCATTTTAACTAGCCTAAAATCAACATCCTAAAAACAAACAAGTCGCATCTTTTATAAAAATATAGAGAGAGGCCTCTCTGAGTCCAGGAAGGCTAGGTCCTAGGACTCCAAAGTTGGTTTGATGTTACCCTTGTCTATTTGGTCTTGCCAATCTACCAAATTACAGGGACCTAACAAGCACAATGCTGGCGAGACTAATGATGTATAGACACCCTTATCATTATCTCTCTTGGAACATACCCCACCTAGGTTCTCAGGGTTTCTTCCACCAAGACTATTCTTATCTTGGATTCTCGGTCCTCAAATAATATTGGTCTTGTTACCCACCACTTCGTGGGTGATATTCGTAGGAGAGATTAATTCTCCATGATGGACCTCAGCTGGCAACCCCTTGCAGCCTTCAACTAGCTCGTTGTGCCATTTCTCCGCTACCTAAGCCAACCATATGGTCCCTCGCCCATCTATATTGATCGTATGTTTGAAGGTGGGCCTCCCAAATAAGAAGGCATGTCTTGTCATTTGGTAATTGAGTATTGGGTTTAATTATCATGGACACTTATGGGCATGGATTGATGGGGGGATTTGGCGGAAAGAGTGGGCTTAGTTTGTGCTCTTGTCCCCTTGATCTCTTTTTTATGTTACCCTTGGATCTTAGTCCTATGGGATCTCCTTTATTGACCATTTGATTCTCGGGTAGTACTAATTGGGAAACCCCAACTTTGGGTGTGTTTTCCCCCTCCTTTATCAGCATATATTACTCCCTTTCAACTCAATATACACCCATTCATCATTTCTCCCACCTGAGTCCACATAGGGTCATCCTCCCTATCCCCTTGTCCCCACCTTGGGTCAGGCCTGGAATGATGCCTTGGAGGTTGAAGCAGCTAAAAGAAAAAGTAAAAGCATAAATAACCACATTCAACAAGAATTTGTACCACAAAATGCAAAAGATGGTTGGGATAAAAAATAATTAGCACGAGGGAAAAATCCAATACTTGAGCTCTACCCCATACCCATGGTCATCACCCTGGTTCCATATGCCCTAGATGAGCCTACTTTATCATTCAAGAACCCATGATTGACCCAACCCCTAGAACCTAAAAGGGGGTAATCATACACATCATGCTCTTGTCCTTTGAGCCCCGAGAAGTTAATTAAAGAAAATTCGTAAAAGGCGAAAGGCATATAAAGAAGGGTGGAAGAATCAAGGCCGAGGCACCTCATGTAACACGATTGCTCCCTCCTACACATTATACACTTAGGTGTGGGCTTCTCCTTATCTAGCTACTCTTGAGCCCCAACATGTGACCCATGACTACCCCTCTCATTCCCTATTCCATTTCACTTCTTTATCACTTGCCACCCCCATTTTAGGGATGCACCTTGGACATACTATCCCCTCTAAGGGTAGAAACCACCTAATAAGGTACCTAACTAACCTCCTTTGGAGCTTGGAGACATCAACACTTGACAAAGCCCACTACAGAAGGGCATGCCATTATGAAGTGCCCACTTTGTTGACTATGGTTTGTAAACTCTTTTACATGATTACTCTATTGACTTGTTGTACTGGAAGGCTAGGGGACGCATTGGATCTTATACATGATTACAAATGTTGTCCATTTGGTTTTGGTCTCCCTATATGGGATCCCAAACTCCCACAGGGCTACATTGGCACATGTAGGGTGTGTGTAGAGATCCACAAGCCTCCACATCAATAGACAACACTCCATGGATCCCCATTGATGTTTAGAGATTACTAGAGATACACGTTTGGGACGAGGATGATGCACTTGGTACACTATGCGCAACAGGCCCCACAGGAGCACCACACAGTTGGCAGGTGTCCTAGGACTTGTACGATGACATGGCAGCGTCCATTCCATCATTTGAGCCCTTAAAAATGATCTACAAGCATCTTCGACTCATCTGGAGACAGATGGAGTCATTGATGTGCCCCCACACCCATTGGGAGCACCAAAGGTATACTACTTGGAGAACAATGGGCCACTCCCTTGTCCATCATATTTTGAGGAGTTTATTCATTATTATGGCACTTTTGGACATTATTAGGCCTTTTGGAGGGCACCACGAAATGCACATATTATTATTTGACCTCTCGAGAGGCTTATTATTTCATTTATGAGCTTGTTTGGTGGGCTTGCCACCAAAATTTAGGCTATTTGCACATTATTTTATGTTTAGGGGATAATGTAGATTCATTAGCTAAATCGAACTGCTAAAATGTGAATAAATAAGAATTAGTTGGATTCATTTGTATCATCACTTGGATTGGGATCTCTCTCTCTTAAGAGAATTTCACAATTTTTCCTTGGTGGAGATTTTTGGATGATGGATGAATTTTGATGTATGGATTTGGGTTATCTCTATCTTGGAGCTTCTTATATTGCGAATGTGATGATGGTTGGATATATTATATAATGTGTTAGTGAAAATTTGATGTCATTTTTCTTGTTGTTGCATACATATGAACTTTTCTACGATTAGAGCTAATTGTTGCATATGTTAAATGTGGAATTATGTGTCTATTTTGACGTATATGTGTATGGGCCATGTTATATGAATTAAATTTTCTAGATATTGTGTTATCTTGATAAGCCTTCATGATTTGCAAGAAGTATAAATGTTTTAAAGGCACTTTTCTTCTCTAGCCTCTAACATTGGACGGAGTTGACTTTGAAGCCTCTGTGAAAAATAGAAATACATTCCATGTTAATTATCCTTGACTCCATATCCCCAAGTGAAATTTGGGACTGATCCTTCACAGGGTGATAATTTTAACCCTTATTTTTACATTTTCTCCATTTTTCCTAGGTCTAGCCCCAATAGGTAAACGAGGGAATCACTTTCTCGGGAATATGGCCTAGGAAAATTCGATCTCCTAGGTTCAACTGCATTGGTGGATCCCCCAGGTCTCCTCAAATTTTGAAGACATTCCGACAGTGGATTCTTGGGATATCCTAAGCCCTAGCTCTAGGATCAAGTTTTTCCCTGTGTTTCCCAAGGCTAGAACCAGGCAGGATCAATTTTACCTTTTGAAGTAAAATTTCTAGTTTGATCCTTTCCTCTCACATTGTCCAGGATAGGAACATCATTGGTTGCTAAATTCCATCCTCGAACCTAGGTTGGGTCCACTTGGCCCCGTGTGGTCCCATTTTTTGTCAAATACTATTCATCAAGGACCATTTGGGAATCCAAGTTCTTATAGGATTTTAGGGATCGGTAAGCACTTCTACAGGTCATATCGTTCATCCTCACCCCCTCTCCCTGGACAATAAAGTCCATTTCTTAAAGAGAAAGCAATCTCCATCCTACACCTCCTCATAGGGAAATTTTTTAAGGGTTCACTTCCCATCTATTCATTGATATATCCTTTATAAGTGGATTCCCAAAAGCATCGAGACTCCTCCCATTGGTGAAAGTCTGTAAAAAGCAGGGAGCCTTAGCTGTGGTGACAGTGGGCCAAGCCTCCATCATTTCCCTTAACCTAGCAGTTACCCTCTTATGAAACCATTTAAAGTCCCCTGCTAGTTTGAGTGGTAACATTTCTGGCACCGTTGCCGGGGACACGAGACATGTGTTTTGTTCCCGTTACGACATATTGACATATCATTATTGGCAACTCCATTGGAAGAATGAAGCCCTAGTTCTTCATTGAACTTTAAGGTCAATGCTTGTAGGGTGAAGCAAGTATTTTTCTAGGCATATTTAAATTCACCCTGGCGACTCCTATGCATTTTCCATGTATATCTCAAATAGGTTCTCTTTTGATAAATTTCGCGCTTTAGACATTGCTAGCATCCCAGGGTACCCCAATCATGTCACAGGAAATATGGTACATGGGGTACACGTATTTGATGGTGACCTGAGTTCCGCAATTGACCACGTGGAAAGATTTAGTGAAAATACTTCAAAGGAGAAAGTGGTCCACCAGGATGTACTTATTTTGTTATTGTTTAGTTCCCTCTATGGTCATAACTCAAGGTTGCAAAATAACGAACCTAGGAGCATCTCATATATTGAGGATTTTGTTGATGACTTTCTTAGACATTTTCAAGTATGCCCCACATTGAACATTCAAGAGGAAGCCTTCATCGAGCATGATCAAGACCTTAAGGACCTAAGTGATAAATGGGAAGATGAGTCCACCTTGGGTGCACATGATGAAAAGGATGGTTTTGAGAACACATGTGTTGGGAAGGATGAATCCATGGAAAGTGAATTTGAGACTAACCTTACCTTTCTCAAGGATATTACTCTCAATGAATCTCCTTTTGAGAACCTTGAGGAAGGTGATCCCATTTTCCCCTTGGAAGATGACATTGAAGATTACTTCCACATTGAAAAGGGTAAATGGGAAATTATTGGTACTCAATTTGATTGTGCTCCCATTTATGACATCGACAAGGAAGATGAGGTTGAAAGTGGTATCCCCTATCACTCATTTATTATTTATGATGACATATCCATCGACACCCTTGAGAAGAAGCAACATTATTTTCCCTTGCATGAAAAGGATGATTTTGAGGAGGAAAATATGGTTGAATATAATACTTCACCCTCCCCTTTGCCTCATCCTCTTGTTCATCACCTCAAGTCTTCCACAAGTGATTCCCTCTCCCCTTTTCAAATGATCTTGAGTGACCATGAGCCCTTTCCTCCTTCTGAGTATGGTGTCAAGGAAGAACCCCTCATTGAATATACTCTGTCTTCTTGGGCACCCCATCAGGATCATGACCAATCTATAATCTCCCCTATTCGATGTGACCATCATGGGCGACCTGCTTGTGTTTCTCCATCTCACCAGTCTCCCTTTCCTACTAATCATAACCCTTTTTAGGTAATAAAATATGACATAAATGATAATGGAAATAATATGCCTGAGGTTGCCATCCATCAAAAATTTATGAGCCTAATCATTGACATCTCTATATTTTGGTTAGAAGAGAGGATCTCATGGACTATGTTACATCCTTTTCTTTCCTCTTCTCACGTGATCATCTATGTGTGTGCATCATATTTTCTCACCTCCGACCTAGTGCATCCTTCATATAATTGTATCTGCATTCGCTACATGAGTAATCATACTGGCCGACGTATTTATATTGATATGATGCTATGTTGGTTTCACTGGCTTTATGGTTACACTTAGTATTAGCATTGTACTATTTGCATGTTAGGGTAGGATGCATTGCACGCTGATTTTCTGCATTAGAACTAATTTCATATAATATTTCTCATAATAGATTAAAAATTGCATATTTTTATTACTTGTTGATTTTATGGGCTAACATTAAGCATGGGTGATCATAAAACACTGTGAAAAACATGTTGCCCCGTGGCTATGGTCATTGACATGTGCACATAATAGGTCTATGGTGACCAAGAGATTGCTGGAGTTCTCGTGACTGTTGTGCAAACAATATTTTTCGTGGACATAAATGATCCATCTAGTCCTATGCCAAGGATCTAACAACTACAAAAGACAACTACATGCAATATTTCCTAATTCATATTAGAAAATGCAAAGGAGGATAGATGTCCTACCTCACTCTGATGCTAATACCCTTGATATTGTCCTTTACTCTTTGGCTTCCAAGTTGACGATATTCTCTTCGCTGGTGTGGATGAGTGCCTACAAGAAAGATCAAGTGGAGTCAACAAACACATACAATACATGATACATTCTAATACGAAATATGTAACATATCAGGGAACATTACAATGCATGGAAAATGATTGACACATTTATGGAAATAAAACACATATTGTATTATTAATAGATGATAAAGGGAGCATTACAACTAATTAAGCCTTGATGTTGAAAGCCTCCTTTAGGTGATATTCTAGAGTCCAAACCTTAACCTTCAAACACTTATTATCCTTTTCAATTGTGCAACAGTTGGGCACAATTCAACACTAGGATGGAAACCAACCAACCAACAGGCCAACCTCACTAACTAGCTATGACTAACCATTAGTGGATAGTGAGAAATTGATTTATAGGGAAGGAGAGGGAGTTGAAGATTCATAAAATAGGAGGAGTTACACATTTCAAGGGGGAGATCCATGGTATGAGGATCTAGGGCCTGGAATGGGAGGTCTCATTCCAATCATCAACCACCTGAAACCACGTCATCGTTCTTGAGCGTTCTAGTAAGAGAAGCTTCTCCTCCATTTTGGGAAAAACAGTCTGAAGAGGACCAACACAGATTTTCTTGATAAAAGTCATGCTGGTAATGCTAGACATGTGTAATTCCAAAGCTTACTAGCATGAGACATCAGTCATGGGAAACGCACTGAGCTTCCAAAACAAGGTTTTTGACAATATCTTCAGAATCTTTTCAAGGCAAGTTTTATTCATTTTCTGAAGGGATGTTATAAACATGTTTCACGGTGAACACATTGTCTGTGACGACTTTCATCACTTTGCGGCACTTGCGATATTGACGAGACAAAGTTTGACACTTCAGGATACGAGACTATGAGTGTGACAAAATACTGTATAATAGTGACCTCCTATTCGAGTAGCCTTGCCCACTTCTTTGAGAGATCAAGTCATAGTTGGAGCTAGATGTTACCCACCACTTAGTGGGTGATATCCCTAGGAGAATGTTTTCTCCGTGATGGACCTCAGTCAACAACCAACAACTCCTTGCAACCTTCAACTAGTTCATTGTGCCATTTCTCTGCAACCTGAGCCAGCCGTGTGGTCCCTCACCCATCTGTATTGATTGTACATTTGAAGGTGGGCCTCCTGAATAAGAAGGTATGTCTTGTCATTTGGTAATTGAGTATTGGGTTTACTTATCATGGACACTTCTGGGCATGGATTGATGAGGGGGATTTTGTGGAAAGAGTGGGCTTAGTTTGTGCTCCTGTCCTTTGATATCTCTTGGATGTTACTCTTGGATATTGTTAGTATCCTATAATATATAGTATAACATGTGATTGATTATCTTTTCAGATCTTGTATATTGGGAATAATATTCCATGGTAATCATCTATTTTCAGAAAAGGAAGGGAAATCCTGACTGTCAAGGACTTCAAAGGAATCAATCTTCCTTTTTAGTTCAGTGGAAAGAGGAAAGTGTTGTTGATAAGGTGTAATGGTGAGAAAACTTCATTTATGCCCTCATTCTTTTCATTTACCTTCTTTTACCCTTCATTTTTCCAAACTCTAAAGTTCCACTTTTCATTTCTTCCAAAACCCCTTTTTCAACTATTAAAATTAGATTTTTATAGTTAAAAAAATAGCTTTGCCCACCCACTAACAGCCATATCATATTTCCTTTTTGAACTTACCATATATTTATTTATTCACATCTCCACCCCCACAACAAGCCTTTTAATATATCACATATTATATCATCACCACCCTTATCATATCATGTGCCCACTTACCTTTATCGCATCACAAAAACAAAACCCTTTCGATCTTCATTTACTCTCACTATTCCAAAGTCCCGATGCGATAAAACCTCACCCTTTTCGTTTGTTCGCTTTACCTTTATCCTTAACTTTTCGCATCAGCATATCGCAAAGTTTCTCACTGCATCCATTTGTTGTTTCTCCGGACCGCCGATGCGATATAGTGGGACCCTTCCCACCATGTTAGCTCTGTTCTCGTTGCACTTCACACTTCACTAGATTTAGCCTTTAAATCCTGTTCCTCATAACAAAACCTTAAGATTTGCAATTTGTGGTATTGAATGGGCCCCATCTCCGTCCTGCCACATCACCCTCCATTGTCGTACATCGCACTTCGCGAGTTTTAGCCTTTAACTCATGTTCCTAATAATGTAAACCTTAAAACTTGTGATTTGCAATAAACCTTGAACTTTGCGATGTGTGATAAACCTTAAACCTTGCGTTGTGCTATAATCCTTAAATTTTGCGATGTGCGATAAGCCTTAAATTTTCTGATATGCGATAAGCTTTAAATCTTGCGATTTGCGATATTGGTGGGACCCCCTCGCATATCGCACTTCGCAAGCTCAGGAGGATAAGCGCTAAAGGAAATGTTAAAGACGCCGAAGTGTGAAGTGTGATATCGAAGTGGATGCGATGTAGTTCAAAGCTGAAATCTAAAGGATTTCAAATCCGGGTGTATGAGGTTTTTACGTTGTTTTATGAATAAGGGGCTAAACACAACAGAAGGAATTGGGTAGGATAAGACTCGAAAAAGAGCAAAGGGCATAGTAATGCTAAACGTCATAGTAATAAGGAGATAGACACCACGGGTCGAGTCAGGAAAAGGGCGTTCATACAGAACTATGATGATGTAACAATAGGAACGGAAAAGACAATAAACACAACACATCAATTAGATCTGCTAAATCAGTCAACGTGGCACCAGATTTAATTATCCAGCAACGGTTTTCTGAAGAAGTAAGGCCAGATGTCAGATTCATTTTATCATAGCCTCTTCGTGATCCCAAGAGCCAAATTTTTCCTACTGCGTAATCAATAACATACTACTAAGGCCATTGTTATGGCCATACTTATCTTATCACCATCTGCATGGTTCCACTTGTCAAAGTTTAGCTTGAATGTAATTAATGACTATCATTGAAACATACGGAGTAACCGACTTAGATTTTAGATAAATATGGTGTGCATTAGCAGTATCAAGGAGAGCCTAGAAAGGGAAAACCATTGTAATAGGCTCATCTGGTTGTAAACACTCTTTTTTGGATGAATGAAAGGACACTGTTGTTTCCAGATTCTTGTGTTATGATCTGTGGTGAAGTGCTTATTTTCCTGTAATCTGTCATTCTCTAGTTTCACATACTGTTTTCTTTCTTTACTGTGGATAAGAAATATTTGTGTAGGATTTTCCATAGGGTACCTTGCTCAGTCTTGAAGCAGTAATTTATGTTTTCCTTTGAGATTTGAATGTAGAATTCAGATAGGGTCTGCTCTGCATTCACATTGAACCTTAATCTTTTCTCGTTTCCCATTTCACAAACTGTAAGGATCCATTGGCATGACTAGCTTTCCTGGTTACACATGAGATCAATTTTTCATCCATTCAAATATGCTTACACCTAGTTGACTCCATATCCCAATGGCCCTCTTCTGCTATCTCAACCACAAAATTTCAAACAAACCACTATGCACTAATAGCTAGCCTAAAATTCCCAATCAACAAAGCTATATCTAATAGGGAGATCCCTCTATGGGTCTAGGAGGGATAGATCCTAGGCCCGAATTAGTTTTGATGTGGCCTCTGTAGTTTTGCTTCAACCTCAAAATTACAGAGTGATAACATAGTGGTGACCATACTGGGATGAAATTTATCTTCCTTAGAAAGTACATCAAAGTTCAGATCTGATTACTGATGGTGGACAGTGACGAGACACAAGAAGGCTGAATTATTCACCTGGCGACTCCATGATTCAAAGAACCCAGCTTTTGAGAATTCATGGCGACTCCACAACATGCTGACTAGATTTTCTGCCAAATAAGATGACAAGGTTTTTGGCAGGCCTTTTATCTCGTGAAGATTTAAATGCATTCAGGAATCAATTATCAGAATTTCAGCTCGATGGAGATTTTCTAGAGGCTGTCTTTCGTATTTTGAAATCAAGCAAATTTTTCCCTGAAGCTAAAAAATGTTTTCTGGAGGTAGTAGTTGAACGATATGAAACTGGCATTGAACTTTTGAATTCTCAAATCCAGTCATATAATTTATGAGATCCTAAAGAATTCTTGGAAAATATTCCTTCCCCTAAGCAAAAGGAAATTGTAGTACCTTTTGACTTACATATTGAGGATGATTATGCTATCGAGTACCAAACAGAAGATGTGGTTTCAAGGTTTAATATTGAGGATACAAATTATCAACTAGTCATTGAAGGTCTAGACGTTGATATCATGCATCATGATTTTGTTGATCCTATAGCAGATTATATGGAGGTTATTTTTAGCTCAAGTTTTCAAACATGTATTTTCTATAAGGATCAAATACATCAGCAGTTGCCATTACATATTACAACTTTGATTATGTGGAAAAATAGTCAAGTTGTCCATTTGTTTCTGCAGCTACTTGACTAACTCCATTGGAATTTTTGAATTACCCGATTCAGTAAGATTATCAATAGATTAGGGTAGGTAGCAGTGTGCAAATAAGCTCAGTGCTTTGAGCATTTTTCCAGCTTTAGTTTCAGATTTCTTTTCAGTTTTCAGATCAAGGGTGTCCCAAACTACAAATTGTAGAGACTATTGATTTCATCTTGAAGATTTTCAGCCACAGAGGTTTGGTAGCAGATTAAGTTGTAGATTTGGGATCAGCCCAATGGATTAGGCTACTAATTTACGATGTTCTTGACACCTCCTGAAGGAGCTGCCATCCCTAGCTGGAGCCTATGTTAGTATCCTATAATCTATAGTATCACAGGTGACTGATTATTCTTTTCAGATCTTGTACATTGGGAATAATATCCGATGGATGTCATTTATTTCCAGAAAAGGAAGGGAAATCCTGATTGTCAAGGACTTCAAAGGAATCAATCTGCCTTTTCAGTTCAGTGGAAAGTAGAAAGTGTTGCTGATAAGGTGTAATGGTGAACAAACTTCATTTATGCCCTCATTCATTTCATTTACCCTATTTTACCTTTCATTTTTCCAAACTCTAAAGTCCCATGCTTCATTTCTTTCAAAACCCCTTTTTAAACTATTAAAATTCAATTTTTATAGTTAAAAAAGCAGCTTCGCCCACCCACTAACAACCATATCATATTTCCCGTTTGAACTTACCATATATTTCTTTATTCACAACTCCACCCCCCACATCAAGCCTTTTAATATATCACATATTATATCATCATCACCCTTATCATATTATGGGTCCACTTACCTTTATCGCATTGTAAAAGCAAAACCCTTTCGCTCTTCATTTACTCTCCCTATGCCAAAATCCTGATGCGATAAAACCTCACCCTTGTCGTTTGTTTGCTTTACCTTTATGATTACCTTTTCGCATCGACATATCACAAAGTTTCTCACCGCATCCATTTTTTGTTTCTTCAGAACGTCGATGCGATATAGTGGGACCCTTCCCGCCATGTCACCTTCGTTCTCGTCGCACTTCGCACTTCACCAGATTTAGCCTTTAACTCCTGTTCCTCATAACAAAACCTTAAGATTTGCGATTTACAGTATTGAATGGGCCCCATATACATCTTGGCACATCACCCTCCGTCGTCGCACATCGCACTACGCGAGTTTTAGTCTTTAACTCCCGTTCCTCATAACATAAACCTTAAAACTTGTGATTTGTGATAAAACTTAAACCTTACGATGTGCGATAAGCCTTAAATTTTGTGATGTGCAATAAGCCTTAAATTTTGCGATGTGCGATAAGCCTTAAATTTTGCGATGTGTGATAAACTTTAAATCTTGTGATTTGAAATATTTGTAGGATCCCCTCGCATATCGCACTTAACAAGATTAGGAGGATAAGCACTAAAGGAAATGTTAAAGATGCCGAAGTGCGAAGTGAGATATCGAAGTAGATGCGATGTAGTTCAAAGATGAAATCTAAAGGATTTCAAATTCAGGTGTATGAGGTTTTTACGCTATTTTATGAAGAAAGAGCTAAACACGGTAGAAGGACTTGGGTAGGATAAGACCCGACAAAGAGAAAAGGGCATAGTAATGCTGAACGTTGTGCTAATAAGGAGATAGACACCATGGGTCGAGTCGGGAAAAGGGCGTTCATACCAAACTATGATGATATAACACAAGAACGGAAAAATGCAGTAAACACAACAGAACAATTAAATCTTCTAAATCAACCAACGCAACACCAGATGTAATTATCCAGCAATGGTTTTCTGAAGAAGCAGGGCTAGATTTCAGATTCATTTTATCATAGCCTCTTCGTGATTGCAAGAGCCAAATTGTTCCTACTGTGTAATCAATAACAGACTGCTAAGGCCACTGTTATGGCCAGACTTATCTTATCACCATCTACATGGTTCCACTTGTCAAAGTTTAGCTTGAATGTAATTAATGACTATGATTGAAACATATGGAGTAACCGATTTTAGATTTTAGATAAATACAATATGCATTAGCAATATCAAGGAGAGCCCGGAAGGGGAAAACCATTGTAATAAGCTCATCTGGTTGTAAACACTCTTTTTTGGATGAATGAAAGGACACTGTTGTTTCCAGATTCTTGTGTTATGATCTACGGTGAAGTGCTTCTTTTCCTGTAATTTTTCATTCTCTAGTTTCACATACTGGTTTCTTTCTTTAATGCGGATAACAAATTTTTGTGTAGGATTTTCCATAGGGTACCCTGCTAAGTCTTGAAGCAGTAATTTATGTTTTCCTCTGAGATTTGAATGTAGAATTCAGATAGGGTCTGCTCTGCATTCACATTGAACCTTAATATTTTATCCTTTTCCATTTCACAAACTTTAAGGATCCATTGGCATGATTAGCTTGCCTGGTTACACATGAGCTCATTTGTTCATCCATTTAAATCTATTTACACTTGTTTTACTCCATAGCCCAATTTCCCACTTCTACTGTCTCAACCAAAAACTTTCAAACAAACCCTTATGCACAATAGCTAGCCTAAAATTCCCAATCAACAAAGCTATATCTAACAAAGAGATCCCTCTTTGGGTCTAGGACGGCTAGATCCTAGGCCTGAAGCGGTTTTGATGTTGCCTCTGTAGTTTTGCTTCAACCTCAAAATTGCGGAGTGATAACAGATCTTAGTCCTGTGGGATCTCCTTTATTGACCATTTGGTTATAGGGTGGTACTACTTGGTAAAACCTAACTTTGGGTGCATGATCCTACTCCTTTATCTGCATATATTACTCCCTTACCACTCACTATACCCCCATTCATCATTTCTCCCACTTGGGTCCACATTGATTAACTAGGTCCACATAAGGTCAGCCTCCCTATTGCCTTGTCCCCACCTTGGGCCAGACCTGGAATGATGCCCTGGAGGTTGAAGTAGCTAAAGGAAAAAGCAAAAGCATAAATGACAACATTCAATAGGAAATTGTACCAAAAAATGTAAAATAATTAGCACGTGGGAAAAATCCAATACATTATCTCTACCCCACACCCATAGTCATCACCCTGGTTCGATAGACCTTAGATGCGCCTCCTTTATCATTCAAGAACCCATGATTGTCCCAAACCTTGGACGACATTGAACCGCCCTACCTAAAAGAGTGTAATCATACACATCATGCTCTTGTCCTTTGAGCCCCGAGCAGTTAATTAAAGAAAATTCATAAAAGGCAAAAGGCATATAAATAAGGGTGGAAAAATCAAGGTTGGGGCACCTCATTTACCACGATTTCTTCCTCATACACATTATGCTCTTATCCTTTGAGCCCCGAGCAGTTAATTAAAGAAAATTCATAAAAGGAAAAAGACATATAAAGAAGGGTGGAAGAATCAAGGTTGGGGCACCTCATGTACCACGATTGCTCCCTCCTACACATTATACACCTAGGTGTGGGCTTCCCATTATCTAGCTACCCTTGAGCCCCAACATGTGGCCCAAGACCGCCCCTCTCATTCCCTATTCCATTTTAGTTCTTTATCACTTGACACCTCAATTTTAGGGATGCACCTTGGACATACTATCCCCTCTAAGGGTAGAAACCACCTAATAAGGGACCTGGATAACCTCCTTTCGAGCTTGGAGACATCATCACATGCCAAAGTCCACTACGGAAGGGCATGCCATTGTGAAGTGCCCACTTTGTTGTCTGTGGTTTGTAAGCTCTTTTACACGATTACTCTAATGAATTGTTGTACTGGAAGGCTAGGTGACGCATTGGATCTTATATAGGATTGCTGATGGTGTCCATTTGGGTTTGGTCTCCCTATATGGGTTCCCAACCCCCCAGAGGGCTACATTGGCACATGTAGGGTTTGAAAATTCCTAGATCTAACAATATCAAGAATCCAATTGCAACTAGTTGAATCTACTTCACCTACTTGTAAATTACATTACATAGTTATTTCATATTTCTTCATGAAATATTGAAGTAAATTACTGAAGAAACCTACAATTAATTAAATATGATTATGAAACAAGGAAAATGACAAAAGAAAAATACACACATAGGACACCTTTATTTTGAATGAAATTCCCTAGAAAAACCCAATGTGAGAAAACCGGTGCAACATATTTGAGGGTTTGTGTTATTAAGTAGTAGCAATTTCTGAATACATCATTGAATACCTCAAGGGTTATTTAGTTATAGAGAGAGAAATATTTATAGAAATAATGCGTGTTTTACCTCAATCACTAGAAAATATGGCTGATCCGGACACTGGAAGAGATGCTCCTAGAGGTCTCTATACCACCTCTACGCAGTGACTACATAGGCACTACGTCACCTCCTCTTGGCATTGCATCACCCCAACAATGGATCTATCTGACTCCTGGAATATCAGATCTCAGCCTCTCGGTATCACACCCTGAATCCTGGCTTCTGGAACTAATCCAACAGTAAAATCTCGGAAACCCTCTCAACCACTGCGCAACCTCTGTATAGCCCTGTGTGGCTCTGCATCAACTTGTCTATCTCTGTGCTGGCTCTGCTGGATGTCTCTCTGCCTCTCTTTGTTGATGATTCTCCGACTGAGAAAAATATCTATTCAAAAGTTATCTCTGCCCCTCTCTACGCTGGAATCACTTAGATATGATCTTCATTCGATCACTTGCTCCATCAGAAGAATTTGATCACTTGATTCACTCGGTGTGTCTTTCCAAATGGCCCTCAAGCCTTCCTTTATAGTCTTCTCGTTGAGATATCAACGGTCGAGATTAGATCTCTAATCAATGGCTAAGATTATAACTTGACTTTATCTTCAATTTTTATTGGTAATTCTCACTCTGTTTTATTAATACCCTTTAATTATTTAATTTCCCTAAGTTTAGACTTAGGGTCCCCATTAAAATAATTAATTTTTACATTAAAACATATTCCGAGTGGATTTTTCACAAACGATTTCTGGGTTCTTTGGAATACATGTGCCTAAGCCTCTCCACAAATATGGAGACTTATAACACTTTCAATGCTACTAATAATCAACATAGGGTGTGTGTAGAGAGCCATGGTCCTCCACAACAACACATAACACTCCATGGATCCCCACCGATGTCCAAGGATTACTAGAGATCCACTTTTGGGACGAGGATGATGCACTTGGTATACTACCCCACAGGAGCACCACACACTTGGCAGGTGTCCCAAGACTTGTATGATGATATGGAAGTGCTCATTCCATCATTTTATCCCTTACAGATGATCTACAAGCATCTTCAACTCATATGGAGACCCATGGGGTCATTGGTGTGCCCCCACACCAATTGGGAGCACCACCTGTCTACTACTTGGAGAACAAGGGCCCACCCCCTTGTCCATCACATTTTGACAAGTTTATTCATTATTATGGCACTTGTGGACATTATTAGGCCTTTTAGAGGGAACCATGACATACAAATATTATTATTTGACCTTCTGAGAGGCTTATTATTTCATTTATCAGCTAGTTTGGTGGGCTTGTTACCAAAAGTTAGGTTATTTGCACATTATTTTATGTTTAGGGGCTAATGTAGGCTCATTATCTAAATCTAACTCCTAAAACATGTATAAATAGGAGTTATTTGGATTCATTTGTATCATCACTTCGATTGGGATCTCTCTCTCTTAAGAGAATTTCACTTTTTTTCCTTGGTGGAGATTTTTGGATGATGGATGAATTTTGATGTATGGATTTGGGTTCTCTCTATCTTGGAGCTTCTTATATTGCGAATGTGATGATGATTGGATATATTCTATAACGTGTAAGTGCAAATTTGATGTCATTTTTCTTGTTGTTGTGTGCATTTGAACTTCGCTATGATTAGGGCTAATTGTTGCATATGTTAAATGTGGAATTGTCTATTTTAGCATATATATGTGTATGGGCCATGTTATATGAATGAAATTTCCTAGAGATTATGTTATCTTGATAAGCCTTCACCATTTGCAAGAAGTATAAATGTTTTAAAGTCACTTTTCTTCTCTAGCCTCTAACATTGGATGAAATTGACTTTGAAGCCTCTTTGAACGATAGAAATACATTCCATCTTCTTAATTATCGTTGAATCCTTATCCCCAAGTGAAATTAGGCACTGATCCTTCACAGGGTGATCATTTTAACCCTTAATTTTACCATTTCTCCATGTTTCCCAGGTCTAGCCCCATTAGGTCACCTAGGGCATCACTTTCTTAGAAATCTGGCCATAGGAAAAATTCAATCTCCTAGGGTCAGTTGCGCTAGTGGATACCCCATGTCTCCTCAAAATTTGAAGATATTCCAATGGTGGAATCTCGGGATATCCCAAGCCCTAGCTCTATGATCAAGTTTTGGCCTATGTTTCACAAGGCTAGCACCTGGTAGGATCAATTTGACCTTTTGAAGTAAAATTTATTGTTTGATCCTTTCCTCTGACCTTGCCTAGGATAGGAGCATCATTGATTGCTAAATTCCATCCCTGAACTTGGGCTGGATCCACTTGGCCCCTTGTGGTCCCATTTGTTGTCAAAGACTATTCATCAAGGACCATTTGGGAATCTAAGTTCTTATAGGATTTCAGGGATCAGGAAGCACTTCTACAAGTCATATCCTTCATCCTCACCCTCTAATCCTCACTCCCTCTCCTTGGAAAGTCAAGGCCCTTGCTTATAGAGAAAGAAATCTCCATTCTTCACCTCCTCCTAGAGAAAGGTTTTATGGGACCACTTCTCATCTATTCATTGATATATCTTTTATAAGTGGCTTACCAAAAGCGTCGGGACTCCTCCCATCGGTGAAATTTCGTAAACATTAGGGAACCTTAGCTGCAATGACAGTGGGATAAGCCTCCACCATTGCCCTTAACCTTGTAGTTACTCTCTTAGGAAACCCTTTTAGGTCCCATGTTATTTTGAGTCGTAATAGGTCCTCTATGACTACTCTTATCTTGGATGCCCTAACTCATCCCCAAAGAGTATCGGATGCCAGATTTTTACCCAATTGTCCATTTTTTCTTCCCAAGTGAAGACTAGAATTAGGTGTCTATCTATCCCTCTTAATTAGGGAGGACATAGATATTCTAATAAAGGAATGTACTCATTCCTATGGAAGGAATGTACCTAAGCTCCCTCTTGGCTTAGGAATTTTTTCACCAAGTTTCTACCAAAAAAGAAACTTGTTTCTAGGCTCCCTCTTAATTAGGGACCTACAACAGCTCCTCAGGTGGAGATGATTGGACAACCAACTGCTTGAAGAACTCTTCCTCACGATGTCATGAACTTATTTTTCGTTATCTAGGAATCTTCATGTTTGGGACTTCTACATAGGGCATAGACCATCCATCACTTTCATCTTTGAGCCATGTCATCATTCCCCCTTTATTGGAAAGTGATCCATAAGTTCGTATTTGGGTTTACTTCATGCCATGTTGCCTTCTTCATGCCATGTTTCCTTAAGGATATTTCATCTTACTGCATGGTCATCATTGCTGTAAGACATTCATAACTCTTCCCTTGGAAGCCTTGCATAAGCCCATCTAGATATCATTCAGAAAAATAGGAAATTAAATCAATATTACCTTTGTGATGGTCTTTCAACATGACATCTTCCATTTTGCATCAACATCCTGCATACATATTGACACATCTCCCAAAGATATCCATTTTCAAGGGTCTCCATATTTTTCAGAATTCCATCAGAGTCTTCATAGTCAAATATTTCAGTTCTTGGATGTTGGTTGCCTTTACCATGGTTGCATATTCCATGATCTCTTCCTTACTTTCTTTCACACATTTCATTCCTAGGAGCTTCCAATCAGAGTTCCTGAATTGTAGTCAACCACCTCATACTTCATATGAGGACATATTATGCTGATTTCATCTAGTGAATGTGTGATCCGTGCATTCATGCATCCCTTTTAGAGAGGTATCCTTTCTTTTGATCATCCTCTTAAGATAGAGCATTGGTTCATGCAGCCATATGACATGACTTCCACAATATCAAATGTAAGCATACATACCTCATTTTTCCTTTAGGTCATCTAGATTTCCTGCAACAACTTTCTTGATTGAAAGAGCTTCAATCCCTTGAATTTCTTCAATTTTATTTCATCATACCATCATCCCATGAATTCCACAAGTTTGGAATTCTTGATGAAGAACTTGCTTCCACTCTTGATCGATGAACCTTTTAATGAAGATTCCATCAGAGAATCTTGAGGATCTAAAGTATCCCCATTAGAAGATGTTTCCTTTTGACAAATGTATGATGAACCTTGTATTATATGATGTTGCCACTTGTGTTTTCAATGAGATTCCCAAGAGCTATATCCTTGGTTTCCATATATTTCTAACCATCTTTCACACTTCTCTATGATGATGTCCTGAGTTCTTTCTTTCAATGCTTGTATGATGCCTTTATGAATATCCCATTATTTTACTTAGTGAATCATGATAGCCATATCTTACAATAGAAAACTTAGGAACTTGAAAAGAACTCATGTTAGGAAGACTATCTCAATAATGGAGATCTATTACTTCCTCCTTCTTGGATTTCTTCTTTTCAACTTCCTCTACTTCTTGATGATGTAGACTTCTTCTCTTCCTCTTTTGTTATTGTCCTCCTTAAGCTTAGGAAAATCTCTCATAGTGCCCATATTCTTGACACTCATAGCATTTAATTTTATCCATGTTCTTCTTCTTTTTCCGAGGACCAAAATTTCCAAAATTTCCCTTTATTTTTGTCATAGCAACATATGCTTGATTTTTCTCACTTGCTCCCACATCATATTTGGCCTTTAGTCTATATTCTTCAATCTTGCATAATGACCACAGTTCATGGAATAAAGTAGCTTATTTCTTCCCATAAATACTTGAAGTAAAGTTACCCCACTCCTTTGGTAGTGCATTTAGTACTACTGTAGTCATTTCTACTTCACCCAGATCTTGTAGTTGATCCCAGATTTCAGATATCCTCATAAAGTATGAGGCTATTCTATCTTCCCTTGACGTCTTGAACTTGTAGAGTTCTTGCCTTAGTGAGATGACTTCTCCAACAATGCTTACGAAATAAAACTCTACCAATTTGTCATAGATTTATTTTGAAGTTTCAAGTTTAGATACATGTGGGATGAGGGGATCCTTGATGGATTCTTAGAGAATCCTTTGAGCCCTAAATTCCAATTTCATATACTTTTCAACAACTTGAGAATCTTCCTTTCTTGGTTTAGTGATAGATCCTTTGACATGTTCCATAACCAGTGCTTACGAAATACAACTCTACCAGTTTGTCATAGATTTCTTTTGAAGTTTCGAGTTTAGATACATATGGGATGAGGGGATCCTTGATGGATTCTATGAGAATCCTTTGAGCCCTAAATTTCCCTTTCATATAATTTTCAAGAACTTGAGCATCTTCCTTTCTTTCTTTAGTGATAGATCCTTTGACATGGTCCATAACCTCATTTTCAATGAGATTCAAATTTGTCCTTTTCTTCCATGCAAGATAGTTTGAAGCCAAAACCAATTTGTTGTTTTCCTTGCAAAAAGAAATTTTGACAATTCAGATGTGGACATAAATATACTTACTTGATAGAATGCTCCTCCTCTTTGTTGATTTCTTGATGTTGATGATGATATATAGAATATAAAAGTTCTCCTTGATGAAGGTAGATTTCTTCAAAAGTGATCCTTGATCCCATAGAGTGAGGTCTCTTTGGATCCTTTGATGAAGATCAATGATGAATTCTTGGTGATGTCTTCAATGGTAAGGACATTGATTCGTAGATTTATTCAACTTGGCCTTATTTTCTTGATGATAATCCCAAGACTTCTTTGTAGAATCCTTCTTCGATGTAGGGTTATAATGCTTCCTTTGTAGATATTTTCTTAAAGATGATATTTGCTTTAATGCATTTCTCAAGATTTGATCCTTGAGTGTCCCTTGATAAGATGCCCTTCCTTGAATTTGTCACCTTGGCTCTGATACCATGTTGAGAATGTTGATTTGTGGTAGCATTAGATGTGCTCCAAGTCTAAAATTTTGTGGAGAAGCTTAAACACATGCATTACAAAATACCCATAAATTGTTTTGGGAAATTCCACCTGGAAACAATTTTATTTGATAAATTAATAATTTTTAATGAGGACCCTAAGTCTAACTTAGGAAATTAAAATAATTAGTGGGTATTAATCTAAACTATGGGTGTAACTTCTAGAAAAATAAGATAAAGTCAAAATGTAATCTTAGCCATTGATTGGAGATCTAATCTCTGTCGTTGAAGTCTCAACGAGAAGACTATAAAGGAAGGCTTGAGGGTCATTTGGAAAATACACCGAAAGGATCAGGTGATCCATTTCTTTAGTGAGCAGTGCTCAGGGAGAAACTTCGATCTAGAGATTCTTCATGTAGATGAGGGGCATAGACAATATCTAGAGAGAAATATTTCTCAGCTGGAGAATCATTATCTGAGAAGTGTAGAGAGAGATCCAACAGCTCCAGCGCAAAGCCAGAGAGGCTGACACAAAGCCACACAGGTCTATGTAGAGGTTGCGTAGAGGGCCAGAGGAAATATGAAGGGTCTGCTGAAGATTTTATTTCACAAGCCAGGAGCCGAGGTGTGAGACTGAGAGGCAGAGATTGAATTTTCTGGAGAGCAGATCGATCTAGAAACTGAGTGACGTAGTGCCCATGAGGGGTGATGATGGGACTGCACAGAGCTTGTCAGAGGCACATCATTTAGTGGTCGGATCGATCAGGATTTCCAGTGATAGTGTGAGATAACCTCACTAATCTTTTTTCTAGTCATATTCTATGTAACTGAATTGTTCGATGAGACATTTAAAGATGTATTCAGAATTTAATTCCACTTAATAATAAAACCCTCAGATCTACTGCACCGATGTTTCTCGCATTGGGTTTTTCTGGGGACATTTGTCCAAAAATAATGGTGTCCTGTGTAATTTTTTCCTTTGGCTCAGTTTCCTGTTTCCGCATCTAAATTTAGTCAAATGAAGGTTGCTTCAGTAATTACTTCAATGTTTACAGAATAAATCTGCATACAACTTGGTTATTTTTAATAACAAGTAGGAGAAGTTAATTCAGTTTGCTGCAATAGGATTCTAGATCTAGGACTTGGAATTCTCACATGGTATTAGAGCTTGTGGAGCGTTGCAGGTGAAACGAGAAAATAAAATCTAGCATTGAGAAGAGGCCGAATAACTGCAAAAAGTAGCAGTTTGAATCCCTGGAGGGATTACAAAGTCCAGGCATGGAGGGATGAAATTTTTGGGAATGCATCTCTCTAAGTGAGTCGACAGAGAGGAAGGGCTTCCAGATCATAATTTTACTGAGCTAGAGGGAGCAACGTAGAGTTGGTGGGACACAATTTTGTGTAGGCATAATTTGTTTTTGCTGGGCAGAAAGTCGTCAGAAGAGGAAGTGGAAACACAATGAGGGAATTTTCTTCCTCAGGATGTTCCTAGTTATGGAATTTCATTTTTCCAAGATTTGGGTAGAAGATCTAGGTGGCAGATCTACAAGCTCCAGAAGGAGTGCGTAAGCCAGTCCAGTGCTACACAGAGGGGGAAAAGAGGTAGTTGATTTGACATTTTCTTAACGGTCATGGAAACTCACAGGATTAGAGATCAGGACCGGTTGGAGGGAGCCTCCAACTACGTGATATGGAAGGAAAGAATCACATGCCTTCTAGATGAGCACAATCTCAAGATTTTCATGATGAGTACGGTAGCTGTCACTGCAGATCCAGATCTGCTGAAGAAGTACAAATCCGACATGGTGAAGGCTGTAATGTTTCTCCTTGATATATTCAAAGATCATATTGTGTCCCATATAGATGGCAAGGACACAACCAGGAATATGTGGGAAGCCTTGACAGCGCTGCATGAAGGATATTTCGAGCAGCAGAAGATGTAATTAGAGAAAAAACTGAGGATGGTGCAGATGCAGAAAGGGGAGCGTATTGTTTTGTTCCTGCCTAGACTTCAAGAAACCCATGATAAACTTGCAGCCGTTGGTTCCACCCCTTCTCCTACAACAATGGTGAGACTCGCTCTTAATTCATTCACTGAGGAATGGAAGGTGTTCATCCAAAGCATCTTGGTTAGAGAAACCTTGTTGGGATGGGAAGAGATGTGGGCTTCTCTTCAACAAGAAGAGCTAAGGAGGGGCCTAGTCAACTGTAAAATTGATAACAACAGTTGCATTGGGTCGAAGGTGAAGCAGTAGGAGGAAGAAAATGAAACCCTTGCATCCAAAGGGGAGCAGGAGTAGCGAAGACGTAAGAAAGACGTCTGGAAGATAAAGTGCTTAAGGTGCGGTGAAATTGGTCACTATGCTACCCAGTGTCCTTTGAAGAAAAAGGCCAAGGACGAGAAGCACGATCTGGAGGCTACGTTCATGAAGATCAAGGAGGATGAGTATGCCATTGAGTTGTAAGTTCGCAAGAACTTTAGTTGGGTAGTATCCTTGAGGAGTCCACCTCTTTGATCCTGAATTTGCTACAGCTACACAAGATCAACAGTAGCAGGATAGAGGAGTTTTTAGTGGTGCAGAGGAATGTTAGAGTGACATATGTAGTGGTTAGAAGTGCAAGTATTTGAGCAAAGGGACATAGTGAAAAGAAAAAACAATGAAATGCTTCAGAGGGGCATTTTGGGACTAGCAACAGTTAGAGTTTCAACATCAAGATGTATCCTGAACACTCTTTCAGAATTTTGGATCATTTTTAGTTGCTTCTCTTAGTAGCTGAGTTGTAGTGCAGAGTTAGCAATGGAAATGCTAGCAAATGATGCAAAATTTGAGAGGGAGTTGCAGTACAAATGCATTGTTGATTGTGGCAAGATCAACAACAGTACAATTGCAAAAAAAACACAAGGATTGATGGGAAACATGTCAGACATTAGTAGCGTAGAGGGAGATGCTTCAGAGTAAGAGCAGTGTGCAGCAGGGAATATTTGTTAGAGCACATTCCTCGCTAAGAGGGAGTGTTGATTTGTGGTAGCATCGTATGTTATCTAAGTCTCAATTTTTTTGGAGAGGCTTAGACAATCATGCATTCCAGATAACCCAGAAATTGTTTTGGGAAATTCCACTCGGAAACAATTTTATTTGATAAATTAATTATTTTTAATGAGGAACCTAAGTCTAACTTATGAAATTAAAATAATTAATGGGTATTAATCTAAAATTTGGGTGTAACTTCTAGAAAAATAAGATCAATAAAAAGCAGATCAAGTCAATGTAATCTTAGTCGTTGATTGGAGATCTAATCTCGGCCATTGAAGTCTCAATGAGAAGACTTTAAAGGAAGGCTTGAGGGTCATTTAGAAAATACATCGAAAGGATCAAGTGATCTATTTCTTTAGTGAGAAGTGCTCAGGGAGAAAATTACATCTAGAGATTCTTCACGAAGTTTAGGGGTAGAGATAGTATCCAAATATAAATCTTCTCAGTGGGAGAATCATCAACAGAGAAGGGCAGAGAGAGATCCAACAAATCCAGCGCAAAGTTGAGTGGCAAATACAGTATCCAGAGAGAATTCTTTCTCAGCCGGAGATTCATCAACAGAGAAGGGAATAGAGAGATCCAACAACCCCACCATAGATCAAGATAGGCTGACGTAGAGCCATGTAGGGCTACGCAGAGGGTCAGAGGAAATATAAAGGGTTTGCTGAAGATTTGATTTCAGAAGCTGGGAGCCGGGTTGTGAGACCGGGAGGCAAAGATTGAATTTTCTAGAGAGTAGATCAATCCAGAAACAGAGTGACATAGTTCCCAGGAGGGGTGATGCTAGGACTGTGGAGAGACAACACAGATCCTATCAGAGGCACATCATTCAATGGCTCGATTAGCCGGGATTTCCAGTGATAGTGTGAGATAAACTCACTAATATTCCTATCAGTCATATCATCTCTAACTGAATTGTCCAGTGAGACATTCATATATTTATTTAGAATTTACTGTTTCTTAGTAATAAAACCCTTAGATCTGTTGCAATGGTTTTCCCACATTAGGTTTATCAGTTTATTCGGGGACATTTATCCAAAAATAATGATTTCCTTTTGCTCAATTTCCTGTTTCCACATCTAAATTTAATTAAGTGAAGGTTGCTTTAGTAATTACTTCAATGTTATTGAAAAAATATGAAAGTAACTTGGTTATTTTTAATAATAAGGAGGAGAAGTTAATTTAGTTTGCTGCAGAAGGATTCCAGATCTAGGACTCGGAATTCTCACAGAGAAATCTAGGGCATAGTAATTAAGTGATTTATCTTCTATTAGTAACTCCTTGTGAGTTCTTTTTACTTCTGTAGATTATGAACTTCTTTTACTTAGGTGATTAGTGTTCTTCTTCATCAAACAACTACCAATGCATAAACCATAAAGAGATAAAAGGCACAGAACATAGGCTATCAAAAAAGGAAAAAACCTCTCCTAATTGAGAGGAAAACCCGAACAAATTCTTCTTCTTATAGAGATTCCAAATGATGAATACTAAGACCAAGACCAAGACACAAGTTCCCTTGGTGAGATCCTTAGACAATGACAATTAATCTTCTTCTCCTAACATTTTATTGGCTCCTCTTCCACTTCAACCTCCTTCTGCTTCAAATCTCCAGACTCCTTGAATTAGGTATGTAATCGTAATTCAGAAACCCAATTTGAAATCCTATGCCTTGATTTTCTTTGTTTTGTATAGGTTTTCCTTATTAATTGACTCAACTCCCTTCTTGATTTTATCTTCCTCCAATTTTGATACCCAAGAGGATTGCAATTCCCATCGAATTATTTTGTTGCAAAATATCTCTTTTTTCCTCACTCGTGTGGAGGAAATCAACCCAAAAACAGACCAGAAAATAATCTTGGATTATACTCTCCCTCCTTCGCTTGATAATAAACTTCATCGTTGCACTTCACACCTCTTACTTTAGACTTATGATGAATGAAATTCTCTCCGAAATTTTTTCCTTGAAATAAGGCTGAGCTACACTTTTTATACTTTTTTCCCACCATAATAAGCCAACATGATTGCAAGCTGGGCCGACGTGTCATTTTATGGAGATATAATTATCCTTCTTGAAGCCGACTTGAGGATGAGACGTTGGTTTGTTGAATAAAGTTGTCATTGATGGCATCATAGTTGAATTTTTAAAGCAAACCCTCACCCTATATATTGTGCGAACCCTAAGGCAAAACCCTAAAACAATAAAGAAACCCAAGTTGTGTTGAAGCAAACCTTAGGTGAAAACCCTGAGGTGTGAAACCCTAATCATAACTCCATACCGTAGATTTGAGGACCCTATCGACCCAAAGGACATGAAAGGTGTTTAAATGGTTACTTGTTCTTGTGGCACGCCCTATATTAGTGAAACGGGTCAATCCATTAGACAGAGAATCCAAGAGCATGCAACATACATTAGGCACAATCGATCTCGCACAACAACTCTTGCTGAACATGTGGAAAAGTCTTGTCACCATGTTTGCATTTAGGACTCCAAATTCATTGGTAGGGTGGATCACTTCCATCATAGGAAGCTTAGGGAGGCCATTGAGATTGAAAGGCATATGAGGAATCTCAATAGGATGATTGTTGGAAGTTGCATAAGAGTTGGACTCCAGCTTTGTCTAGATGAATTTTTATTTTTGATTTATTTATTTTTTGCTAGGTCTCTCTTTCCTTTTGGTCTTTTCTTGTTTTTAGGGTTTTAATTCCCTTATTCTTCTTTCCCCTGTCTATGAGTTTTCCTTTAACCCCCACTTTTTTTTAATATATATATATATATATATATATATATATATATATTATTTTTTATTTTTATTTTTATTTTTTAATTTTAATTTTAATTTTTTCTTCTGTATTATCTTATAAGTATATTATATAATTTCATTTATATTTTCTTATATTGATAATATATAGTTTCTTATGTATTATCTTAACTAAAATAATATTTATTAATTAATAATAATTAATAATTTTAATCAATGTAGAATTTATAACCATTTATAAAATTTGTAATATTTTATTATGATATCCAATTAAAAGGTATAATATATATATATATATATATAGAGAGAGAGAGAGAGATAGAGAGAGAGAGAGAGAGAGAGAGAGAGAGAGAGCGAATTAGCTATATATATATATATATATATATATATATATATATATATATATATATATATATATATATATATATATATATATATATATATATATATATAGCTAATTCTCTAGCAACTAGTTTTTAATGGCTAGTTTAACGACTAGTTTTTAAGCAACTAGTTTTCTTAGACAGATTCCGGGCAGTGATACATCCACATTATTTATTCAGGAAGATCCTTGGAATTTTTCAACTTGTCCTGAGGATGAACCACATTAACTGGTTCAAAACATCGACCAAATCCTAATGATGAGATTAATCCGAAAGACATTTATCTATAGAAATAATTACATCAAATTTTCAGCTCCAATTGAAGGAGGCTTCAACCCCCTGACTTATAGGCTCCAACATGTAGGATACTCAAACACCTTGTTTACCAGCTACAAATAGGAGAATGCTCCAACATCTTAGATCTTAGGCTCCAAATTGACAGACGCTCCAACACCTTGTGCATTAGTTGAAACTTGATGGATGCTCCAAGGCCCTATGCTTTATCAACTCCCACTAAAACGATGCTCCAATGCCCTATTGTAGGATATGACTTGCCCTAGCACCACCCTGCCACCCTAATCAATAGGCATACAAAATTTCACAGTTTTCATACTGGATCCCCCTGTTCTTTGAATCAATATAAGAAAACTGTAAAGAAGATACTTGTGTTCTGATTGGTAAGAATTTCACTAACAAGTCCTGGCATCCACACTGCTCAACACTACTATAACTGACCATTGTAAATCACTATTTTCCAAATCAACATTTTCTCAATCATAATGCAAAACCAAGCCACTATATAAGCTACACGTCAAAACCTGACTGTCAATACTAATCACAACATAATACACTATCATTGTTGATGCAACTACATTGCACTTATCATAAATGAATAAGCATTCAAAGGTTCATGAAGAAGTCTATCAAATCACCGTATCAAGCTACAAATACCGGTCACTGTTGTATGATGATGACACAAACTAAGATGCCTCAGGTCTTCCCTATGACCTACTTGCAATTATCTCGAACCTGGCCCAAGTAGGGCTACCAACATATGTCTTATCACTGCTACTGATGTTCACTTGCAATATGAAGGATCGTATGAGGTTTGGAAAATCTTTTCCATGTCTATTTGTCACTATTGTAAAACAAGGTATTATCACTGAAATCACACATATGTTTGAACAAGAACATCAAACCCTAATCAAGTCTCTATATTTCTTCACTGGTCTACTTTTCGAGTCCGAGTAATTTAAGGATCTTCTCATAAGAAAATTTTGTTGAAATTTAATGTATTTGGGTAGTGATTTAGGCCTCATTTCATAGGCTTGAAGAGTGCTTCAACTTCACTGTTGGATATGGTATAAGGGGTTCCAAATTAAATGTTTGAGGAGGGATTTGTTTAAATAATCATAATTGAATAAAAAATTAAGCCATAAAGAAGAATACGTTAGCCTTATGGAGGAGGGATTTTAGGCTTTAAATGCATGAAGGATGCTTCTTACGAGACAAGGTGCATGTGATTCCCTTCTTAGGATGATTGCAAAATACAATATGACAAATCACCCTTACGTAAGATGATGGATGACCAAAAACCAATAAAAGGATGCCATGTCATTGTCCCTTGGGGTTTTATCCCACCAACTGGGGTCATAAATTCCAAACTCAGTTATCTTTCAAACCAAGAGGAACTACATGGCGTGCCACATATCATTGGAAACATATTGACAAGGAGAATACAATGACATGTATCTATGAGACAAAATTAATGAATTTATTTGTCAAAAACACTCAACAATTTTGTGGAATATCCTCAGTGAAGGGAACCTAAACCTTAGGACTAGGGTTTTCAACCACCCAACAATAGAGCTGCCAACTTGATGTAATCTAGAAAATTATAAGAAGTGCTCATTAACAATTTGACATCAATGACTCGTGTTTCATTCAAAGTTAAACCCAGTCAAACTCCATGGTTGACATCAATGACAACATCATCTAACAGTTCTTTCACCACGTTGTCAAACCCTTATGTGCCCCTTAGCCCTTCAAGGATGCCCTTTTTAATTTAGATGATTAAACCATCAATATCTCAACTTGGTTTTGTGCACACAACTTTGGGTGCAAAACCCATTGCTTGGGTACACTTGCCTACAAATCCCATGTAGGTCAACTTCTCCAAAACCTTATACCATAGGGTGTGGGAGTACCTCCCAAGCTACGAAAATCAACACTCCCTCTTTGCGAGGGAGGTACTTCCACCACTCGGAAGTATCTTGTCATCATTGTCACTAGAGACACTTGCCCAACTTTTTGCACTCACCACTATAACATACCGTGTAGAATGAATCACACTATCTTCGTAGTGTCTCTACCTCATCTTGTTAGAGCTTGAAGATTCAAACTTCCACAGGGCATATCCCTTTGAAGCTAGATTCCCTCTGAGTCTACACAACCTTAATTGGCTCACAATACTACTAGACCTGTGTCCTACAAGGTCAATCCGAGTTATGGTCGAACACGGGCCATATCACCACTACTACCCAAAACAAAAAGAAATCTAATCCTCCTTGGTCAAATACCACATGTTCACATGGCTCCAATATCATATGTGAAACATCATGACCCAATCAAGAAACTGGCTTGCCAACATCTCATCCATCACATGAAGCTAACTTGTCCATTTCAAAGCACCCCTTGAGCAGTCCCAACGATTCATGAAAAGTCATAGGAAGTCCCTGATCTAAAAATTTCCCTACAAAAAAATTTTTCTCACCAGGTTCTCCACCAATCCTCTAGAACTACCCGCCCATCTCACCACCTAGCCAAATCGAGACCACATCTCCTTGTCCTCAGCTGAACCTTTTGCTGCATGCTCCAGACAATCTCAGCTCCCTCTAACCGAGTGACCGTTCAAAGTAGCTTTCATACCATGTTTATTTTTCCATGAAACTCAAGAGTTAGATTTGAGTCTAACATCATGATCAAAAACCCACTCAAATGCCACAAAACTGTTGAATTTCCATGACCTTGTGTCTAGGTTAGAGTCTTAAAATCACTGATGCTACCAAACCAAGAATATCGACCATGAAATACTTTTCACAACAGAAATATAAAGCAGTAAATCACATATGCACAAATATACACAGTTTTAACAAAATTGTACAATAATGTACAATCACCAATATTAAACCAAAATCTGAATAATACAACAATCTATGGTATGAAAAACTTGATGTCGTATCTCGTCCTATAGGTCCTTTGCTTCCATAGTGCTCACTAGTAGTGACTTAGTCCATTAAGGCCACTAAAAATGGAGAATCCAGGAGGGCTGCCACCTAACATTGCTACAAGTTACTTCTATAGAGTGTACACAAGCTGATCTAATCTGATCTCTGGGTAGGCCTAATTCTTGAGCTCCAACTGCCAAGCTAGCAGCCACTTTAGTCCATTAAAGTGCTACAATTCGGCACCAATTTTCACCCAACCTTCAACTCCTCTTTGTCACATCAAGATAGCTAGTTTAGGGCTACTTTGGGTAGCTAACACAATTCCCTCCACAAAATTAATGGAACCCAATACTACACTATGGAATATGCACTAATGAAGGCTTATGGTCACTCAAACAAGCCTCCAAATTGGCTCCCACGGGATGCATAAACCAAACGATCCAAACTGGTTACTCCCTGACCCAACGTCCCACCAAAAAATTGTTTTAAATTATGTTTTCATACTTTTTTTTGTTGCAGTATTGGTTAGGGAACTTGCTACAACCCTAAATCCCTTGACATACCCTAAACATGCCCTTAAAGGGTTGTTGCACACCTTAAGAGACATTCTCCCTTGCTACGATACTGCCTTAGGGCATATGCCAACCCTTGATTTCCCTTTTGCAATCCCAACTGTAGTGCTATGGTATTCGGCCTAGCACAACAACACCCTTGTAGCACCAGCCTCCAAAATAGTGCCCAAACAAACCGCAAAAAACAACGTTCTGCCCCTTAACAACTTGACCTAACAACCAACCTCCTCCGTCCTTGAGAGAGAAATCTCAGACCACTATTCCAGCCCAAAAATAGACCTCCCATACCTTAGCTCACTCAGCCTCCACTACAGGCTTCAAACCCCTCTCCTCAACGTTGTCTAAAGACTCCTTTGTTGCGGCTAGGGCTTGAGATCTTCCTCTCCATTGAGTCCTTCTCTAGAAGAGATGTTGCACAAATGGATGCCTAAATGAAATCTCCTCACCTTTTATTTATATCCAATACAAGGACTCCACGAATTATGAAGAGACACATCTATTGGAAAAATTTTACTTCAAGCCTACATGACTTGAAAACCAATAATTATTTGTCAACTTCAAAATTTCATTTCTCCACTTCTACAGCTCAGAATTCGATGATTTTCAAAGCGTTTTATTCTAATTTATTCCCCCTATTGTCTCATGGCATGACATGTAGAAATGTGCTCCTGGAAATGCCCAAAAGACATTTTGGTGCAACACCCCATACTTGGGTTCCAAGCCCACAAGTGACCCTTGTGGGGATTTTCCCTCCAAACCCTGAATCCTAGGGCTTGGAGTACCTCCCAAGAAACAGAAATCAACACTCCCTCTAAGCGATGGATGTACCTCCAAGATGAGGAGGTAACTCATCATCATCATCACTACTCACAACACTTGCCCAACTCCTGATGCTCAAAATCAAAACAATCCTTATATGGTGAACTACGCCCTTCTAGGAAGTGTCATTGTCACTGCTGGAAGCACCCTGATTCTTTTTCTTTTCATGTATCTCTTTCCAGTTCCTCCATGATTCCTTCTGGGTAGATGTGGAAGCACCCTTGCAACCCACTGACCATGCACTCTTCTTGGGTTGCAAAGTCTCCCTCTGAATCTTCAAGCTACCTATAGAACTTGACTCCAAGTCTCTAGAACTTGGACCTTCTTCTTCAAAAAGTGTACCTTCTTATCGGGAACTTGTACCTACTCCTCTGAAGCCTGTACCTACACCTGCACCTACTCTTTCTTCTCTTGAATCTGCACATGCTCCACCTGCTTCTTTCCATGATCCATAGGTGTTAAGCAGGTAAATCCTCTTTGCGGACAAAGAAGATCCCTCTAGCCCTAGAGTCGGTCTAGAAACAAAGAGACATGCTAGAGTGTATGTTCCTAAATACTGAATGAAAAGAGGACACAGTAGATTGACCTACCTGGAATCCAATGCTGTTGTCATGACTGTAGTGGTGGTGGCCTCTCGTTCCTGCCTCAGCAAGTGACAATCCTTCTGCAGTCGTGCTCGGATGCCTGCACATAGAATAGTAAACAAGAACAACATACGACATAATATCTTCATTCATAACTACTAGCCAGTCAAAGAGGGCTGAGCATATTGCATTAAACGAACGACATAACACAAAATGGGAACCAAACAATAGTCACGTATATGAATTTATAGAAGGAAGAGTTACAACCAAAGATTTGATGTCGCAGTCTCCTCCAACGGGGTTCAGCCGAAGCGCATCTTAGATACTCGTCAGGGGATTTGGAAAAAATGAGGGCATGGGATTAAGCTCTCTCAATGAAGTTCCTTCTTGTTCTATCTCTTCAACAATTCAGCTATAGTATATTCAATTCTCCATGTTCAACTAGCTTATGCAATGAGAGATAGCTTCTTTTTATAGAGGAAAAGGAGGAGGTTAGTATCCCTACAAAGGTGGAAGGGAGGCCTATCCTTTAGGAGGTTCCCACAAGAGGTGGAAACCATGAACTAAAGGAAGGAGTCTGTGGTTATTCAGTCCAACCACTCCCAATGACTCATCTTCGAAGTTGTTAGAGTGGAATCTTCGCCTCTATTTTTAAAAAAAAATCCTTAAACAACTCGGTGCAGGTGGCTAACTGAGACAGAGCACCAACTGGTGCGGGGCCTAGTGTTAATCTTCCTCATCGGCGCAAGGGAAAAACTGGCTACTCGCGCCAAGGTAAAAACAAGGGTTTTTGAAGCTTTGCTCAGGGAATTGTCAACGAAAGGAATATTCCTCTCATGTAAAGGGATGCAATGATGGTATTTGCAAGGCATGACACTTCTTATTAGTCACAGAAATTACCCTCCAATGTGTGAGATGGGGATTGCAGGGACAGTGACAAAATGTTGTGTAACAGATGCCCCCTAAAGCATGAGGTTGAGGGAGAGAAAGGGGCGAAATGCTTTACGAGAACACATTCGAACTAAACACCGCTGTCGAAAAACCTGCAATTACAAATACAATTGATATCTCTGATACATGAACATGTGGTATGGGCGTAGCCATCCATAATAGAGTACATAAAAACTAAGATCTGAGGTATGGATGCAACCATCTAGCAGTAAGGATCAACAAATAGACTCATGCATGGTTGCAGCCATCCAATCAAAGGATTCATGCAATAAGTCATGATAATCCACAAGAACCTACAGCCTGGATTTTATCAGACAAAAAATAGGGTCTTGCGCTCCATCTCAACCCGAAAAAGTACAAATTCAAGCATGCGAATATATGAGCTGAAGTCAAACATGCAAAAAAATCGTCTGATTACCAGCTAATGATGAAAGCTTGTAACAAACACGAGAAAAACCAGTAATAATGACAATGGACATCAAGGTATGAGAGGTACAATCCATGGAATGTGAACAATGATTTTGTTAGCCACCTATAAAATTTGTTATACCAAAAGGTGGCTAGATCATTTTTGGAGCCTTCAAGGAACAAATTTTATTGCAAAAAGTGTTGGCTCTTGAAGACTCTTGAAGGCCTCATGCCTCTATCCAAAATCTTCCCTACTGTTCCCATTTTATACTCTGGAATTCTGCTGATTTCATGAGAGACTGTTGCAAAATCCCTTTT
The DNA here is from genome assembly GCA_034641835.2 of Pinus albicaulis. Lineage (NCBI taxonomy): Eukaryota > Viridiplantae > Streptophyta > Pinopsida > Pinales > Pinaceae > Pinus > Pinus albicaulis. The sequence goes on from JAXQQM020059471.1 coordinate 67,664, forward strand.
TCCCCTTCCTCCATTAAACAACTAACCTCATTTTCTACCCCTTTCATTCTCATCAAAATCCTTCATTTTCATAGTTTTCTCCTTCCCCCCATCGAAACCCCCTTTGATAAGGTTTAAAAACTCTTTTATTACCTTATCGAGACCCACAAAAACCCTTGAAAAACATTGAAAACTTCATATAAAATACATACTTTGTTTAAGCCCCTTGGGCTAAGTCCAAAACCCTTCCCCTCCATATGCCCTGGTGCTGGAAACAGGCGCTAAGCCTTTAAGCACCTATCGCATCGCAGAGAGCCGAGCGCAAAAGTCTTTTGCCATGTTAAAAGCTCCAATGCCGATTAGCCCCATGTGTTATAACCGCCGGTCATATTAATTTCCATATAACCCACAGCCCTGCAGACGGGCGCCGAGCCGTATTGAAAATATATTTTCCGCCCCTAAAGCTTAAACCTTTTTTATATTAATTTTTTGGGTTTTAAATGTTTTCGATCATTAACTATTCAAAACCGGGTGGGTTTCATCGCACCGCTTTTGAGAGGGAGGTAGTTTTTTCCGTTTGGCAGTGATCAGCGCCACTGGTCGACACGTGGTCTCAAGCCCTTTTGAAATACCACCCTCATCGCACATTAAAGATCGGATATCGGTCCGACGCGATATTGGCATGCACCGTCTGATCTGAGGCTTGCTCATCGGACAGTGATCACGCTCTGAAGAAGCCCGTAAGATGAACGTGGTACGATGCGGTTATTTAAAACATATCCGCCATCAATTTGATCTGCAGATCGACGACCCACACTCCATCGCCCCGGTCCCTCGTCCACAGCGACAGTCAACAGTCCCACAAGAGCCGGTGGCCCCTGGTGCCACATCAGCATCTACGCGGCATATTTTAATTGGGGCGGATCTTTATTGTTTCCCACACAGTCAGCAAAGCTGGACCTGGGGGACTTTATACAGCATGATTTTATTAACCTTTTTTGAAGTTCAAGCATGTTTTATAAGGTTTGTTAGTACCCGATCTGCAACGTTGATCGCGTGGGCCAATCTCATCCGACGTCCCACGTGTGTCCCGATCCACAAACTCATTTTTCAACCATTTTTCACCGAAACAAGGTTTTAAACCTTTTTCTCCGCTTTTTATTTTATTTTTTCCGAATAATGTGACCCCTTCACGTTATTTATTCACCTCCGCTCCCGACCATCGACTTTTGCATGATCGATGACTCCGATTTAAGTTATTCTTCCGCCTTCCCTTTGACTTCTTCTGATTAATCTCGACCATTGGATGATGCCATCCAACGACCACGCTCTCCCCACATGTCCTTCCGAAGAAGTAAACCTATATATGCAAGATTTCATAATTTTTTTTGTATTTTGCAGGGTTTAAATGGTTTTTCTGCCATGCTGAAGAAAATTCGAAGGCTGAGGGTGACGATCCTCCTGCCTTTGATTCATCAAAGAGAATCATTCACAGGGTTTAAAATCCACATTTCATCAATGATTCATGAGGCATTGATGCCATTCGATCCTTGTGCAGCCCTGCACACTAACTGTTAGTATGAATCTTTTGTTGAAGCGTACGAAAAAAGACCACTTTAGCTACGCATAACTTATAGCCCTAACATCAAATATGGCTGCCAATATATTCAGATCTGCAGTTAGTTGATTAAGAAAAGTGTTGAAAAAATCTAGATCTATGCATAAAGAGACATTAAGCAGTAAAAATAAGGTTTTGCTCCATACATCCAATAGACAAGACAAGAACAATATTTTTGAAAGAATTTTTGTATTAAGGGCACCTAGGAGGAAAACAAGAAGGTGTTTCCAATTCTCCTCAATGGGATGGGTTCTTGGAAGTCCTCAGCACTTTAGATTTAGAATTTCTCTCTCCTATTGGTGTAGAAAACCCAGACAAAGATAGAACTCAAAGGGAGCTCACACAGCAAATAATTGAAAATATGACAATGATAATGGCTCAAAGTCAGACCAAGAGTTTAGATCCAGAGTGATCTAATAGGCAACAAAAGGTGAAGAATGGTAGGAAAAACCCTCCTATTTATAACAAAATATTGGGTCATTCTAGATCTTGGTGCATGATTAAAATAACATTAGCCAAATCTAGATCCACCTTTTATGGAATATTTTATTATATTTGTTGGAGGGAAAAAGTATTTGACTTGGGTCAAATCCCTTTATTTGTGAATAATAAATAAATAAATGATTTATTTATCATTTTAAGGAAGTGGTAGAAAGATAATCAAATAAATAATGATTTATTTAATTATTTATGGGTGATTTAGTCATATTTAACAAGAAATATTATTTAAATAAGATTTAAATAATTATTCCTAGAAAATAATAAGATAAATAAAGATTTATCTAATTAATTTCTTTGTTTTGGGTTAAACATGACCAGGAATAATAATTAAATTATTGTTTAATTAATTATTTCTTGAGGAAAATCAAACAAATATAGGTTTGTTTAATATTTCCTTTTGGGGTTTCCTGTTTATACCATAAACAACCTAATAAATGTGTTTTATTAAGTTATTTTACATAGTGAAAGCAATTTTACTTAGGGTAAAATTGGTCTTACATGGTGTACTTGGGTCCATCTAATGATAAGAGGTTAGATGACCAAAAAATGGTGTAACAGATTTCCCCCCAGCGTGCGAGTGTTAGGAGCAAATCATATGACCGAAGTACGTTGTAAGAACTCAATCACCAGACATCAAGAGGGAAGTCAGAGAGAGAAATGTAAGGTAGACTAATGTGTTGAAGAACTAGACCCTGAGGAGACGAGACTTACAGGTGCAACAAGTCTCTTTTTATGACAGGGTACCTGTGCTAGAGGCGACGGGGGAGGCATACCTATGCCCGCCGAGACAAAGTATGAAAGAATAGTGTGTCCAGTAAAAAAGGGACCGAACCATAGAGTACAGCCTGGCATAAACATGAGCCAGATAAAAATACAATGATGAATCCCATATACATGCTGTGCCTGGGATAACAGCCAGGACTTATACAATAATATCTGAGTACATGAGATAAAAATACAACCCAAATGCCCCCTGTAAATGGGGAAGGGCTCACAAAATCTGACTAATACATGCGAATCAAAGAGGCGCTGCAAGTGGCTAAGGCCAACATCATCAAATATATGGAGCTGCATCGAAGGCTGCAAGGAAGAGGTCATCCGGGCATGTGGGGGGCTACCTGCAGGGCCACCCCCTCATGAGGATTGAGAAATCTCACACAAACCCGGGAATCACCAAGAGCTGCTGCGGCATCACTGAACCATCAATTATACGGATCTCAAGCATGCTGAAAGGAGCTGGAGTGGAGAAACAATCAAGTCAAAGGGGAAGGAGAGATCCCTTTGCCTGATCTGAGGCACTGAACAAGAGTGGAAGCTAGAACCAAGGTACACCGCCCTCTAGACCTGTCTTCTGGAATGAAGGAGCTGATGTTGACAGAAGGAGGTCTGCCATAGGTGAGGCAATGAGATATCCTCAACTAAGGCACGAGAGAAAATAGTAGAGCGACTGACAGAATAATACCAATGATGATGATGAAATGGAGGGGACTGAGTAGCGAATGGATGACTTCCCTTGTTAGAGCATAAAGGGCATGAATGACATGGTAGCGACTGACACAATATCATGAGGGATAGGGGACAGTGGGACTGAAGGCCATAATGTGCGACACAAGAGAGGGACCAAGCAATGAAGGATGGAGGACTATAGCGGGGTACAAAGGGACTCGGGATAGACTCCATGAATACGATGATGACTCAACCTGGATGCTCTAAACAAGGGCGACTTGATGGTGCTGCCACATAGTAAAGGTCCAATGGGGTACCATGAAAACATGAGTACAAGATGCTAACTCACGACGAACATCAACACGAACATGGATAAGTATGGAGGCCAAATGGTGCCCCTAGTATGAGTGTTGCAAGTGAAGAAATTTGATTTTGAGGAGGGTTATGGTTGAGGGGCATAGGTGCCCCCAAGCATGGTGTGGTCATGCCAAAATGTATTTAGAAAAAGGGGAATCTAAACACATTTTAATGATGTGGTGTGCCATTTTTTTTCATTATGGTTATGCAGTTTGAGAAAGGAAATGGAGGATTACCAATCTCTTTTAGTACTGCATATATGAAGCAAATGGACTTTAAGTTTTCGGGTTGGCATACCTGGTGTCACTATCCCAAAGAGAGGATTTGGAGATAATGAACTAATGCTCTCCTAGAAAACCCATAGGTTGGTCAACAACAATGTCTAAGAGATTGGGTTGCTGATGGAAGATGAGGGAACGATAAGGGGTATCATCCCTAGAGTGATCTGTAGTGATATGGGACTCTAGAGGTTCTTCTAAATGTGGAAGAATAATGGTACTAAAGTCAACATGACCAGATACATTAGGAGAGTTTTGGAGAATTTCTTCTCCTGGTCTCTCAAATATAGGTGCCCCCTTACCCAAATATTGGGTTTCAATGTAATGGCCACAAGGTGCATGTGGTTCGAATGTATGGGTTCGATGTAAGGGGGGAGAGATAAAGTCAGGGGTGGGGATTTCATCCATAATGTCGTCATCGTGAGAGAAGATGGGGTGACTGGTGGAAGTAAAACCACCTGACGTGGCGAAGCTACCTGACTCATCATCATGAGAAGAGAGGTTCACATGCACATCATCACAAGGAGTGACGGAAAAGTAAGCAGATAAAGGATCTACCGATGTTGAGCCCAGAGTGATCGCTGAAGGAAGGTCAAGCGAAACAACAGGGGAGGATTCAGAAGGAATGTTCCCCGAGGGTCTCATGGATGATGATAGGTAGAAAATGGTGGATGAAGGCTTCGTAATCTCGACATCAGGAGGGGGAATGTCAATGGGAGCATTCATGTCTGGTAGTTCTGCTGAAGAAAAATGCGCAAATAGGGGAGATGTGGAATCATTGCGCTTGGCCTCGAATTGGTGGACCGCGGCTAGAGAGGTGCGGAAGTCCTCGAGGCGGGGACAAAGATGGGTGTAATGGCCATGGAGATCACACAAAGCACAGGGGTGTTTGGTGTGAATAGTCTTGGGGTTCTTGATTGCATTCGCGGAAGGAATAGAGGCTTCCGGGACTGTGGACTCAGGGAACGCGACATTAACCATGGGCTGGAGATGAGGCAAGTCAGGACAGGAATGGGTGGTGTGACCGAAAACATCACACAAAGCACACTAGATGGTATGATTTGGAGGCCGAGGAGGGGCAGGGTTTGTTGGGGCAGCCTTGTCCTTTGATGCCCCCTTGCGAGCTTTTCCCTTCTTACCCGAAGCGGTTGCAATAGGAGGTGGTTCCTGTTGAGGTGACTGAGGCACTGTTGTAGCGGGTGAAGTCCTGGGGACTGGTTGAACCGGGGTCAAAGCAAGATAAGGTTTGGGTGGATCAGGAAAAATTGGGGCTGGAGGATCAAGGTACCAAACGAGAATCCCAAGGGTTATGTTAGGAAGAGAGAGGGTGGCCATGACAGGTACCGTGGACACTCCTGGTGGGGGAGCTAGGAACGGTATCTGACCAGAGGGGTAATGGCCAGGTGGGACGACTCCTAAATGGATAATGCTTGGAGGAACCGTTCTAGGAGGATAAAGAGACTCATGACTACCAGCTAAAGGTGAAGGGCTAGGAGCAGGTTGCGGAGAGCGCGGTTTTTGACTAGCCGAAGCAGGTTTCTTGAGAGTAGCCCGAGACAATTACATCATGCAAACATTCGAGGAGCTGGGGTCAGAGACAGGAGGAGGATGAAGACCAGGGAAAGTTCCAAGCAAAGAGGAGTCTTTGTAGACGCCGGGAGAGACACGGGTCAAGGAATCGATGGTTTGTTTATTGGCTACAGAAGAGATGGTCGTCTCAGGGAAGGTCTAAGACTTTGGCTCATGATATGTCAACTGGTCGATGGTGACTATGTTCCCATTATGAGGAAAAGAAATCTTGCAAAAAACCACGGATGGGACATCAGACATGGCATAGGTGTAGCTTCACCCCAAGAGAATGTTGTAATCTAGAGGGGCGTCGATGACTTCGACGTCAACGCAAACAGTCTTGCCCGCAAGAGTGATAGGAAAATTACGGAAGAGGCCAATGGGCTGGGAGGCGCGGCCATCCCACCCTCGAAGGGTGATCGTGGAAGGGGCCAACTCAGGAGATCCAAGTTGCTTCCAAACCGAAGCGAACATCACATAGGTGGATGCCCCCTCATCAATTATACACTGAGAAACATTAGCATTCCGGATTTTGACTGGGATTTGGAAGGCTACGGAAGCAGGAAGAGGAGGATGTTTTGATTGATGGGCGTCGAAAACAATCATTTGGTCGTCAGCAGGATCTACAGCGCCCATGGCAGATAGTAGAGCCTTCTTTTGGGAAGGGCACGACTGGAGGAGTTCCAATGTGGAAATGGCAGCAGGAGACTGTGCCAAATCATCTACTATGCTATATGAATGAGCAGCTCGACCAGGAGCAGCATTTCAGCGTAATGTTCCCTTAGGAATCTTGGTATGAACCGAAAATTTGGGTTGAGGGATATGTAAGGGACCATTGGATCTCGAAAGAGGCTCTGTAGAACTTGAAGAAGGGGACTCGGAGGCAGACTGAGCGGGAGGCTTGGGGTACTGGCGAGACCGAGTTTGAAGGTTAAGGTCGACGGTTAGAGGTGGATCAGAGTTCATCATGAGGATCTGGTAATTGGAGGAACCAGAAGGGGAAGGTTGAGTGGCCACCTGTCTGTCAGGTGGTTGGGTAGCCATGAATCCCTGCGGTGCATCCACCTTCTCTTGAGGTGGCGGTGACTGCTGTTGCAGGGGTTGAGAAGGCCAGGGAGGCGGAGGTGCTGATGCTGGAGGAGCTGGAGCACTAAACTGTGGATAAGGATAATGGCTAGGTTGGGTAACATTGAGGTAAGCAGGCGGTTGGGCAAAAGGATGAGGCATGCCATATTCTGGATACATGCTACCTGGAGGGGGAAAAGTGCTAGAGGTGCTGGCCCCTCCCGGAGGGAGACCATAGCCCATAGGAGTTTGAGCATACGGATGAGAAAGGGCTCCAACGATACCGTCGGCGGAATGAGATGCACCCGGGGCGTTAGCGCCACCGGGCCTTGGGAGGTCAGGCAGGACGGTATAAACATAACCCGTCTGAGCGTAGATCAAGTCATATTTTAACGCCAGTTGGATGGCGGCTTCTTCGGTTTGGGGGAAATGCGATGCGACATCTTTCCCGATAGGAGACAAGAGAGATCTAAGGAACCAGTCCATGTAGACACGGTCTTCGAAGGTAGGGGATTGACATAGGCTCTTTCTTCTCCACCATTCCTGGACATGATCGGATAGGCGAGTCGCAGATGATTGACGGAAAGAAGTCAAAAGTTCGATACCAGTGTCATAACGAAGGGGAGGCTGGAAGTAAGATAAAAAATCCTGGGCAAGAGTCGCAAAGATGGTATGAGAGGAAGGGGCCTGATCAACATACCACTTAGAAGCCGCGCCTGTAAGCGTTCGTTGGAACAACCGAAGACGGACAGAGTCATCGGTAATGGAGGTAGATGAACACCACATGTGGAAAGATCGAACATGATTTGAAGGATCCTCCCCAGCAAGGCCTTCAAACTTTGGGATGTCAGAAGGGAGCTTTGTCAGCTTAGCAGGCCCACTAGTGTCATGGTGTATAGGGTCATTTATCAACCGATCCAAATCAAGGATGCTGAGGCCTGCCATGAAGGGGAGCAAGGGTGAAGCCGAGGTAGTTCCTGTGGCGGTTCCGCTAGTAGTAGTCCCGACTTTAGGGTCGGGATTACCGCTAGCGTTAGGCCCTGGACCAGACATAGTGAAGGTGACAGGGGGAGAACCAGAAGTAAAAGGAGAACCCAATGAATCAGAAGAGGAGTCGGAGTGCGGACTCGGAGGAGGACTAACTCGACGACGGCGGGAAGGAGTAGGTCGATCGACCAGAAACTAAGGGTGAAGGCCAAGAAGTCTCTGGGATGTGTGCCTTGGGGGCGCAATGGTGACAACACAACCACGGCACAAGGGGAAGAAGAACGACCAACAAAGGTAGGGAGGTGCAGAATCAAGTGATTACAATGTCGAAACAAGGGCAGAAAGGTGTAGTGTCAATTGATTTTACAATGTTTTAAAGTCTTTGCCTGGCGGTGTTAACCAGGCTCTTCTTCGCTTAGGGTGAGTGTGTAGCATGTGTTAATTTTAATTTTTAAACCCAAACGTTTTGAGAGAAAAATAAAAGGTGTGCTGCGTAATTGAAAATAAATCTGCAGAGAACAGTATATAATGCTAAAATAACAGAAAATTAACAGCTAACAATGCATCGATCTAACCCAAGAAGGAGGGTCTCTCAAAACTAGTCGAAAAGAGGGAAAAAATCTAGTCAAAACACACTAAAAGGAGGCCAATAGATCTAAGGTTGGGAGGGACAGGGATCTAAAGGAGAAAACTGCTGGAAAGAGGTGCAGAACACAGCCAAGAGGCAGAGGCAAGGTGGTTGCAAAAAATGAGGAAATCAGCAAGAAGCAGAAGGGACAAGGAGGAGGCCCTAAATAAAGGTCCAAAAAAAACTACAAGAGGTGATTTGAAAGGGAAAAGAGCTGATTTAAAAGGGATCCGAAAAGGAGGTATCAGATCTGAGAAAGGGGAGGCTGAAACTCTGAAAAATCAGACACCTGAAACAGTTAAAACTCTTCCACCAAAAGTGGAGGGTACTGAGGCCCTAGAGGGCTATGTTCCCACTTAGATGAGAAAAACAGATTAGAAACAGGTCTGAAAGGGCTGAGACAAAGGCTGGAAAACCCTGACAGAAGCTTAAGAAGAACCCAGAAAAATTGCAGAAAAATAGCAGAAAAAATGGCAGGCCGCAGGTTCTGACCTGTTTTCTATGCAGGTCGCAGATAATGGGCTGAAAAGTGCGACCTGGAGTCCAGGTTGCAGTTTATGGGCTGAAAAGTGTGACCTGAAGCTCCGGGTGTCCCATCGGCAGATTTCCGAAAAAGTTGCCGTCTTAGTTGCGGTTGATGTCTGTCACCTGCGCAATAGGGCCAGAAACACGCGGAAGTTAGAAATTTGAATGTTTTAGGGTTTTATATGGGAAAAAGACATAAAAATAAGAAAAACAAAAAGCTGAAAAGAAACCTTAGGGTCTGAAGTAGCTGGATATGCAGGAATATGAAAAACGACAGCGGTCGTAATTGAAAACCCATGTGGAGTCGCCAGTTGTTAGTATGAATATTTTGTCGAAGCGTACGAAAAAAGACCACTTTAGCTACGCATAAATTATAGCCCTAACATCAAATATGGCTGCCAATATCTTCAGATCTGCAGTTAGTTGATTAAGACAAGTGCTGCAAAAATTCAGATCTATGCATAAAGAGACATTAAGCAGTAAAAATAAGGTTTTGCTCCATACATCCAATAGACAAGACAAGAACAATATTTTTGAAAGAATTTTTGTATTAAGGGCACCTCGGAGGAAAACAAGAAGGTGTTTCCAATTCTCCTCAATGGGATGGGTTATTGGAAGTCCTCAGCACTTCAGATCTAGCATTTCTCTCTCCTGTTGGTGTAGAAAACCCAGACAAAGATAGAAATCAAAGGGAGCTCACACAACAAATAATGGAAAATATGACAATGATAATGGCTCAAAGTCAGACCAAGAGTTTAGATCCAGAGTGATCTAATAGGCAACAAAAGGTGAAGAATGGTAGGAGAAAACCCTCCTATTTATAACAAAATATTGGGTCATTCTAGATCTTGGTGCATGATTAAAATAACATTAACCAAATCTAGATCCACTTTTTATGGAATATTTTATTATATTTGTTGGAGGGAAAAAGTATTTGACTTGGGTCAAATCCCTTTATTTGTGAATAATAAATAAATAAATGATTTATTTATCATTTTAAGGAAGTGGTTGAAAGATAATCAAATAAATAATGATTTATTTAATTATTTATGGGTGATTTAGTCATATTTAACAGGGAATATTATTTAAATAAGATTTAAATAATTATTCCTAGAAAATAATAAGATAAATAAGGATTTATCTAATTAATTTCTTTGTTTTGGGTTAAACATGACCAGGAATAATAATTAAATTATTGTTTAATTAATTATTCCATGAGGGAAATCAAACAAATATAGGTTTGTTTAATATTTCCCTTTGGGGTTTCCTGTTTAGACCATAAATAACCTAATAAATGTGTTTTATTAAGTTATTTTACATAGTGAAAGAAATTTTACTTAGGGTAAAATTGGTCTTACATGGTGTACTTGGGTCCATCTAATGATAACAGGTTAGATGACCAAAAAATGGTGTAACACTAACAAACACAACGAATCAAGCACAAATCGAAGAATATAAGTGTTGGAGACGTGAACACACCATAACATGAGATTGAAGACGGATATGTGGGGATTACGTCTAAGATGGTTTATCAAAATCCTAATCCCCAATTAAAACACAGTTAAAAGAAAATCATAAAGGTTCATCAGACAGAAAGCCCCCACCGCCACATTTGAGGAAAATCGATTCCTCCCAGCTACCATGTTGCCACCTGTACCTCAAAGCATTCATATCAGAGGCCGAAGTTATTGATTAGGATCAGATATTTGTCTCAAGCACAACCAGAGAGTAAATTCTGCCAAGGAACTTAATGTAAAAAATATCAGCAGAGTTACTTTAACACAACACTGAGCCTCAAAAGTCAAGAAGAGCTCCCACCGAGCTTAAATATTAATGTAAATTATTTAATACAGGAGACACCTATGTAAGCTTCTTCATTAAGCCCCCCAAAGGCCGAGAAGCCATTAAGTCTGTATTAATTATCTTTAGAGATCTTTTATCAGATCTCACCTCCTCATTCTTCTATAAATACTACTGCAGAAGATGGGAGAGGGGTTGGTTGATTTGGCTATTGAACATTGAAATGTAATTAAGCTTAAGACTTCTATCTGTAAATAGTGTTCATTGGCTCTTGGAGCTCTGCTTGTAATAGATAAGTTAGTCTGGAAGGTGTAGATGACTGCTAAACTAAAGCATTGGACTTAAAGTTGTAACTAGTTTGGAGCATCAATACAAGCTGATTTATGGGATCCTGGTCTATGTTGACGGTGATGTTTTTCTCATTGTAACTTGTTATTTTGTTTCTGTTTTCACTGTGTTTCATCTTCTCTTATAAAGAACAGCATGCATGGAGTTAGGACCTACTGTATACCAGTACCCTTATTTGACTAAAAATCTTTATCTGAATGTTTTCTTCCAATCTGTGTTATTTGGGAATGATTCAATTCAGTTTAAGCATAGGAATGTTGGCGTTCCCTCGTCTTATTGTCTTAGCTGAATATTATTCTTAAATGTTATGTTCAGTATTAGTTAAGTAGAGATGAACTAAGGAAGATATGGTGTGCCCTGGTCCTAGTTTTATCCCCAAAGACTGTCTCAATGTTTCCCTTGGAATGTGTTGAAAGCTGGCTAGTTTAGAAGTACTTACTAGAACTTAGACCATCCTTTGTTATCATTAGTGTTTCCCTCTATTTTTATATGTTTTCTATTGAAAGTGTATCAAAGGCTGGCTAGTTTAAAATTACTTACCAGATCCTAGTTTACTTTCATGTCTTTCTTAAGCATATGTCAAAAGCTGGCTAGTTTAAAAGTACTTACCAGATCTTAGGCTGCTCTTTGTTCTTCATCTGTTTAATTCCCCTTCTTGTTGTATCATTTCATTCCATAAATCAAACTTTAAAGAGATATTTAGACATAGATGACATGCCCTGTTGTGGATGATTTTGTCACCCTCCTAGAGACAGCCTAGAGTTGCCATAGACCAGTGCCTAGGACATCTTAATATAGAAAGGAGTCCTTTATAGTTTGGGTTGTCAATCCAAGGAACTCACTTACTATCTCTTGTTTTAAACAAGGAAATTGAAATAGATTGAATTGGTCCCAATTCTCTTTCAGTGGCTGATACACAGATAGGAATAAAGTAAAGACATCAGGTAAAACTTCAGCATGATAGTATCAGACAGCTAAGAGACCGCTTTACTGTAAAGAGGGCCGATTCAAGTAATATATTACAGAAATCAGATATCAAGGAGTGCGGGCAGGAACGGAACATGAGAAGATATTATTGACAAAAGGGCGCATCAATTTACGAATCCTTAAGCCATTAATATAGCAGAAGTTATGAAAAGAGTGAACATGGAACAGCATATCACTTCTAGGCCTATTTAAAGCGCTTGACCAATTCCAGAAAGGGCACCATTTAAGATGAATCCTTACTGCAAATTAGTGAGCCACTCGCATTCTAGAACATGATACAAGAAGAAAGTTTGCATAAAAAAGGATGATATATTAACATATGAGAGAAATTACATACTGCAATATACCAAAGACCAGAATCCTCAATACAGTCATAACCCCTCCTCACTGAGACCCAACGGGCTCTGAGACTTCATACAGAAATGTCACAAGATGTATACAATAGTCCTCTCGCTGCACAGCTTGCTTACAGAAATCTGGAACCCCAACAATGTCTTGCTTTTCAGTATTTATAGAAAAAAGAGAAACTTCTAGAGGAGGGGGAAGATGATGTACAATTAATGAATTAGATAAAATGGCGGAAAACATTTGCGCCTTTTTTTATGAATGACTGACCATAAATGAATATACCTAACATTCTGTCTAAAGAAATAAATGCTGGGAGATAAAAATCTCCTTATGTACAGGGCAGAAACAATAAAATATATACATCGGGATGCTTCTGGCTGAAGGCAAATCTGCTACCATGAGGGTCCTGAGAAAATCTTCCTTTCAGTACTGTACGCTTAGCTTTTGATTTTGAACTGGAGTCCCGAGCCTTAAATGTGAGGTGAACTTTTCTGGAGGGTTCCGAGAATTTGCATCTGTATTTTCTTTAATCATGGTCATTTCCTGGACCTACCCTCTGCTTCTTCATTAAACTTCATCCACAGAAAACGTCCTTTATGGGCCCTCGACATTTGTAACAGCAGCAGTGTTAAAATATCTTTCTGCAATTCCGTAACCTGCAAAACCCTCAAAATTATTAGAGGAATGGACACATACGAAGGCGTGAATGATGGAGGTGAAAATGGGGAAGATGAGAAGGATGCGAACGGAGGAAGAAGACACTCAGGGTAGTGGAATGGAGACGATGGAGATTTTCGTGAATGGGCGAAGTGCGACACAGGATGGTCGTGGAAGAAGAATAGCGGTGGATTATGAATTAGACATATAAAAACACACGTATATCTATATATATTGGCGCGGGGGCATAGTATGGATGTACGGGGGCGAGACACATAGGCGAGCGGAGGGCAAACAGGAGACGACGTGGCGAGTGAGTTGATGGGCGGAAGCGTGAAACAGTGACACGATGGCGGAGCGCGGGACATAGCGGGAGATAGCGATGGGCGGATGTTTTAGTTACATCTCCCCGCCATCGGATGGAGGTCTAAGATCCGACGGTTTGCATGGACCCCGTAGGCATACGTTGGGATTTGCGGGGGACGGGCGGTTTCTCGTACCAAGGAAACGTGGCATCGCTCGTGTGGGATCGCTGGCCCCGCGGTAAATACCGCCAGCCGACAAGAGTGGTGCGGGGGGAGAACCGCCGGTTTTGCTGTGCGCCGGGGCCAGAGGTAGGGCCCTCACTCCTGACGATCTCTGCGCCGTTGATTGAACTTTGATCGGACGGCTGTGACGGCGCCCGGGACTTAAATGATAGGCCCCCTTTTCTCCCAGCCCGCGGTCCTGCAGCTCGGGTCACATGAAAATCAAGGCGGGAGGGGCCAAGGTTTAAGGGGCTTCGGCCCGATATATGAAATATACAATTTAAAACGTTCTGAAGCAGATTTTCGGGCGGAGATGGTAGAATTAAACGGGGCCCAGGGGTTTTTGCTCTCAAAAACACTAGAAATGGATTTTAGCAAAGGTGGTGGCCGAATTTTAAATGGGGAAGGGGATATGTACAACACTGGCTCCATCTGGGGACGGCGTGCTCGTCCTCGGGCATGTCGAGAACACGCAGACCATTCAAAATTTTCATTCCGCTGTTCAATTTCTGCTACGCTTTCTTTTCAGGTAACTATCAGCATCCCCCTTTTTCCCTTATAGAAATTAGAGACCAAAAAAAGCTTATGTACAATATATACAGTGGGGCGTTTCCAACCTGGGTCAGAATTGAAAATATGGCTTGAGGAATTGACCATTCACGGGGGCGTCCAACAAATCACCCTGTAGGTTTTCCAACATAAAAGTATTATTTCCCCCTTGGCTCACGATTCTGAAAGGACCAAACCATAATGGATCAAACTTAGCGTGCTTGCCCTTTTCTGCTCTGCGAACATCCCATCTAAGAACCAGGTCTCCAACTTGAAAATTCCTATCCTTTGCGTGCTGATCAAAGACCTTTTTCATTTTTTCCTGGTATTCTATTAGTCTCTGGTCTACCTGGTTCCTCGTCTCATCCAATTCTACCAACTGATAAATTCTTCTAATCATCTCATCCGGTTCTTCTTGGTTTTCCTGCATAAAACGTGCCACTGGCAATGCCAGTTGCACAGGAAATACTGCAGCCCGCCCATACACCAGCTCATATGGAGACTTGCCTGTTGCTCTTTTGCTGGTTATCCTATTTGCCCATAAAGCAAACTTCAACTGAGAGTCCCAATTTTTCTGATTTTCAGCTATCGTTTTCTTCAGGGCCCTCACCAGGGTTTTGTTAGATGATTCTGCTAAACCGTTCCCCTGGGGGTAATAGGCCGTGGAATGAGTTAATATAATATTATATCTTTGGCAGAAATTTACAAATCTGGCAGACTTAAAAGCTTGAGCATTATCCGTTACAATCCTTGCAGGACAGCCAAACCGAGATATGATATTGTCTTCTAAAAAAATTATGATTACAGCATCTGTAGCCCTTCTTGTAGGTATGGCTTCCACCCATTTTGTAAAATAGTCTGTAGCTGTGAGTATCCATTTATGTTGGCCACTTGATGGGGGGTGTATTTCTCCTATGAAGTCTAGTCCCCATTTTTGGAAGGGTTCATTTACATGAACAGGAATTAAGGGCAAAGATGCTAATTTCTGTCTTTCTGCAAATCTTTGACATTTGTCACATGCTCTGACCCAAGCGAAGGTATCTGAATATAATTTTGGCCAGTAAAAACCAGCTTTCAAGATTTTATTGGTAGTAGCCCTCCAGCTGTAGTGTCCTCCACATATTCCTCCATGGAATTCTGTCATTATATTATGCACTTCATTTTCTGTGAGGCATAGCAGTAATATACCCAAAGGGTCTCTCCAATAGAGCTGTCCATTGGCAATGACATACTTCTGAGATTTCATTCTTACAGCTCTGTATTTTGCCTTGTCACATCCTGGAGGACAGCTAAGTGTCATCAGATATTCGACTATTTGCTTATACCATGGACTAGTCAGATACTTCACATGCACCTGTTGTGTGGCCATTTCTAGTCCATGTTGCTCCTCTTCTTTTTCTGATTCTTCATTTGTGATCATGGATAAATTAATGCCCAAAGCCTGATGATTGGATTCAGATAACATCTTGGCCAGTCCCTGTCCCTTGATCAATTTAGTAGGCTTTATGTCTAGATCATACTCCTGAATTTTTGCAATCCATCTTCCCCTTCTGCCCTCACTGTCTCCCTGAACTAGAATATCTTTTACAGCTGCTGTGGGAACATAAGCAGTAATATGGGATTGCAAGATATAAACTCTGAAATCTTTAAGAGACTTTACCAGGGCATATGCTTGCTTCTCCAGTATATTATATTTCAATTCAGCATCATACAACACCTGACTGAAGAAAGATATGGGCTGTTCATATCCTTCTTCATTCTTCTGCAATAACACTCCAGCAATTGTATGAGGTGAAGCAAATGAAAATACCATAAAAGGCTTGCTATAATCTGGTCCTGCTAACACGGGAGCTTCGGAAAATGCTTGTTTAATTCTTGTAAATGCATCCCTAGACTCCTGGGACCACTTAACTTCACTGTCTTTTTTCAACATATTGGTAATGTGCCTAACTATCTCTGCATAGTTAGGAATGAATCTTCTTAAAAAGTTTATCCGACCCAGAAACACCTGTACTTCTTTCTTATTTCTTGGCAGAGAAATGCTATTTATTACTTCCACTCTCTTAGGATCAATTTTAACACCATCCTTAGTCACAATATGTCCTAAGAGTTTTCCTTCGTCTAATGCAAACAGAGATTTTTGGGGATTCAGAGAAAGGCCGTACCTTCTGCATTTTTCGAAAGTTCTTCTTAAATGTTCAAGATGCTCATCATCATTCTTTGAAAACACTGTAATATCATCGAGGTACACTACTAGAAACTTGTCCTGTTCTCCCACGAAGGCTATGTCCATTGCCCTTTGAAAAGTAGCACCTGCATTAATCAGTCCAAATGGCATCCTTGCATACATAAAGGTTCCCCATGGCGTGGTGAACGCAGTCTTCTTCTGATCTTCTGGAAAAACAGCTACCTGATTGTACCCTGAAAATCCATCCATCATTGACATTCTGGACGCTCCCACCACTTTCTGCAGGATGTGATCCATTTTAGGCAGTGGATAGTTGTCCTTGAAAGAAGCTCTATTCAAATTTCTGAAGTCCACACACAGCCTGATTTCTCCATTCTTTTTTCTGACAGGAACAAGATTCACTATCCATTCTGAGTACCTCAAGGGCACAATTATTTTGGCCTTCAACAATTTCCTGATTTTTTTTTCAATTGAGGGAAGAAGCAGGGGATTAATCTGCCTGAGCTTCTGTTTGTACGGCTTTGCATTTTCCCTGAGTGGAATCTTGTGTTGTATAATATTTACATCAAAAGTTTTTAGGTCCTCATAGGACCAGGCAAAAACATCTTTATAAGACTGAAATAATTTGAAATACTTTTCCTCGTATCCTTCTGAGATTCTTTTGGATAATTTAACAATTTTGGGATCAGTAGCAGTACCCAAATTCAAATCTCTCATTTGGTCTTCTTCTACTGCTTTGTTTGGCTGCATGGGAACGTCGTTCTTATTGAATAATCTCTCTAGAGGCACTAGACCTCTAGGGATGACATTTCCTTTTAACTGCAACACTTTATTTCCTGCTATGCTCTCTTCCCATTTTCCTTCGGCAATGTTTTCAGCTTCTTCCTCCTCGTTATCATCAATTTCCATGCCTGTGAATTCTCCCACTGTCTCCATGAATCTTTTCATCTGTTCATCGTCTTCAAAGACCTGCCAATGCTTTATATTGTCTGGGATGGATGGTCTGTAACGTACCTCCACTTCATATCTTAATAATGGATTCTGAGGAGGCCGGAATGTACTGGCAGCCACAACAAGAGAGTCTGCTATTCTGTTTTGCTCCCGGGGCATGAACTGTATGTTAAATGCTGCGAAGAAGTTTTCTATCATGTCCCATACTTCGTTTCTATATACTCTAAGCCGAGGATGTTTAGCTTGACATTCGTTCTTAATCTGTCTCACTATCAGTTCAGAATCCCCGAACACTTTTAAACATCGGATGCCCATATTTCTAGCTGTCTGTAGGCCCAATAACAACGCTTCATATTCAGCTACATTATTTGTAGCTTCATACTCCAGTTTGAAAGACAGTGGTACCCATTTTCCTGTGGGGGAGATTAACAATACCCCAGCTCCATTGCCTTCCCTGGAATTCACTCCATAAAAATTCAAAGTCCAAACTTCTGATTCCTGACCTTCCTTGGATTGCTCGGCTTGGATTTGACCAGAGAGGGACTCATGTGCATAATCTTGACTCTCTTCTAACACAAAACATGAGAAATCACCCTCTTTATTATATACTGGGGAATTGTCTGAGCAATCAGCAGTGGTCACCATTTTAACAAATCTGGTTTCCCTATACAGCCTCCTCTCCTGACCACCAAAGACTGGGACCGTAGCATATGTTAAATCCAATTTAATTGATCCCCCAATCTTAGTACCCCAGGACCTTGACAACAGCATGCCAAAGCGAGCTGGGATATCAGCCACCACAATATCCATGACCACACTTTTCACTGGGATTTGAGCTAGATGGACCACTAAGTCTTTAATCATTCCCAAGCATTTAACCCTCTTAGAATCAAATGAATATAAATCTTTATATGGCCTTGTGATTTGCAGCCCTAGTTGCTCCATGACAGACAAAGGCATAAGATTATGGGAGGCACCGGAATCTAGCATACAATTGTGAAGTAGCAGGTCATGAATGACTAGGGACACATAAAAGGGCGGAGTAGAAGGGTCTACCTCCTCAACGTGTGGGCCAAAGACTACCATGGGTCTTTCTTCTTGAAGATTTAGACTATCAGGTGTAATTTGTGATTCAGGAAGAGGTATAAAAGAGGTAACCTGAGACTGATATACGGGCTGTTTTAACAATTCAGTCAGAGGAACGGGAATCTTAATCTTTTCAAGCTCCCTTTGCAAATTAAAAGCAGATGTGGACTTTTCTATCATTACTTCTTTTGACTCCTTATTCTCACCTGGGGGCTTGACTTCTTTTGACACTGACTCATCATTAGGAGGGCTGACTATTTTGGAAGAAGACGGAATTTGATCATTTGACTGCAAGGGGGTAATTAGAAAATTCTTACCTTTTTCCGCATTCTTCTTTGCTGCTGACTCTTTCCGATCAGATGCTTCTTTCTGAGGTATTTCTTCTTCTTGCTCTTGAGTTCTAGTCCTCTTCCGTGAGGATCTGAGATCATATCTGACGTTGAATTGAGCTTCCATGAAATCAGCAAATTGTTTGCAATAATGGTCAATGTCTGCTTCTTCATCTTCTTCTTGCAGGGGGCAGTCCATATCAATATTGTTTGAAAAAGCCAGATTGGAATCTTCTAATCTATAGGCTGCATCTCCAGTGGAGTCGTCTGCTGGTCCATCCAGGTACAAGGGGTGAGGTACCTGGTCTTGCTTCTCCCTTGTCTCTCTTGGCAATATTTGGAGAGGTGGCCTCTTATACTGGGGATTATATCCTCTGTTCTGAGCATTGTAATAATTCTTGGGGGCTGCATTTTTAGCTTCTAATTCCATCTTGACCATT
Source organism: Pinus albicaulis (assembly GCA_034641835.2). NCBI lineage: Eukaryota > Viridiplantae > Streptophyta > Pinopsida > Pinales > Pinaceae > Pinus > Pinus albicaulis. The sequence continues at coordinate 86,827 of JAXQQM020059471.1, forward strand.
TTCTTTATCATTTTACCTATTTCATCCATTTTATCTGAATCTTTATCTTGATTAGAGGTAGAAACCTCTTCTTTGCCTTTCCTTCTGGCATCTGGTTCAAATTTTCCTTTTAACTTTCCTGTGGAGGCAAAGTTTGCTTCTAATTCCAGAGCATCTGAATGTGCATCATCCAGCGTGGCAGGCTTTCTTTCCCTTAAGGAGAATCCGAAGTCAAAGTCAAAGGCTGCTATGAAGATTACCTTGGCAGCAGCTTCATTTGGCTTCATTTCCGGAGGCAAGCTTAGATATAGCTTGTTGAATCTTTTGATGAATTCTGATACTCCTTCATTCTGTTTCTTCTTGATAGTATTAAACTCAGTGAGGCACATTCCATAATCCTTCTTTTCTCCCCATTTCCTGAGAAAAACGTTTTCCATCTGATCCCAGGTTGTTACAGAACGATTTCCCAATGTTTTAAACCATTTTCTAGCTTCTCCTTCCAAAGACTGCACAAATAATCTCAGAACCACATCCAGGTGTTCAACATTCAAATTTTCTGCAAAAGAGCAGAAAGTCTCGAGATGTTTCTGAGCATCAATATCATTTTCACCATTGAACCTTGGCAGAATCTTCAGATAGTCCTGTGGCATATCATTCAACACTTGGGGTAAGGCCAGAGGAGCATATTTGTTCAGGAGGAAAGCAGGAACGTTGGCCATTGGAGGTTGTGGGGGTTGCACAACGATCTGAGGTAAAAACGAAGGGAGTGGAGTAGCAGGAAGCGGAGTATGAGTAACAATGGGAATATATTGCACAGAGGTCTGAGGTGTGGATGGGAATAGCTCACGGTTAATAGCAACTACCTCAGTGACCTCTTTAATTTCTTCAGCCTCGAGAACAGAATAAGATTCTTCCCCAATTAAAACACTTCCCCTACGTGGGGTTTCTAAATAAAACTCGGGATTTTCTGTTCTAACTTCTTGAGAAGAAGAGGGCGGATAATTTTCAACAGAACACTCAGGATTTTCAGCACGGGCTGACTTCCTCTCCTTCCAGACTCTTTTATGAATAATTTTCTATGGGTCAGACACGTAGGGTATTTTCAGTTGAGCTGTATCTGACCTCAAATGCGGCCTACGAGGAGCCAGGACTACCGATAAGATTTATCAAATAAAGACCAGTGGAGTCGCCAAGGTGAGAAATCTGCAACTCTTCACCTCTCTGTGCTCACCTGATTAGAGAGTGAAATAAAATGTCGAAAACCCAGGGAAACTGATGTTCTTGAATTCGTTCCCCGGCAACGGCGCCATAAAGATGTTGTGGATGATTTTGTCACCCTCCTAGAGACAGTCTAGAGTTGCCATAGACCAGTGCCTAGGACATCTTAATATAGCAAGGAGTCCTTTATAGTTTGGGTTGTCAGTCCAAGGGACTCACTTACTATCTCTTGTTTTAAACAAGGAAATTGAAATAGGATGAGTTGGTCCCAATTCTCTTTCAGTGGCTGATACACAGATAGGAATAAAGTAAAGACATCAGGTAAAACTTCAGCATGATAGTATCAGACAGCTAAGAGACCGCTTTACTGTAAAGAGGGCCGATTCAAGTAATATATTACAGAAATCAGATATCAAGGAGTGCGGGCAGGAAGGAAACATGAGAAGATATTATTGACAAAAGGGCGCATCAATTTACGAATCCTTAAGCCATTAATATAGCAGAAGCTATGAAAGAAGTGAACATGGAACAGCATATCACTTCTAGGCCTATTTAAAGCGCTTGACCAATTCCAGAAAGGGCACCATTTAAGATGAATCCTTACTGCGAATTAGTGAGCCACTCGCATTCTAGAACATGATACAAGAAGAAAATGTGCATGAAAAGATGATATAGTAACACATGAGAGAAATTACATACTGCAATATATCAAAGATCAGAATCCTCAATACAGTCATAACCCCTCCTCACTGAGACCCAACGGGCTCTGAAACTTCATACAGAAATGTCACAAGATGAATGCTATAGTCTTCTCGCTGCACAGCTTGCTTACAGAAATTTGGAACCCTTTCAATGTCTTCCTTCTTGATATTTATAGAGAAGACCGAAACTTCTAGAGGAGGGGGAAGATGGTGTACCATTAATGAATTAGATAAAATGGCGGAAAACAATTGCGCCTTTTTTCATGAATGACTGACCATAAATGAATATACCTAACGTTCTGTCTAAAGAAATAAATTCCGGAGATAAAAATCTCCTTATGTACAGAGCAAAAACAATAAAATATACACATCGGGATGCTTCTGACTGAGGGCAAATCTGCTACCACGAGAATTCTGAGAAAATCTTCCTTTCAGTACTGTACGCTTGGCTTTTGATTCTGAACTGGAGCCCCGAGCCTTAATTGTGAGATGAACTTTTCTGGAGGGTTCCGAGCATCTGTATCTGTGTTTTCTTTAATCCCGGTTACTTCTCGGACCTACCTTCCGCTTCTTCATTAAACTTCATCCACAGAAAAAGTCCTTTATGAGCCCTCGACATTTGTAACAGCGGCAGTTTTAAAATATCTTCCTGCAATTCCGTAACCTGCAAAACCCTCAAAATTATTAGGGAAATGGGCACATACGAAGGTGTGAATGATGGAGGCGAAAAACGGGAAGATGAGAAGGACGTGAAAGAAGGGAGAAGACAATCAGGGTAGTGGAATGGAGGCGATGGAGATTTTCGTGAATGGGCGAAATGTGACACAGTATGGTCATGGAAGAAGAATAGTGGTGAATTATGAATTAAACATATAGAAACGCACGTATATCTATATATATCGACACGAGAACATAATATGGATGTACGGGGAAGAGACACATAGGTACATGGGAGACTAGCGGGGGAGTCGACGTGGCGGGTAAGTTGATGGGCGGAGGCATGAAACAGTGACACGGTGGCGGACTGTGGGACATAGCGGGAGATAGCGATGGTCGGATGTTTTAGTTACATCTCCGCCGTCGGATGGAGGTCTAGAGATCCGACGGTTTGCGTGGACCCCGCTGACCGGCCATCGTTGGAAGTTTAACGCGCGGGGGACGGGCGATTTCCTGCCCGTACCAAGGACACGTGTCATTGCTCATGTGGGATCGCTGGCCCCGCGGTAAATACCACCAGTCGACAAGAGTGGTGCGGGGGAGAACCACCGGTTTTGCTGTGCGCCGGGGCCAGAGGTAGGGCCCCCACTTCCGACGATCTCAGCGCCGTTGATTTAACTTTAATCGGACGGCTGTGATGACACCCGGGACTTAAATGATTAGCCCTCTTTTCTCCCAGCCCGTGGTCCTGTAGCTCGGGTCACATGAAAATCAAGGCGGGAGGGGCCAAGGCTTAAGGGGCTTCGGCCTGATATATGAAATATACGTTTTAAAACGCTCTAAAGCAGATTTTTAGGCGGACATGATAGAATTAAACGGGGCCCAGGGGTTTTTTCTCTCAAAAACACTAGGAATGGATTCTAGAGAAGGTGGTGACCGAAATTTAAATGGGGAAGGTGATATGTACAACATGCCCCATGGACCACTCTTGCCTCTTGTTGTTTCAATTAAACCCTATTATGACTCCATAGCCCAATGGACTAAAACCTGCAATTATCTATCTTCCTGGCCAAAGCTTGTTCTATTTACTTGCAACTTCACACCTTTGAAACTCTTTGCATTTAGAACTTTCCACCTCAAACAGTAGTCATGCTCAACCATCCAAAAACAAACAAAACCCTTGACCTTCATAACTAGCCTAATACCATTACCCAAAACTCCAAAGACAAATCCATCTTTGCATTTATTGGAGAGATCCCTCTCTGGATTCAGGAGGGCTAGATCCTAGAATCCCAAAGTGGTTGAAATAATGTTCTACCTGCAGTTGGACTTTCGCCAATCTTGCTAATTACAAGGTGCTAACATTTCTGATATCAAACACTCGCAGAATCACTCGATCAAAGGCCACTGATGATGACCTTGCGTCGAATGCAAAGAACCTACCATTGAGGCATGCAGGCTCCAAGGTACCGGAAGCGAATCTCTAGATCAGATTCCTGGATAATGAGCTGAAGTCGACAGGAAGTGACCTGGTCGAAGGAGGGCCATAATTTTTCCCACATCATCGACACGAGACAGAGGAATATAATGATAGTGAATCAGGACCAACAGAGAATCAGAGGGAGGTTGAACACTGCAGAGGCAAACTTCTTTTGAACATATCAACGACACAACACTAGATTTGGCAACATTTGACATCAAGGGATCTGAGGTCATGATGACATGGAAAAGAGCAAATGAGAGGTCAAAAGAGATTACCAAACCCATGGAGGCAAAAATGATGAAATGAGATGTCCCCAACCTGACACGAATGCAGACAAGTGCCATGTCCAAGAGCGACATACTGCCAACATAACTAAAAAATGTTTCCATTTTCCCCCACCATTTCTGGCAAGTATCCCAAGTATTTTTTAAAACAAGCTTGAAGGGGATAGCATATGCTTGCAATGTAAGTTTTTCCTTAGGACAATTCCATCCTAGTACATTTTACGAGCCTTGGGAAGGAGGAACTCGGTGATGTCATGATGACTGTGTCCGATGTCATTTAGGTTTTAATGAGTCTGACAAAGGAAGAACTCGACATCTTTTCATGTTTAGAGAGTTTGAAAAGAAGCGGAAAAGAAAACTCCAGCAGATCCCTTTTCATATATAGTCCCTCAGATCTGAAAAGGTAGAAATCTGTGTCCGAGAGAACCTCTTAGTCGCGATAGGCTAAGGTATTCCTTTTTCATAAATAATCTATCCCGACCCAAAAAAGGGGTAAACGTATACTAGGTAGATATCGTTTCACAACCATTTAACGAGTTCAAAAGGACATGAGTCTTGACAATATTTTCAATATTTAAGAGTCAGAAAAGAGCCGAAAGTTGACTCCTCCTAGAGGAACGAGTGGTATTAAGGGTAGCAACTGGTTCCGGTAATGGTGGAACTGCTCAGAACAAGTAAAAGTCAAGGGGCTGGCTAACAAGACCACTCATTGCAGATGTTCCTCAAGAATGGGTAAACAATCAAGTGAGGGCATATGATCAGCCAAGAATATAGTGACGATGGAATGAGAAAACCAAGGTTCATCTGGAAAAACAGGCTGATAAAATGGCAATCACTAGAGGTAATGGTTTCATGTTTACACAATCTTGAAACGTTTTTAGAAAACTATGCTTGAAACCGGTTTCATTTTTACACAAGATTGAAATGGAAACAAACTATGCTTGAAGTTGGTTTCATTTTTATACAAGCTTGAAATAGAAACAAACTATGCTTGAAAAACAGGGAAAAACGGGCATGCCCCTAGCATGGTGACTCAATTCGAAGTACATGCCCCCCAAGCTTCAATCCATATGAAAGGAAGATCGAATGAAGGTTCAAATTATGAGATCAAGAGAAAGACTCGATTGGGATTTTATGAGATCATATCAAAGACTCAAATTGAACAGGAACGTGTTTCACTTTTTTTAATGAGGTTAACACATTAAAAGAACTATCCTCATGAGAACTTGTTTCATTTTTTAAGGAGCTTGACACAAGGAAACGAATTGTGCTCCGAAGATCTTGTTTCATTTTTTAAGGAGCTTGACACAAGGAAACGAACTGTGCTCTGAAGAGCTTGTTTCATTTTTTAAGGACTTTGACACAAGAAAATGAACTATGCTCTGACAACCTTGTTTCATTTTTTAAGGAGCTTGACATAAGAAAACGAACTGTGCTCCGTAGATAACTCATCATGTCGAATAAGAAGTCATGGCTTCCAAGAGGTTCTCATCTGACCCAATGCCCCCAACACACAATGCACAATGGAACTATCACTAAATGCAGGCATGGGACAGGTAGGCACATAATTAACCTGAGACGGGGAAGTTACAATCAGAGGATAAAGATCCAGAAGGGACAATGACAGACCAACTGCCACATCAGGACTAGAGAATGAAAGCTGATCAATGGTCACGATCCAACCTTTGTGTGAAAAACAGATCACATGAAAGAGGGAAGAGACAAGCGCCCCCATGACATAAGCATAATCGCACCCCAAGAGTAAATTGAAATCCAAGGGGCATGGAACAACCATCACGTAGATATAGACGGTTTTCTCTCCCATAGTGAACGACAACTTTGGAAGGATCCCTAACAGTTGACTGGTTCTTCTGTTAAATGCCAAAAGATTCTGCGTAATAGGCACAAGCGGCGGAGAACCAAAATATTACTAGTAGTCGAAGATAGAATACTAACAAGCACGCCTTCATCTATAATTGTGCTAGGTATGGCCACATCAAATGTCTGTACCGTGATCTCAAAAGGCACATAAGAAGGAAGGCGGTATCCCACAAATCGACTCCAATCGAAGGAAGTGACCAAACTACTTGGAGGGGGTACCATTGAATCGAGATGGTCATCCCCTGGTGTTACCAGAGCAAGAGGATCATCCTCTGAGACCTCTATCATGGGAGCAAGAGCTACTTCTTGAACTACAAGGATGAGAGAATCTTTCTCCAAGTCTGAGGAGTCTGAAGAAACAAGAAGAATGTTAGGTGTATGTGAGTCACTCTCGACGGAAAAGACCTGATGAACCATAGGCGGGATTAGATCGACCGATTCCATGACCAATGGTTGGTTAGGAATGGATTCCTGAATTTGAATTTTCGAGTGAGCGGGATCAACCAAGGATGACTCTTGACCAATCCTTGAATCGACTAGTAGGGGACTCGAAGAAAGCCTCTAGTATCCGACCAGAAGGCAGGGTGTAGAAACAATAGGGTTGTCCAACACTCTCTTGGCTTCATCCATGTATGGAAAAAAGTGAATGTGATGATGCCCTTCACACAACTTATAGGGATTGGTAATCTTTCCTTGTTTCTTATGAGTCTTATCATTGCTAGTTGAAGATGTGCCACCAATATGACTTCTAGAAGCCAAAGGAAACGATGGACGACCGTCGGACCATGCTTCAAGTACTTTGGGAATGCCAGGGAAGTCTCGAAGAAAGTGGTCACCTTTGCACAACATGCAAGGGAATTTGACTTTCCGTGGAAGGTTGGATGGTTTATCAAGGGAAATTTTCTTAGGAGCAACAACTGCAACATTAACCTCTCGCTTATCCGACTTCTTCTTCTTCTTAGCCACCTGGTTACTGGAATTCAAACTTTCATCAGGCGAAGTAGAATAGGAGGACGAAGGGATAGGTTAAGAAGGGGAGAGGTCCAACCAAGAATCAACATGATGTCATTCAGGTAGAGGAGATGGTTGTACAGAGGTTGGAATGCTCAAGACCATCGAGGTTGAGAATAACCACACATGCAAACCAACAGTTAACCTAGGAAGGGACAATGTTGCCATATAAGGAGCACCAACATTTCCAAAAGTAGGAAAAGGACAAGGATTTCCTTCAAAGGGGATTCCTTGGTTGGTAAACTCCAGAATTGTTGCCATCAGAAACAACCCTAAAAAAACACACTAAGGAATATAACTTTAACTAGGAATATTTCGTGGGAAGTTAATATTTTAAGACATTGAAACAAAACTCTGCCGTTTCATATTTTAAGAGTCGAGAAACGGGAAAAAGGTGACTCTATCACTTTCAAGTTGAAACGAGTGTGAAATGACAAGCGCTCGAGGATATTTTCACTTTTAGAGAGTCACGAAAATAATAAAATGACTATGCAGGTAATCTAAGCAAGAGGGTGTACCAAGTTTTTGTGAACTTTCATATACACCTTGGTGATCAAATGAAAGAGAAATGACCAAGGACTTGATGTATGTGCAGGTAGTCTCCCCGAATGTTGTGTTCGGTGTATCACGGTTACAGGGCAGCAGACTCGGCTTCCTATGGATAAAGGTTTTCAACCTATGAGGGTCTCCCTTGATATACATGACGGTATGGGAAGCACAAGTCCGTACTAGCATTGTTGAATTCCAGATGGCGAATGACAACTACTAGGTTTAACGACGCCGGAACATGTCACTAGCCTAGACCACTAAAATGTTTACGTTAAGTTCCAATGTTTCCTTAGGTTAATTGAATAAATTTTAAAGTTGATCTTGGATTATGTTTTAGTTTCAAGGCCCTATTGAATGTCATCTGACAATCTCCTATATGCATCTATATGAGAAAAGAAATCCTTCAATTCAATGATTGCTATCTAGTTAAGGGAAGAGTCTCAAACAATGATGCAACAAACACTAATACTGCAAACAAATATTTTCCAAACTAGATGACGTTCACTATCCAAAAGTAATATAAAACATTCAACGATGCGAATTATTTAATGTAATCTATGCAAAATCCTCTTTTTTGAAAACTATGTAATTGTAATCTATGCACAATTTCCTTTTTCTTTTGAAAGAATAAGAATGCACTCAATGCATTTTTCGATGAAATGAGAATATACTTAATGCATGATTTTAATGGAAGAGAATGAATTCAATGAGATTTTTAGCATTCAATCATTAAACAATGTGATCGAATTTCAATGATGGATCTCAAAAAAGAATTTTCAATGCAATTTGATCTAATGCATTTTAACGAAAAGCAAATTATGAGACGAAAAATAAATGAACACAAATTTCCTTAATGGAAGGATAAATGCAAAAGGGATGCAAAAAAACACTAAGAATGCAATCGTTGTTTTAAACCCTTTGTAATGAAAGTCCTCAAAAGGCTACAAGACATATGATTTCAAGAAAAAAGAGGAATTCCAAAGCACCGGCTCAAGACAAGGCATTCATTCCCTTTCACATCAAGCAATCATAGAAAGAAGAATTTTCAGCTGAACAATGAGCAATGTGATCTATGCTCACAAGTGAAAAAGTAAAGGGGAGAACATGTAAATCATACAGAGAAGAAATACCGGAAGGGCAAGACACATTGGTGGAGGACTTAGGGAAAAAACTTTATTTTTTCACACACCCTAAAATTGGCATGACTTTTGTGGGTGAAACTAGCGCCAACTGGCGTGCCTTGCTAATTGACAACTAGCGCCAATGGCCAATTGGTGTGGGTTGCTAACTGACAACTAGCTCCAATCGACGCGACTTTCAGAAAAGTAAAAGCGCCATTGCCTGAAAAAGAAAAAACAAAGAATTTCTCCCAACTAGGACCAGACTTACCACTTCAGGAAAAAATGAAAATATCTTAATTGATGAAAAACATAGGAACAAACAGGGAAATGGTCATTCGACTAAACTCGTCGAATGACGAAGACCTCAAAGAGTTACAAACTCAAAGGAACTCCCCAGTGGAGTCACCAATTTCTTAAGCAGGTAAATCCTCTCTGCGGACAGAGACGATCCCTCTAACCCTAGAGTGGGTCTAGAAACAAAGAGACATGCTAGAGTGTAGGTTCCTAATTACTTAATGAAAATAGGACACGGTAGATTGACCTACCTGGAATCTAATGCTGTTGTCACAGCTGTAGTGGCGGTGGCCTCTCGCTCCTACCTCGGCAAGTCACAATACTTTTGCAGTCATGCTTGGATACCTTCACATAGAACAGTAAACAAGAACAACATACAACATAATACCTTAATTCATAACTACTAGCCAGTCAAAGAGGGCTGAGAAAATTGCATTAAACAAATGACATAACACATAATGGGAACCAAACAATAGTCACGTATATGAATTGATAGAAGGAAGAGTTACAACCAAAGATTTGATGTCGCAGTCTCCTCCAGCAGGGTTCAATCGAAGCGCATATTAGATACTCGTCAAGGGATTCAGACGAGATGAGGGCATGGGCTTAAGCTCTCTCAACGAAGTTCCTTCTTGTTCTATCTCTTCAACAATTTAGCTATAGTATATTCAATTCTCCATGTTCAGCTAGCTTATACAAGGAGAGATAGCTTCTTTTTATAGAGGAAAAGGAGGAGTTTAGGATCCCTACAAAGGTGGAAGGGAGGGCTATCCTTTAGGAGGTTCCCACAAGAGGTGGAAACCATAAAATAAAGGAAGGAGTCCATGGTTATTCAGTCCAACCACTCCCAATGACTCATCTTTGAAGTTGTTAGAGTGGAATCTCTACCTCTATTTTTAAAAAGCATTCCATAAAAAACTTGGCGCGAGTCGCTAACTAAGACAGAGCGCCAACTTGCGCGGAGCCCAGTGTTAATCTTCCTGATTGGCACGAGGGAAGAATTGACTACTTGCGCCAAGGAAAAAAAAAGGGTTTTTGAAGCTCTTCTCAGGGAATTGTCAACAAAAGGAATATTTCTCTCATGTGAAGGGATGCAATGATGGTCTTTGCAAGGCATGACACTTCTTATTAGTCACAGAAATGACGCGCCAATGTGCGAGATGGGGATTGCAGGGACAATGACAAAATGCTGTGTAACAATAGGCTTTCCCATCAACCTGTAGAGACCATGCTCTCTAACTCCGAGTACAATCCCATCTGACTTAGAGCCTCTAGGTCCGAGTCTTCCCTTCCCATCCTAGAACAAGACCTCAGACCCCTTCCTCTCCATCATCAAGACGTAAATCACACTATATCTGAGTCCTGGTACAAATAGTACATCCTAGACCTGCATCATACATCATGTCTCCATCCCGAATGGAACCATACCCAATCCTCATATCTCTAACTGACTCTTGTTGCCCAACACCATGTGAAATTTCGAGTCCCATTCATCTAGAGTCTCAAAAACGTCCTATGACCTTGTCATATGCTTCACCACACCCTTGTCCATGTACCATCCATCCTCCTTGATAGTACCCTGCGAGAAATGAGAAATAATAGCAAATTCCTCCTTTTCGAGTCTCTTGGAGAGATCATCTATCTCAGCTGAAGTGGCAGAACCGACGACCTCCCGACAACCTGCTTTGCTTTCCTCTTTTCATCATCTCCCTTCTTCATCGGACATCTCGACGAAAAATGACCCATCTCGCCATAGTTGAAACACTTGACTTTACTCAAGTCCTTCTTCGTCTTACCCTTCATTTGTGCTGCAAGTTCCACATCCTCATACGCCTTATTTGATGGATGAAGATCCTCATCTCGTAACTCTTCCTGAATGAAGTCATCCTACAGTCTATTCTAGCCTAGCAATTTCTCCCTAGCAACGATTCCTTTGATGAAGGCCTTCCACTCCTTGATAAACCCTTTCAAGGCAATCCTCACCATATCTCCATCTGAAATAGTTACACTGATGACAACAAGATCATCTCTGACTTGAGACAACCTCGTCAAATATGAAGTCACTCCTTCACCATTTATCATCTTGGTGGACTTCAACTTGTCCTCCAATACCAGTACCGAATTATCGTTCTTATTCTGGAACAAATTCTGAAGAGCCATCCACATCTCATGTGCATTGTTCTTCTCAGAAAAATGAGGTATTATGGAATCCTTCACACCATCAAGGATGATTAACCTCATTCGTATCCAAATATTCCCATAAATCCAGCTCCTTATGGTCGGTTGGCTTCTTGATCTCTTTCACGACAAAATCCCAGATCCTGTTGACCTGCAAGACAAACTTGATCCTTTCCTTCCAATGATCATAGTTGGACAATCCCTCCAACTTGTCCTCATACATGAGACTTTTCTGTAGCTTCGACATTTTAGTGAATCTGTCACTCAGAATGTGACCAACTCTCTCTCACGCTGTACTTCACTGTGCACAACTCTAATTCACTGACTTTAAAAGTAGCTCAGACATGCTTTGATACCGTGTTGAATTTCCACGACCTTGGGTCTAGGTTAGAGCTTTAAAATCACTGACGCTACCAAACCAAGAATCTCAACCGTGAACTAATTTTCACAATGGAAATACAAAGAAGTAAATCACATATGAAAAAATATACACAGTTTTAACAAATTGTACAATAATTTACAATCATGAATATTCATTATATTAAAGCAAAATATGAATAATACAATAGTGTATGGTATACAAGATACAATGAAAAACTCGATTTCCTATCTTGTCCTGTCGGTCCTTTGCTTCCGTACTTCTCTCTAGTAGTGCCTTAGCCCATCAAGGCCACTACACATTGAGACTCCAAGAGGGATGCCACCTAACATTGCTGCAAGTCACTTTTGTAGAGTGTGCATGGGCTGATCTAATTTTCTCTCTAGGTAGGCCTAATTCTCGAGCTCCCACTTCTAGGATAACAACCACTTTAGTCCATCAAAGTGCTGCACTTCGGCACCAACCTTCAACCAACCTTCAGCTCCTCTTTGTCATGTCAAGATAACTCGTCTAGGGCTACTTTGGGTAGCCAACACACCAACCTCCACTAGATCAATGGAACCCAATACTACAATGCGGAATCTACATTGATGAAGGCTTATGGTCACTCAAACAAGCCTCCAAATTGGCTCCCACTGGATGCATAAACAAAGGATCCAAACTAGTCACTCCTTGACCCAACGTCCCTCCAAAACATTATTGTAAATTATGTTTTGATAATGTTGTTTGTTGCTGTCCTAGGTAGGACACTTGCTACAACCCTAAATCCCTTGAAAACCCCCAAACACGTGCTTAAAGGGTTGCAGAACACCTTAATAGACCTACTACCTTGCTACGTTGTTGCCTTAGGGAATATGCTGACCCTTGACTACCCTTACACAAGCCCAACTGTAGTGCTATGGCCTACAACCTAGCACAACAACACCCCTGCAGCACTAACCTCCAAAACAGTGCCCAAACAATCCGCAAACAACAAAGTTCTACCCCTTAGCAACTCGGCCTAATAGCCAACCTCCTCAGTTTTTGAGGAAAAAATCTCAGACCACTGTTCCAGCCCAAAAATAGACCTCCCATACCTTAGCTCACTCATCCTCCATTACAGGCTTCAGACCCCTATCCTCCACGCTGTCTAGGACTCCTCCTTTGCTGCGGCTAGGGCTTGAGATCCTCTTCTCCACCGAGTCCTTCTCTAGAAAATATGTTGCACAAATGGATGCCTAAATGACATCTCCTCACCTTGTATTTATATCCAATACAAGGGCCCCACAAATTATGAAGAGACACATCTATTAGACAAATTTTACTTCAAGCCTACATGACTTGAAAAGTAGTAATTATTTTCCAACTTAAAAAATTCATTTCTCCAATTCTACAACTTAGAAACATTGGATTCTCCTTTCTGTGCTCTATTTTCTCATGCCATCACATGTAGAAATGTGCTCTTAGAAATGGCCAAAACACATTTTGGTGCAAAACCCCATACTTGGGTTCCAAGCCCACAAATGACCCTTGTGGCACTTTTCCATCCAAACCCTGAACCCTAGGGCTTGGAGTACCTCCCAAGCTACAAAAATCAACAAACTCTACTACTTTTCACTACGAAAAACATAAAGTAGTGAATCAATCTCATGCACATGACAATTTTTAACCCATAACTTGTTATATTACAAAATTTAATACAACAAACATAGGGCTCTTGTACCATGGATGAGGACCCTTACATATAGCACTGATACAAGACACAACTAGGGATTGGTGTCAACAAATTTGACAACCAATCTTTCCTTGAACAAGATATAGTTGACCTACTAGCTGAAGGAGCGCTCTATTCAACCATTTCAATCCATGTACCTTGAACACATATAGCAGGTACTTTGCCTCCTTTTCTATTGATCACTGCAACTTCTACAACGTCAAAAAGCTTGCATGTCCGACCACTCAATCTATGACTATCAATCTCTCCTGGCTACTCCAAGATGACTTAACATAGGCTCATCAAATTTCCCTCTAGCAACCCTCTTGCTCCACCAAGATGTATGCTCATATAGACTTCACTAAGGCTTCCCTTTAACACTAATATGGCTCCTCAACATCATTTCTCTTAGGGACTTCTAGATCTTCCCACTATCCTTCTCCTTGCTGCTCCAAAGGTGACATAATGTAGGGGTCAATAATCTACCCACATATCAACAATATACATGCATATTTTAATTTGTTGAACTAGAGCTTCTCACCACAACCCTCTTTTCACTAATTTGAAAACCCAAAACCAATGAACTAGTGCTTGACAATTTTCCCTCACACTGTCCAATGAATGACTAAACTAGGGATTGATACACATCCCACACTTCTGCAATTTACCTCCTCAAACTGCACATAACTAGTGCTTAACACAAGCAACCTTCTCAACAATGGTTTGTCTCCACAAATCACACCACTTAGGATACCAAGATTTTGTCCACAACTTCCACGTAGGACAAACCATTACCTAGCATTTATTCTTCATGCAAGGCATATCCACACACCCTATTTCAAACCTCTCCACTATTCATAAAGGATATGTTGGTTCTTTTCAAAACTTGATGTCAAATCAAACCTCCTTTTAGGTCTTAACCTCTCTAGAATCCCCCTACGTAGGCCCATGAATATTGTGAGCTCTCCTGGCAAGTGATTCGAGGCCTATACTAGCCTCCTAAGCTTGACCCTCTCCCAAAATACCCAAAACATAAAAACTAACAAAAGGCTGTAATTCGACCCTCCTTAACCCTTTAACTTTTTCTTTTATTCTTTCTAGAAGACCATAGTTCTATTTGTTGAAAAATGTAACTAGTGTTAGTCTTCATAAGTGTACTTGAGTCCTAATGTAATGTATTTGTCAAAAGAAAGGAAAATAAATTTTAATATTAAAGAAACTATCTTATTAAAGCATGTGTTTCATGCTTGGGTCAATTGTTTTTAGGTCAAAGCCTCCATTGAAGGCTTCTATTGTTTATGTCGACTTTCCTTGTCCATGTCATATTTTAAAAGACCCTTCTTAGGATTTATTTGTCAAAAAAGAAATTTATTTTATTGTAAAATAAGTCAATTAGGCCTCCTCCACCAAGTTAGCCTTAAACTGGACAAGTCATCCTAAACTAAAGGGAAGAAACACCTATATAAAGGCAACAACTCAACCTCATTTGTCACACTCACTCATCAAGTTCGGTCTAAATCTTCTGAGGCTAGGAAAAATATGAAATCCAAGGAAAGAATAGGAAAGGGATAGAGAAGGAGAAGGAGGTCTCTAACAAGTACAAAAAGTCGAAAATATCTCTCTTTATCTCACACGTTTGAAGCTGCTGAATATTCTGTAGCTGGGATCGAAGTTTTGTAGCTGGGAAGTTGAATTTCTAGATTGTTGTTAGGATAAAGATGCTAGACAATAAGAGACTACTGAAGTTTGTTGAATCATATTGGAACACTGGCTTGGTGAAGGAGGAAGGTTTGTAGGTCTAAGGTCTTGGAATATCTTATTTTAAATCTATTGAACGAAGACTTTTTGACTGGGTTTTTCCCTCTATAGGGTTTTTAGCCCTGACTAAGTGCTTACATTTAATGCCCATGATCTTCATGTTTTTTTTTGATAATTTATTGATGAAAGAAGATAAGGGAAGAGCACAAAGAAGTTAAAACAAACATAATTATCAATATAAGAAAATCTTTCTGCATTTCTGATTTTCTAACATGGTATCAGAGCTAAGGTGAAGAAGAAAGAAAATGTAGGTTGAAGATCTATTGAGGATAGGGATATCAAAGGAAGTTCATTAAGGAAAAATGATCATATAAGGAGATAAGCCTATTATCTACAGGAACTATGTCAAACTTAATGAAGGGAGAAAAAAAACTAGAAGGAACCTCCAACTACAAGGCTTGGAAAAAGATGATAGATCTCATCCTTTAAAAGAACAAAGTTTTGGATCTAGTTTAAGGAAAAGTCAAGAAGCCTAAAAATGAAGAAAAGAAAGAAAGGTTCAGAGAAACCGAAATATAGGCCATGAACCTGATAGTGGATGGAGTTAAGGAAAACCTAATTCCATACATATCAAACATAGATTCCACTTAAGGAATGCATGAGAATCTCTCCAAATTATTCACCATCAAGAACATTGGTCAAATAGCAAGCCTCAAGAATGAATAAGAACTATTAGGATGATGAACAATGATATTGTGCCATCCTAATTTATAAGTGTATCTATAATCATATATGAATTCCAAGAAATATATGAAATTGTCCTAAAAAAAGAGCTTGTAATTACTGATCTTTTAGGACTACCAAAATATTGTAGATATTTTGCATCAGGAATCAACAATTGGAAGGATACTGCAACATTTGAACAAATTTGGAATGCATGCAGTCACGAAGAAGCCTGCATATCGTTAGTAAACAAGACGAAGGAATATGAAGAAGAAAATACCTCGAATGCATATAATTCTCATCACAAGAAGAAGGGAACCTTCAAGAAGTTCAAGGGACCAAAGAAGAAAGTATACCTATCAAATATTGAATGCTACAATTGTCATAAGATGGGTCATTATTAAAGTCAATGTTCTAAGAATCCAAGGAATGGGAAGAGAGAAAGAGAACATGTGAATATTGTTGATGAAGCTCCACCAAAGAAGAACTAGATAGAGGAATATGAAATCAAAGACTTATTTTCTAGATACTCTTAGGGATACTATCCCTTGCATATCCTTCTACTTCATTTTTGAAATGTTCTCATTTATGTTTTGATTTCTAGAATTTGTAGGTCTAACATGTCGTGTTAGAACATTTATTTTGATAAGTTGTAGGTATCCCTCAAGATTGGATTAAGAGGGAGCCTTCACCATTTCTCTAAAGATAAGTATCTTATTATTTGTTTCATCCTTTCATATTTGGTTTTCTCCTCACATCAAGATTTGTTTGTATTATATGATAATAACCTTTCTCTTAATATTTTCCTTGGTTAGGAAAGCTCGCTGAATGCTTAAGGGTTATGGAGGAGACTTCAAAAGATATACTTGAAGCATGGAAGAAGTTATGCCTTCTAAGAATTGATGTCAAACAAGGTTTGTTAAGGAACAACTCAAGGTATGTCTTAGACTATAAGCTTTGTTATAAAAGTTCTCTTATATAAAAGGTACGATCATTCTTCTTTTTGAAATTTGGTTTACATTACCAACATTGTTATGTCTAGGGTTTTGAATCACAAAGATTATTGTAAGGGTGATTAATCATTAGATTGAATCTATCCTCATTATATTATCATTCTTGTGGAACCCTAAAAAGTTTCACTATAAAACCCTAACCTAAGGGTATGTCGATGCCAATATTAAAACCCTAGTCTACTTAGGGTTGTTGATGAAATCTATAATTCCTATTCTTTTGATGTTTAGGGTTTTGGTATTGTTATGATGGAAAACCTATTCCTTTAGGGTTTTTTGTTAATGTCTATGTTATGTATTGAAACCCTAGATCTTTAGGGTTTGGAAAATTAGGGTTTATAAGAAAGACCCTTGTATTAGCTAAAATGAGGTCCTAGGATCAAAAACCTAGGTGTATATTTGTCAGTATGATCAAAACCCTAGTCTGAATGAAATTGTTATATATCTAACTTCGATGTATTAATATTTGTATCTTGGATTTACCTGTTACATATGAATCAGAGATGCTAGTGCATGAAATCCCAGATATGTTTGTGAGTATGCTCACCTAATTGTTAATACTCAAGTTCTGGTTTGTGAATTCTAGGGTTTGTAACAAAGGCCTAATAGAGATTTATATTCTAGGAGATGATGATATTGTTTTCCGATGTGATTTAGTTTTGATAAAAATATAGGGTTTGCAACAAACCCTAGTAGATTTGAAACCTTAGATGCATAGTATAATTGTTATTTGATTGAATTACTGATATCTAAGGCTCTGTGTCTCAAATATGGAATATAGGGTTTGCAATAAATCATAGTAGAGTTTGTCTTATATCTCTGGAAGTAATATTGAGTCCCTAGATATAATGCGATTGATATCTTGATTTTATTATTTTAAAATATTGATGATGTAGTCTAAGGTTTGTGACAAAACCCTAACAAGAAGTTGGGTATGTCACTTTTGATGATTATAAACCTAATTGTGTTTAGGTGTTTGATAACTAAAGTCTAAATGATTCCATTATAGTAACATGATTTTGGTATAGTTACCTTCATGCTTTTGTATGTTTTTATTTTGGTTGCACTTGCTATTAAAGTTTTGTAGGTACATAATATTCAAGATGATGAAAATGTTATTATAAGCATGATAAAGGAAGTTATATATCAATATGACCTTGATGCCGTAAGAAGGAATGAATGCTTGAAAGGTTCTTTGATGTTAAGAAACAAGGAAGTGGTTGATCTCCCTAAGTTGAGAGGGAGTCCGAATAGAAGAATGGGTATATCTCCCTAGTTGAGAGGGAGGGAATATTATGATAGTCATAATGAATACCTTGAAGAAGGAATGAAACCAAATAATGAATGAAATAAATACAGATAGATGTTCATGAAGTTACAAACAAAAGACTTGAGAAGTTCTGATGATATATTAGGTGCCGCTGAAGAAGTGAAAGAAGAAATCTTCCAACAAGATGTATTTGCGCACCTTAATGATGACATAAGTAACATCTGAATGACTGAGGACCTCAAAGGTTTGTGTTTACTTATATTTGAAAGTTTATTATTGATTGGGGTTGTGTTTATACAGGTAAATCTCTCCATAAAAAGGTTGAATACTATGGAAGCATGCTTGGACAAATGGATATATTTAGCTTGATAGGGAGAGTTGAAGAATCTAACTGTGGATGCTTGGGAGGACATATGTCCTACCCACATGTTGATGTCTAGAACTCAAAGAGGGAGATTGGCATTGGTCATGGATCTACAACCTTGGATACACATCTATATCCCAAGGTTGATGGTTCGAATGTAAGCCTGATGGTACCTAGAGTGGATGAAAGCTTGAGTCCATCTTAGTCCCACCCAGGTAGATTACTCTGGTCAGGTATCTAATCCACAACAATAAGTGTGCTAGAACTCTTCATAGTTCATTTGAGATCTTCCATGTACCTCTATATATGTGTAATTATGAATACCTCCTATTAGGTCCTTATATTACTAGTGTAGTCCCTTATTGTTGTTAGTGTAACCCCCTTATTGTTACTGTTGTACCCCTGTAACCCCAATATTGTTATTATTGTGCCCTTACTTTATTATTATCAGGCCGACTAGGATTCTATTGTGACCCCATGGACTCCTATATATAGAAGGAGGTTTTTTATTTATATCATCCAAAAATTATTCTTTTATGTAATTTATTGAAGTTTTCCCCCTCGAAATGGCTTATTTCTAAGGCGTTGATCTCTCTTTTCTTCTATTTTGGAGTTGGTTTCATAACATTTGGTATCAGAGCTTTGGATTCTAGGGTTTCACTGCTCCAAACATGTAATCATAGAATTTTTTCTCTAACTTGTTTTCTACAAAGGTTCAGAAGCTGAAATTTTTATCACGCGAAGCCAAAATCCCGAGGAAATTCATGTAAAAATTTTAGATATTGGTTCGCAATAGTTTCGAAGATATGAACTGTGGAAGTTAGGGTTTTTTCAACCTCCCGAATTTCATCTCAAAGAGGTGACTGTGGGAAAATCATCATAACTCTCTCTCTGAGCATCGGATTGGAATTCTGTAAAAAGTGACCATAAGAAAACAGACTCTAGTTTCCTATATATCAGTTTCAGAGCCAAAGGAGGAAACAATGAAACGTGGAATGCCGTACAAGTTCGCTCTACTAAACCAGTCCATAATTAGGTCATTGTGGGAGATTGGGTATAACTTTGCCTTGAAGAATCCAAATTAGGTCAGACCTCTGCCATTTGAAAGAATATTCAAAGGGCTACTAAAAGACTATTTTAGATATTGATGACCCAAAATCATAGAGATAATTAAGTTTCAATATAAAGATCCTCAAAAGCAAGAAAAAGGTGTGTATTGTTTTTTCGAATTGCATAAGTCTTGTTTGAAAAATCAGTTTGAATTGATTCCAAGGGAATATTGTAGAATAGATATCAGTTTTGGGTTCTAAAATGCCCCCTAAAAGTAATTCAACACCCATTAATCCTTCAGAAGGATTTACTATGACTCATGAATAAGAAGAAGTGAAACATGACATATCAAAATTACAAGAGTAAGTGCACCAAATTTCGCAGGCTCACAAAAAGCAACAAAAAATGAAATGGAAGTTTTGAAGAAAGGCATGGAAGCTAAGATGGATGGTTTGAAGAAAGGTATGGAAGCTAATATGGATGGAATGGAAGCTAATATGGATGACATGGAAGCTAAGATCAATGAAAAAATGAAAGAAAACATGGAAAACATGAAGAATGATCTAAAAGCAGACATGGAAGGTTTGACAAAGTTGATACAAGAAATGTCTCCTAATGGTGAAAATATAGTAGATGAAACTAATGATGAGAAAAAAAAATGTTAATCATGATTTCATAAACTCTAATTTTGGATGGAAGAACCACCATATTCCAAAGATGGATATGAGGAAGTTTGATGACAAGGATCTCGTAATATGGATACTACATATGGAGCAATATTTTGATTTCAATAATGTGAAAACCACAAAAAAGGTACGCATTGCAACTTTACATTTAGAACAAAATACATTTGTATGGTATCGATGGCTTTGCTCCCGTAAAAAAATTGTCACTTGGTCAATTCTTACGGAGGAAATGATAGCACATTGTGAGGATACAAATAGCAGCACCTTCTTTAGCCAATTGATAAATCTCAAACAAAAGGGTTTAATGGTGGATCACATAGAGGAATTCCAAAAATTGAATATAAGGGTAATTGATATTCTATAGGAACACAGGGTTGATGTCTTCATAGGGACTTTAAAGGATAACATCAAACATGAGGTTCGCCTTTGCAAACCTGATTCACTGGAGAAGGCATTTAGGTTGGTAAGAAAAATTGAATGTAAAATTATGGCGATGTTGGCTTGAGGGGTCTTGACCCAGGTTTAGATTTAAGATTTACCAAAAAACCCCTGTACTACTGGCCGTTTTAGAAATGGCCTACTGGCATAGGTCAAGGTCCCACCCGAAGTAGTATGGGTGGGTGTTAGAACTAGGTTTCTGCACCCTCAGAGAGAGAAAGTTAATTAATGTGGGTACTTTCATATCTAATAGGCACATGCTGAAGAAGCCCTAGCCCAGAAACCCTTGATAATATACTTGATGGAATAACTCATTCGAAGCCCATAAACCATAAGATAATAAGTTAACAGAAGCAAGGCGACAAAACATAACTAGATCTATGCATTCATAACTTTCTAAAGCATCTCATCCATGTGCACATAAAGTAACTAACAATATTCAGTACATAGAAATAATATTGGAAATCAACATATAGCACAACCAATAACAGAACACAGAGATACTCAGATATTAGTAAAAAGGTATTCTCATTCATTAACACTTCAAATTCCACTTCCAGATTCTTTACCAACCCATGCACACAGCCAGCGGGGTCTGCACACAGCAAGACTTAGGGTCTCCACGCACACAGCCAACATGAGCCCTTACCCAGACAAATCCGCATAACAGGTATCACAGATCCAACATTCCTATCCAGAATTAATCCAAACTTACTTCTAAACTTGATCTATTCATCTATTTATACTATATTAGCCCGTGCTACTCTATGGTCTGCAAACCATGGTTTGCGGCCCCTTAGTCTACCCTTTGACCCATTATAGTTCATTAGGGGCTTTGAATCACCCCAAAGCCCCTGTGATATACTAAACTATTACAAAATATTACAAAATTTCATCAACATTGCTGTTAGGGGACCCCGCTCCAACAAGCCCCCAACACAATCTTGTGACTCGTCCCGAGTCACAGTGGCATTGGGGTCTTCATATTGGCTTGGATTTGCTCTATGGTAGCAAAAAATGGGGGCAAGATGCCTACACTCTACGCTGCTATGTTCTGTGTGATCTCGACCAATTTTGGGAAGTTGGCCCTTCAATAGCTGCCGTGACACTGTCCAATGTCTGGTTTAACTGCTTGATTGCTGCGTCTAAGTCCTGTGAGAGCTTCAATGCTTCATCCGCCCAGGGCTTCATATGATCACTGAGGAGTCATGTGAGGGCTTCAATTCTTGCTTCTTGTGGTGGAGCTCCTCGATCTCATCCCTTAGAGCATGGCTGGTGCGAAGACGTGCTAGATGCTATGCGACAACAAGTGTTGGCATGGTAGCTTCCATTTTCTCAAAGTCCTGCTCTTTTTGGCACAACTCCTGGTTAAATTTCTGGAGGAGGGGATCGCACTGCACAGTGGACCATAGTCCCATGGTGATGTATAGCAGCACAGAGCCCTTGGAGATATGTGTCAAAATACTCCCTGTCGCTTCTTTTACCAGCACGACTTGCTAGGCTCGCACCTCTGAAGGGGTTTCTGGCTGAAGCTTGTCCTGTAGTGCATCAATTTGTTGCTCCATGTCAGCTTTGACAATTTTCACCTCTATTCTGGATGCTTTCAAAGTAGCCATCAAGCCCTCAACCTTGGCCTGTGGCATAGTAGAGGAAGGAATTACTTCCGACATGTCTCCACATAATCGGTTAATCACGTGCTATAATTCTGCTTGTTGTGCGACTGCTGTGAGATGTGTTGCCTGCTCTTAGGCAGACTCTGCAGCCTTGGTGGAAATTTTTTGTTCAACCTCACTCAATTTTTGTTGCGCCCACATTTCACTGTTCTGTAGTTCGATGGAGATGAATGAGTGGAGAGTGTGTAGCTGCCCACTCGTTATTTTCGCAATGTCGAGGCCGACCTCAGAACATGTGCAGACTTGTTTGCATAGGGCTGGTGGTTCTACTATCAATGTTGCACCCGAGAAGGGAAAAATATTGCTCTATGTGGCTATGACGATGGTTGTGGTTGGCAGGCTCGCTTGAATAAACCTCGCTTGGTTCACGCTCGCTTGAAGGGTACCTGCTTTTAGCTGGAGCACCCGCAACCCGGACTGCAAAGCCTCCACCATAACCTTCTATTATTCTTTAAGGGCATTCCAAAAATCCTCGGAGGCAGTAGCAACGACATCTGCAATCTTTTCCAGATCCTCCTTAGTCAAGGTAGCTTCTTTTTTGCTGCTGGACTTGTTAGCCTTATGCTTCTTCTGCTGCCCTTTGGGAGGCTTGCTAATGCGCTTTTTTCCGCATGGGGAATCCATGGCCTCCTCACCAAATCCTCCTGTCTCCACATCACACTGAGGCTCTTGCTTCGCCCCCTAGGTGGTGTCCTTGGGGGTTTCCTTGGTGGTTGTTTCCTCAGTGGAGCACACCTCAGTTTCCTTCGCTGTGCTTGGCAGGACAATATCTTTCGACGCTGCATCTTTTCCAGATGTGCCCGCTATGACCGGGACAGAATATTTGAGGCCAATTTTCCATGCAGGTGGCCATGTTGCAATGAATTAATCGACCTCCGCCTCAGTGACCATATACGGGAGGTTGTACCACACCGGATATTTTCAGGCTCTTATCTGCACATTGTGCACTGTGACATGAAGATCAACGATGCTCTTGTACTTCTCATACACTACAGGCAACAAGCATGGCTTGGAATGTATCGCAACCACCATCGCACCATCAAATAGCACCCAAAAAACCTGTTTCTCCTTGATGCGCTATGAATCCTTGGAGTCCCATAGGTTTGCATAGTGTGTGCCTTTGCAGACATCAGGTTCGAGCTCAGGGATCACCGCATAGTCAGGCATCTCCCATGCGACTAGGCCGATCAACAACAATATCCAGGAGTAGCAGAAGGGATTACCTTGGTCCTACGCCTTGCACACATTGTCTAAAAACTCTTCACAGAGGTGCTACGACCAGTTGTAGCAGACGCCCTTGTCACACTACCCTGCCAATTGAATAAGATAGGTAGGGATGAATAATGGCCTAGTACCTACACTTGCGCATCAGATTTCACCCAAGAAGCAGAGTGCCCATGCACACTCCTGGGTCAATGATGGTCTCTACTGGGAATCCTCGCTTGTCACAATCCACCTTGTATTTTTCCCAAACGTCATCGACCACCTTCTTCTCTTACTTCTTTTCGAATCCCTTCATGGTATGGGGCCCCTTCATAGGCAAGCCCGTGATCCTACGAATCAACGCAGCGTCAATAGGGATGTGGCCTTAGATCCACAAGCATCCATCTTGGATTAGCACAAGCAGTTGCCGAATGACCAAACTGGTGATAGCATATCACACGAAGTAGGGAATGCACAACAAATTCAAAATTATTGAAGCATGCAGCCCGCACTCCCATGAAATTGGTTCCACCTTTGGTACATCGTCATACAATACTCACTCGGGAATTTTGGGGCCAGATCCGTGAAAGTGTCTTCATTAGCTAAGTCATGGTCATTAAATTTAATGGTCAGAATTCTACTGAACATGTCCCTGATGAAAGGGACCTCCTGCGGAACCAGTGACATTTCCAGATATTCACGAACCACATCTACATTTTTGGGGGTGCGCACCATTGAATTTCTTGACTTAACATACGCTAGTAGCCAGGAGAGTGGGGCTACCATTAGAGCTTCTTCCTGGGCTAAAATGGGTCGCTTCGAGGGATTGGGCGAGCATGCCTGGGGCACCTTCCTAGGGGAGTGTACAATCCCGGGGGAGGTGCACCGCTTTGCTGATGCCCACTTCGTGGCTTTCCCCTTCCCCTTTTCCTTACCTTGGTCTTTCCATTTTTCCTTCCCCTTTCCCTTTCCTTTTGGTCGGCGTGGACACGAACTCTTCGATGTTAGGTGTTACTTCAAAAACATCCTCAGACCCTATCTCAGCGGAGGCCGTAATGGGTGAAAACTCAGCGGGGTTAGAGGCAGTCATCCTAGATTGGAATATGAATTCGGGGTTGCTGCTATCAGAATGGGTATCTCGCCCAGACATACAGATGGTGTGGTTATAAAACACACAAAATTCACAGCAAAACACATGGCATAAGATCTTCAGAGAGCAAAGGAACTGATTATGACCTGCGCCCCTTATTTTATAGGCCACCAAGGGTAAAAACGATCAGATTACCATTAATTGCGACTTAACATCTAGGAAATGGTAAAAAATCCTCCAAGATAGCTGCATTAAATGCCAAATACCCACTACATCCAACGGTAAAATCGATTTTTCACCCACTTTTACTGTTCCAATGGCTAGTTTTTATAGCTATGCACTACCCCTATGCCTCCGTCGCACCTGCTTGCGTCTTCTTGTCTACGCGCTACCATTGCGCTCCCATCGCACCTGCCTACACCTTCCCTTCCTAATACGTGAAGCATTATTAATGCAGATACTCTGGCCATATAGTCATTTGGTAGGCACCGCGTTGTCCTTGTAAGGCTTCAGACGACTTTAATTAATGTACCCGGGTAGGTAGTCTCCACGCAGCGTAGCCAAACACACCACACCACACTCTGTAATCTATTTTACTATATATGGACCCAACTAGTGCTTACAGAACTTCCTTGGATGGAGCGCAAGCTCACTATCATAGAGAAACACCAATTCTTCTTCCTTAAACACCTTCTCGGATGTGTCGGTCATGCCAAGATTTCTCTTGAGCCTTTGTGACTTGCTGGTGAAAATTAGCAATAAACCGATCTTATTCCAAGGAAACTAGCTATGCCAAGCATTCCTCCATGATGTCAGGTTCCGCCATATTTGTAAAAGTTGCAATGTGCAGGCTGGGGACAATATATTCCATGGGCATGATAGCCTCTTGTCCATAGACCATCCTGAAAGGAGTCTTCTCGGTCAATTTCTTGCATGTAGTCTTACAGGCCCATAACACTGAAGGGATGTGCACGTCCCAGTCACTTCGATCAACATTACACACCTTAGATAGTTCATATTCCAAAATTTTGTTGAAATCCTCTACTGCGCCATTAGCTTGTGGGTGATATGGGGTGCTTTTCGCATGGTGGATCTGAAATTATTATGTCAAAGCTTCAATAGTTTCATTAACAAAATGCGTACCTCTATCGCTCATTAAGATCTTTGGGCATCAAAACTTGGTCAAAATATGTTCAAAGATGAAGTGCACAATGGTATCTGTAGTACAATCCTTCACATCCTTTTCCTCTACCCATCTGGTTACATAATCAGTGGCGGTAATGATGTAACGTGCGCTAGTCTTCTTTCCCCGGGGATTGATTAGTCCCACAAAGTCTATAACCCATTTTTCGAACACCTGTAAAGCCATCTGCGGTTGTAGGGGCATTTCATCTCTGCGTGAAGGCTTCTCGGTTCGCTGACATGCATCACAGGATCAACAATATGCATGTGCATCGCTATGAAATGTGGGCCACCACAATCCAACCCGCAGTACCTTCTACACAGTGGCTTTCACTGCATAATGGTCTCTTTCCACCCCTCCATGGGCCTTAGCCAAGATAACTTGTCTCTCATGTTCTAATACATACCTCTGCAATACCTCATATACTCCCAACTTGTATAATTGACCGGCAATTAGAGTGAAATCAGCTGCGTGGGCCACCAAATCCTTTTTCTGTTGCACTGAATAGTCTGTAGGTTCCATCCCAGTGGTCAAAAAGTGAATAATGTCTGCAAAGTGTTCATTAACCACCTTGATAGAAAAAATCTGTGCATCGGGTAACCCTTCTTCCAGACTAGTTGGATTTTCCCCACTCTTAATTTGAGACAAGTTATCGGGTCCTGCGTTTAGTCTCCAGGGCTTCACAATAATTTCAAAATCATACTCTTGAAATAGAAACAACCATCTACAAATATTCCCCCCCAACACAGGTTTATTGACCAAGTATTTTAAAACTGAATGATCAGTGAACATTTTAAAGTGTCCTCCCTAGAGATAGTGCCTGTGTTTCTGCAGTGCATACACCATTTCCAGTCCTTCTCGTTCGATAGTAGAATAGTTGCGCTCCGCGCTAGAGAATTTCCTGCTAGCAAAAGCAACCGGATGATCAATGTCTCTATCTCCTGGAGGCTACGACAGCTCCTAGGGCTATTCATGATGCATCCACATGTACATGAAAGACCTTCACCCAGTTTGGAAATATTAGAATAGGTGCAGTGATCTTCTTTTCTTTCAGTAGCTCAAAACTCTTCTGACACTCCTCATCCCAAAAAAAGGATACATCCTTCTTTAGCAGCTTCTCCATTGTGGCAGTGATCAAGGCGCACCCTTGAATAAACTTCCTGTAGTAACCTGTGTGTCCTAAGATGGAGTGCAACTGTTTCTACATGGCGGGGACGTCTAAATTGATGATAACCGTGATCTTGGCTAGGTCATCAATCAATCCCTGTTGACATACAATGTGTCCCAACAAAATCCCAAATGGTACGTAGAATATGCACTTCTTGAGGTTCAACGAAATATGGTGTTTCCTCTAGGTATCCAACATCATGTGTAGGTTCGACACATGTTTCTTCACCAATCCGAATACTATCCAATCATCAAAATAAGCCTCCAAAAACTTATGGATGAATTCTTTGAATATCGCCACAACTACGCGCGAGAAAATAATAGGGGTGTTCTTTAGTACGAATGGCATGAAAATGTTCTGGAAGGAGCCCCATTCGGTTGTGAAGGTTGTCTTGCTACAATCTTCAGGTGAAATTCTGATCTGATGGTACCCTGAAATCCCATCAGTGAAAAAGTATGTTTCCTGACCTCCCACATTATCCAGGATTTCATCATAGAATGGCGTAGGGAATGGATCATGCACATATGCATCATTCAGCTTGCGCAGATCTACACAAATAATTATCTCTACTTTGGTTTTATTTTCTTAGACCACCATTGGGTTTACCCAATCATACTGTTCTACTGGATCAATGATACCTGCGGCCTTCATCTTATCTATTTACTCCTTGAATATATACTTATACTTAGGGTTTAGTCGATAGGGCTGTTGCTTGATAGGATGTGCATGCGGCTTCAAGGTGATTTTCATGACACCTTGGTCTCCTACGATTCCCTTGAGCTCAAATATTTTTGGAGGGAATAAGTCTTCATATTCGGTTAGCAACTCCGCAATATTCCCAACCGTATCATCATCCAGTAATCCCCAATTTTGGCCAAGTTGGGTTGCTCCTCTATCCCTATGTTGACTTCTTTCAACTTTAATGGTTTGGTAACATGGATTGTCTGCAATAAGGGTCCTGTAATTGCGTTCTCTCCTTCCGACTATGGGATGGTGATGTTCTTGGGATCCTCATCACAGTCTTCCACTGACAAATTTCAACAGCTGACAATATGCTACATTTGCACATCCCAAGCTGGTGCAATACATTCTTTCCGAGGCAAAGACTCATCAAAGACAAGAGCATATATATCTTGCAGGGCTCCTTCTAATTTCTGTTGGAATCATGATTGTCGTTAGACCAAAACCCGCAGGCATTAGTCTTCGCTACAATCGCCAGAGTTAGGATCCATGAGAGGCGGTTAGTCCATGTCGTGAAACACACAGGGAGTGTTGAACCCAATGTCCAACAATCACCCCCCAACGCGAGCTGGGTGAGTTTCGAACTCGAGACTTGTCGCTCTGATACCACTTGTAGGTTTTAACCCTGTACAGGAATTATCTACAAACGAATCTTAAAACAGAAAATAAACAATAGCGAGAGCATAAAACATAAAATAGATAAACACATAAATTTTCCCCTGGATCCCAAATCGCGACGACCAGCTTGATTTTTCATTATATTCCTTTTAGTGTTACAATGCATATATATACATTCCGAAGCATACATAAACCCCAATCCATTAACCCTGGATTAGAACATAACCGTAGTTCCCTTGATCGGATCTACAAAATACCAGGGGCCAAAAACCATCATACCCCAAAACCATGTGCAAACCCATGCAAAAAACCATGGGCGGGTTCGCCCACCAAAAAATAAGGCCCAAAATATCGCCCCCCCTGTGACCCCCCCCCACGTGACTAGTCATGGAAAGAATATAACACATACCCAACATTCTCCCACTTCTTGTTTTCTTTCTGCAGGGGGCCACAGGAGAGCTTAGTCATTAGCCTAGTTCTGCAACACCCATTGTTTCTCTACACCAAGAGAACTTCTGAGTGCTCACAGACTTCGTCAATGCATCTTCAACATTCTTCAAGGTGTCCACCTTTACCAACAACACCATTTTATCCTCAACCATATCTCTCACAAAGTGATATTGAACATAAATGTGCTTTGTCTTTGAATGATAAGTAGGGTTCTTAGCCAAGAAAATTTCACTTTGGCTATCACAGTCTATCCTTATAGCTTGCTGCACCAACCCCATACTTGAACACAATCTCTGCAACCAAACTTCTTCCTTGCTTGCATGAGTGGATGCTATGTATTCTGCCTCTGTAGTTGAAAGAGCCACTACAGACTGTCTTTTACTCATCCAACTGACTGCACCTCCAAATAGGCCAAACACATACCCACTTGTAGATCTACTTTGGTTCAGATCTCCAGCCCAGTCTGCATCAACAAAACCACGAATGTCCAACACTCTTTCCAATCTTGGTCTTCCCTAGTAGCACAAGCCATAATCATTAGTGCCACGCAAATATCTGAAAACCCGCTTCATTGCTATCCAATTCTCCTTCCCTGGGTTTGACATAAACCTGATCAATACTCCCACTGCATGTGCAATTTCTGGTCTAATACAGACCATTACATACATCAGGCTATCCACTACACTTGCATATGGAACATGGGACATATCCTCCTCTTCTTCTTGTGTCTTGGGACACTGTTCAACAGACAACTTTACACCTACAGGAATCAGAATATTCACCGATTTACTATCCTGCATATTGAACCTCTGCAATATAGTCTCGACATACTTCCTCTGGTTTAACCAGAGCTTCCTCTTTGCTTGATCTCTCTTAATTTCCATGCTCAAAATATAGTTTGCAGCACCAAGATCCTTCATGTTGAATTTGGAGAAAAGTTGGGTCTTCAAATATTGGATAATTTATTTTTCATTTCCAATCAACAACATATCATCCACATACAAGACAAAATAAATAACATGGTCACCAATTAATTTAAAATAAACACAGTGATCCTCCTTTCTTCTGGTGAAGCCAATTCCCTGTATATAGGTATCACATTTATGATACCACATCCTTGGTGATTGTTTTAACCCATATAGAGACTTCTTTAACTTGCATACCAGTTCTTTCTTTTCCTTCACCATAAATCGTTCAAGTTGTTTCATGTATATATCCTCTTCCAGATCCCCGTGAAGAAATGTTGTCTTCACATCCATCTGTTCTACCTCAAAATCAAATGCAACAGCAACATATAAAAGTAATATAATAGAAGTAACTTTGGAAACAGGAGAAAAAATATCACCAAAATCAATTCCTGGCACCTGGGAATAACCTTTTGCTACCAACTGAGATTTGTATTTATCCACCTTGCCTTCTACATTCATCTTCTTCTTAAACACCCATTTTCTCCCAATGGGCTTCCTTCCAGCCGGTAACTCCACCAGATCCCATGCCTCATTTTTATGCAAGGATGCCATTTCATTAACCATGGCCTCCTTCCAGAGTTTTCCATCCTCTGAATCTACTGCCTCCTAGATAGTTCTGGGATCATCATCAGTTATAGTTAAGAAAAAAATTGAACAGAAAGAATATGGACTATACCTTTCTAGTTTCCTTCTTTCCCGAACTGATCTTCTCACAGCTGGAGTTTGTGGCTCTTCCTATTCTGAGTCTTCTTCTGTTGTAGAGTCTGATTCATCCTCCTTTAGCTCAAAATCTATCTTCTCAGGTTCCTTTGGTAGGACTTCATGTTTAACAACATATTTCACCTCTCTAAACATCACATCTCGGCTGTACACAACCTTCCTTGTTTCTGGGTTCCAAAGCTTGTAACCCTTTAAAGCATTATTATACCTAATAAAGATGCACCTTTCAGATTTATTATCAAACTTGGTCCTTTTCTCCTTTGGAAAATGTACATATGCATCACATCCAAATACCCTAAGATGTAAAAGAGAGGGTTTCTTACCAGTACATACCTCATGTGGAGTCTTATCCTCCAACGCTGATGAAGGTGATCTGTTAACTAAGTAACATGCAGTCTCCACTGCCTCTGCCCAGAATTCTTGTCCTAACTCGGTACCACTGAGCATGCTTCTTGCCTTTTCCATCAGCGTTCTGTTCATTCTTTCCACAACTCCGTTTTGCTGAGGTGTGTATGGAGTAGTCTTCTGTCATGCTATACCGCACTTCTTACAAAAATCTTCAAATTCCTTCTTGTAGAACTCCCCACCATTATCTGTCCTTAGCACCTTTATCTTCTTCTCTGTCTAGTTTTCCACTAGAGCCTTAAATTCTTCAAATCTGTCAAAGACTTCAGATTTATTCCTCAAGAAATGTGTCCATGTATTCCTTGAGAAGTCATATATGAATGAAACATAGTACACAGACTTACCCAATGATGGAACCGACACAGGTCCAAACACATCACTGTGCACAAGCTCTAATATCTTGTTTGCCCTCTTAGCACCAGAAGGAAAACTCACCCGATTATGCTTCCCATATACACAATGTTCACATAAATCGAAATCCAGAGAGCTATTAGACATACATTATACCATACCATTTTCATTCAGTATCTGAAGGCCCTTCTCTCCAATATTTCCAAGCCTTTGATGCCATAACATGGTCTTTTCTCCAGAGACCACTAAGCTTTCTGCTCCACTTTTGGGAACCACAGATTTGTTTCACCCATCAATAAAAGTGCTGCCCTGAAGCTTGTACAGAGTTCCAATCTGAACTCCTTGCATTAATACCAGTGCTCCCCAAACCATCTTACAGGTATCTTTCTCAAACATTGTTTTTACACTTGCATCATCCATCTTGGTTACAGAAATTAGATTTATGGCCAATGCAGGAATGTGCAGAACACCAGGAAGTGTTCTAATCCTTCCACCTTGCAGCTTCAACTTGACTTTTCCACGTCCAATGATTCTGGCCTTCTTATCATCACCTAAGAATACATCACCCCTATCATATTTCTCATACTCGCAGGACCACTCCCTATGGGGAGTGAAGTGAAAGGATGCACACGTGTCAATCAACCATGAATCATGATCTACATGTGTATTTGAAGAAGAAGCCAAATACACATCCCCACCTTCATCTGAGATGGTTTTTTCCTCTGTAGAAGGAGCATCATCCGATCCATTTCCTTTCTCAGGAGCTTTAGATCTGCAGTCCTTTTTGTAGTGCCCTACCTTTCCGCATTTCCAACACACCTTTACAAACTTTCCAGGAGATTTAGATCTCCCACTCAAAACCTTATTCTTGTTTCTGTTCTGGGACCTTCCTCGTATAGATAAGGCATCTCCATTCTGACCCTCCATATTTATCCGTCTCATTTCCTCCGATAGCAAGGCTGAGATGATGTCATCAAAATTCAAGGTAGTTGTATTGCTACCTATTGCAATAACCAGACTGTCCCATGAGTCTGGTAGAGAACACAACAAACTGATGCACTTATCTTCTTCTGAGATTTTAAAATCAACAGATGTCAGTTGACTTACCACAGTATTGAAGGTGTTCAGATGCTCTGTGACCGAGTCTCCATCCTTCATCCTTAGGTTATAAAAAATTTTCCGCAGGAAAAATTTATTCACCAAAGACTTAGATTGGTACAAAGTCCCAAGTTTGTCCCACAAATTCTTTGCCGTAGCTTCCCCAGATACATTCAAAAATACATAATTTGAGACACACTACCATATTGTGCTCTTTTCCTTCCGATCCAACTTCTTCCAGTCTTCATCTGACATTGTCGTTGGTTTAATATCTAGATCTACCGCGATCCATTGATCTTTATAGACCAGTAGTTCCTCCATCTT
Source organism: Pinus albicaulis (assembly GCA_034641835.2). NCBI lineage: Eukaryota > Viridiplantae > Streptophyta > Pinopsida > Pinales > Pinaceae > Pinus > Pinus albicaulis. Next base: position 119,546 of record JAXQQM020059471.1, read on the forward strand.
GAGCTTCCACAACTTAAAACTATGACCATTAAATTTCTCAATCTCTATTTTTCCACTGCTCGCCATCTTCTTTCACCACAAGAATCGATCCCGCAAATCTCCCACTGAACAGGGTCTACCACAGGCCTGAGCAAAAAACCCTCAGTAGCAAAGGCGTCCCCTTGAAGCTGAAACAACTCTGATACCAAATGTTGGAATCACGATTTCCGTTAGACCAAAACCCACAGGCATTATTCTTCCCTACAATCGCCAGAGTTAGGATCCATGAGAGGCGGTTGGTCCATGTCGTGAAACACATGGGGGGCGTTGAATCCAATGTCCAAAAATTTCTCCATTCCTCCAATTAAGCCGAATGTCATCCTGAAATCCTTTGTCATTGTACCCCAGTGGTGAGTGTGCTGGTGTAGCTCTGCATCTAAATACCAGGTAGTGGGGATTAGTCCTAAGGTGTGAATGAACATATGGACCCATTCATTCCAGGTCTTTTCATTCCATACCTCCATCCACATAGCCAAGTGATTGCGTGGGTCCCCACGACCCAAAAAAGAGCTCCATGGGTGGGTTGATTGGAGGTTCAAATCATAGGATCATCATTTTTCTACATTCCTCCCAGTCCTGAAAAGCTCCCTTGTGGGTTTCCCACCACCGCGCAGGGGTCCCATGCATAGCCAAGTCAAGTTCCTAGAATATTCGTTTCGTAGGGACATTTTCTTCTAATGCTTTAAGAAATTCCTTAACACTACTAGAACCGTCAAAGTGAGGCAGCTATCTTACCTCTGAGGAAATACACCAGAAGCTCTTTGTGATTTTGAGGCAGCACAATGCAGACACATCATGCAACTAGTGCTGCCAATTTTCTATCTCACCATCCGAGTCGGAGAGACATGAGTTGTATTTATCCAAGCAAAAAATTCCATTTGCTATAGGGTTGATCCAATCATCATCTCGGGCAGTCAGTTTGTAAATATGGTCAACATCCTCCTCGCGCACCAGATCTGTATATCATTCTCCTTCCGTTGGATCCAGGGGGACTATTACCCTCGTACCATCCTTCTCAAAGAACATGCTCCTCCTTTTCAGATTGATGATCCCTCCCATGTCAATAGCCCAATCTAGGCCTAAGAGAGCAGGGTAAGGGACCGCGTCATCCATAATCTGGATTACCTAGAAATATGCATAGAATTTAAATCCTTCAATGTCTACCACTACCTTGGGCAACCTGCCCAATGGAATGATCTTCTGCTGGTTATCCATATGCAATTGAATGATGGAACATTCCAGTTTGGGTTCTCCCGTCCTTTGCTAGGTTTGTTTGGGAAGGACATTGGCATCAGATCCCAGATCTAGGATGCCTTGGTCCATCTCATATTCTCCATTCTACGCAATCATACACATCTCCCAACCAGTCTTTTTCTTGTTCTTATGAATCTTATTTACAACCTTAACCTCCGTTCGGGGGGGGGATTCCTTTTCTATGCAAATGTCTTTTAATACTTGAAAATTCTCCACCACCTTCTAATTGCGTAGTAACTTCATACATGCCTGAAGGAATGGCTTAACTGCTTCATCTGATTTTAGATCCATAGAATTTCTCGAGGTGGATGCTTCGTCTTTGGAAAAATCCTTCCTTGCTTCGATGAAAGTATCTTTTTCTTTATGTAGGTCCAGGCCTTCCTTTTTGTCAGATGCCTTTCTAATTAGCGGTCCAACCACAACCTTATCCTCGGCTCCTCCAGTGGCAATGCCACTGCGCATAATTACATTGAAATTGGGCCCATCATTGTGCAGTTCAGCCTTAAACCGATGTATATTTTTCGTTGGCGTCTACCGTTTTTCCTACAATTTTTCTATCAACACATTACAATCTTCAATTACATGATCGAACTATATGCAATACATGTAGGACTCGCATGCAAGGTTTGGGCAGTCTCTTGCAAAATGTCCAGGATCCCCACAGTTGTATCAAATTAGTTGGCCTCTCCCTCCTCCCCGTCCTCTTATAGGGGATCCTCCTCACCCGAAGGGTGCTCGCGATGAAGGGTTAGCCTACACCCTGTATAGGTTTCCCCTATCTATCATCAGATCATACATTCGGTATTTGTGCTCATCATGACCCATCGATGAGAAAAATCTGCACCACTGTTGCTTCAGTTCTGGGACATAGGCACCTAATCATGGGCAGTGGTCTGTATCATGCCTTCTTGCTACCTGAAAATCAATGCACCAAAATGTGGGGGTACTTGGTCCAACAATGTCTCTTGGGCATAATGGAATTGGTTCCCCAGTCTGCATATAATTTGACAACAAAGGGCACTGATCCTTAGTGTTTCTTGATACCCTGCAGCATATGCACCAGACATCCACGCTAGCTTCTTTACGCTGATCCCTTAGAAAATTCTGAATTTCTAAGTGCATCACCTCTAGCTAGCTCTGGATCTGCAGCGACCCAAATTGAGCATCGTCCCTTGGTGCAACTTATAGCTTCATGGAAATCTTGAGGGCCTCTTCCTATGAATCAATCTTCTGCTGACCCATAGGTCCATGCATATGTGGTAATAGCATGGCAATGAACCATTCCTTATGTTGTTTGTCCTCATAAAAAAATCCTCCGTCATTGATGACTTTCTTCAGCCTCTGTTTAGCCTCCCAAATATATTCCATAGGTCCTTGCTTAGTATCTTTCAACTCTACTACACATTGAGAATGGGACTTAGGTTTTTGGAACTGTTGCTTCAAGGCATCCTTGATCTCCTAGATTGTAGGATTAACACGTTGAGTGATGTGTCCCATGAACCAATTCATAGCCCGCCCTTCAAAGGTTATTGATAGCTGCGCTGTTTTTACAACATCGTTATTAACATTTTGCACAGCCCACACCATGTTTGCCACGAACCAAAATCAATCCATATCCTCATCCCCCAAACCCTTAAAAGTGGGTAGCTTCATTTGTGCGGCCATGTCTTCCTCAGGTGGTGATGGAGGTGGGGTAGGAGATTTATTACCTTTGCGCGAGATTGATGGTGGCGTAGCTGGGGAACTGGTCTCTGCATGCGTAACCCTGCCTTTGTTTAAATCAGGTGGATCCCTTAGAGGACCATATACTGATCTATCCCCTTCTTGATTAACCTGATAGTATTTACGACTTCACTTCATGCTTCCGCTCTGATCCGAGGTCATTCATTTGGTGTGACCGCACAGGACACCCTTTTCACATAATAACATCTTAATCAACAACAACAAAATTTGTAAGAACTTGCCCCTAAATCCTTTGAAAAAACTTTGCTCAGATTCAGGGTAGGACACGAAATAATCGACTGCAAAATCAGTTACAAATCCACCTAACACACTATCAACCTAGTGATCTATAGTCTGAGTGATTTTGTTATCAGTCTTCTCCAAATATTGGATCAGTTCAAGGGTTTACTATGTGACCTGATCGTCTTTCTAACAAGTTTGGAATTCTTCTAACCTTGCCAACCACTCCTGTAGTTTGTGTGAAAATGTTACAAAGAAGATCTCATGTACCTCTGTAAAAATATACTTATTCTTCCACTCTTCGGCAGATAGCTTCTTACTTTTGTTTTTTTTAGGGAAAACTCCTGATTCCGCTTTTCAAACCAGTCCTCGAGTTTAGGCTTTAATGGCTACCAATGACCCCATGGAATTACCCAATCTCTCTCTTAAAATGCTCCCGGTCCCGACAACAGAACCATTTGTTGGCTTGAGGGGTCTTTACCCAGGTTCAGATTTAAGGTTTACCAACAAACCCCTGTACTACTGGCCCTTTCGAAAATGTCCTGCTAGCGCAGTTCAAGGTCTCACCCAAATTACTAAGGGTGGGTGCTGGAACCAGGTTTTCGCACCATAAGAGAGAGAAATTTAATTAAAGTGGGTATGTTTAGATCTAATAGGCCTACGCTAAATAAGCCCTATCCCAGAAACCCTTAACAATATACTTGATAGAATAAATTATTCGAAGCCCATAAACCATAAGATAACAATTTAACATAACCAAGGTGACAAAACATAACCAGAGCTATGCATTCATAACTTTCTAAAGCATCACATCCACGTGTGCATTAAGTAATTAACAATATTCATTACACAGACATAATCTCGGAAATCAACATATAGCGCAACCAATAACAGAACACAAAGATACTCAGATATTAGAAAAAATGTCTTCTCATTCATTAACACTTTAGATTCCACTTACATACTCTTTACCAGCCCGCACACACAATCTGCAGGGTCCGCACACAATAGGACTTAGGGTCTCTACGCACACAGCCAGCAGGAGCCCTTACCTAGAAAAATCCACATAACAAGTATCATAGATCCAACATTCATATCCAGACTTACTCCAAACTTACTTCTAGACTTGATCTATTCATCTATTTATACTATATTAGCCCGCACTACTCTATGGTCCACAAACTATGGTTTTCGGCCCCTTGGTCTACCCTTTGACCCATTTTAATTCATTAGGGGCTTTGACCAGCCCCAAAGGCCCTGCACTAGACTAAAATATTACAGTATTACAAAACTGCATCAAAATTTCTGTTAGGGGACCCTGCTCCAACAGGTGACAAGGAAGCCTACCACTGACATCTATAAAGATGGAAGTGTTGCTAATCCTAGACTTCCATAGCATGCAAGGTTGACACCACAACAATTGGAATAAAAAATAGAAAAAGGGCTTTGATATAGTTGTGATAGAAAATACACTAAAGGTCATAAGTGTGCTCAGAAGAAATTATTTTACATAGATTGTGAAGAGGAAGAAAATGAACAAGAAACTTCAAAAGAAGAGGATATACACCGGGAACCAACCCTAGAAGAAGAAGAAATGAATCCAACTATATCGTGTAATGCATTGGCAAGAATTACTACTCCTCAAACTCTCAAGATAGAAGGACATATCAAGAAGAAAAAATGTTGATTGATTCGGGTACTACCCATAATCTTATTCATTGTAAGGTAGCCAAGGAATTGAATTGTTTCCTATACCCAGCACCAGAATGTCAAGTGATGGTTGCAAATGGAGGAACTATAAATTTCTCTAGAAAATGCCATAATATCAAGCTTACCATGGGGGAATATGTATTGAATAGTCCAATTCTTTCCATTTCAATGGGACGTGCTGATGTTGTACTAGGAGTACAATGGTTACAATATTTGGGGATGGTAGATTTTAATTTTCAAGAAATTTTCTTGAGAGTTTTTTCAAAAGGAAAGGAAGTCGAATTACGAGGTATCACAGGGAAGACTGGAAATATAATAAGCTCTAAAGTCATGAAAAATCTTCTGAAGAAAGAACAACGAGGCATAATTACACAATTATGCTCACTAGAAGTTCCAACATCAAAATCATCTATTTCTCTAGATCTCTAAAAAGTCTTGGAAAATCATTCCAAGGTGTTTGAAACTCCCAAAGGGATCCCACCTATTCGTGATCATGATCATGCTATTTATTTGATTCCAGGAAGTGTTCCTCTGGACATTATGCCTTACAGATATCCTTATGTGCAAAAGAGTGAAATTTAACGTATGATTGCAGAAATGTTAGAGGCTGGTATAATTCAACCTTGTAAAAGTTCTTTCTTTGCTCCAGTAGTATTGGTGCACAAGAAGGATGGATCATGGTGCATGTGTCCAGTTTATAGGGAGCTCAATAAGCTCACTATTAAAGATGAATTTCCCATTCCTGTGATTGATGAATTACATGGAGAAATTTATTTTACCAAGTTGGATCTTCATTCGGGATATCATCAAATTAGAATGAAGACTGAAGATATTCCGAAAACAACATTTCGAACTTATGAGGGTCATTATGAATTTTTGGTCATGACTTTTGGCCTTACCAATGCACCTTCTACATTTCAAGGGTTGATGAATTCCATTTTCAAACCCTTCCTTAGAAAATTTGTGCTAGTATTTTTTGATGATATACTAATCTACAATAGGTCTTGGAAGGATCATGTTCAACATGTTGAGAGAGTGCTCAAAATATCGGAGGAGAAACAATTATATGCAAAAACATCCAAATGTTTCTTTGGAGTACAAGAGGTGGAATATCTGGGTCATATTGTGTCTCACAAGGGTGTTAAGGTCGACCTTAATAAAAGTAAAGCCATTAAGGAATAGAAAATCCCCACAACCATAAAGCAGTTGTGAGGATTTCTCTTCTTAACAGGGTATTATCGCAAGTTTTTTAAGAATTATGGGAGAATAGAAGCACCTCTAACAACATTTTGAAGAAAGATGCGTTTTCATGGAATCCTGAAGCAACTAAGGCCTTTGAACATCTTAAAGAGACAATGTGCTTAGCACCGGTCTTAGCTACGCCAGACTTCATAAAAACCTTTATTGTGGAATGTGATGCCTCAGGAAATGGAATTGGTTCTTTTTAATGCAAGAAGGAAGACCCATTTCTTTTGAAAGTCATCCAATCAAAGGAAAGTATTTACAAAAATCTATTTATGAGAAGGAAATATTGGTAATACTACATGCACTAAAGAAATGTCGACCTTACCTAATGGGAAGACACTTCAAGGTAAAAATTGATCATGATAGTCTTAAACACTTTTTGGAGAAAATACTATCTTCAGAAGAGCAGAAAAAATGGGTCACAAATATGTTGGGTTATGACTTTGAAATAATCTACAAAAAAAGGGAAGCTAAATGTTGTTGTAGATGCAGTCTCAAGAAATGATGAAGAGGTGGAAGAATTGCTTTGTGCCATTTATATTATCCAACCAGATTGGATAACCGAAGCAAGGGATGAATGGAAGAAGGACGAAGAAGTTTGGGCACTCATTCAAAATTTGCATCAATATCCTAGTACATTTGATACATTTAGTTGGAAAATGATTCCTTATGGTACAAATATCACTTATATATTTGTAAGAATTCCTAACTAAAACAAAAGATTCTTTTGGAATTGCACACTTCTCCTTTAGGAGGACACTCAATATTTTTAAAAACTTATCACATGGTGAAGAAATGTTTTTTTTGGGATGGCCTTAAATTTGATATTCAAAAGCTTGTGGCAAAATGTTTGGTTTTCCAGCAAAATAATTTTGAGAAAATTAAGACCCAGATCTTCTACAACCTTTATCCATTCCAAGTCAATGTTGGGAGGATATTTCAATGGATTTTATCTCAGGTTTACCTAAGTCCAAAGGAAAGAGTGTCATCATCGTGGTAGTTGATAGACTTACCAAGTATGCACACTTTTGTGCATTATCTCATCCATTTAAAGCAAATACAGTTGCTACTGCATTTATGGAAACAATTCAAAAGCTACATGGAAACCCAAAGATTATTTTAAGTGACAGAGATCCCATTTTTACTGGAAATTTTTGGATGGAATTATTTTATTGTTTGGGTACTCAACTAGCTCATAACTCATCTTATCATCCTCAATCCAATGGTCAAACTAAGATGGTGAATAATTTTTTGGAAGGATATCTTCGTTGTTTTGTATCTGATAAGCAAACACAATGGGTCAAGTGGTTACCTCTCGCTGAATGGTGTTATAACACTTCCTTCCATACTGTAGCAAAAATGACCCCATTTATGGCACTTTATGGATATCATCCACCATCCATCACATAATCTTTAAGAGAAAATTCTAAGTTTCAAGAAGTGGAAGATCACATCGAGCATCAATAAGAAGTTCTCCAACTCTTAAAGGATAACCTAAATTTGGCAAAAAATCAAATGAAACAACGGGCATATCAACATCGCAGCGAGAGAAGTTTTGATGTAGGAGATTGGGTATTTTTACGACTACAACCATACAAATACATGTCCCTCGAGTAAGCTAATAAGGATAATAAATTATCACCAAAGTACTATGGTCCTTACAGGTGTTGCAAATATTGGTACTATGGCATACAAATTGGAGCTTGTTGCTTCTTCACGAGTGCATCCAGTTTTCCGTGTTTCATGCTTATAGAAGGTTATAGGTGAAAAAATTCCAGTTCAAACAATATTTCCAAAACTTGATGAGGAAGGAAAAATGATATTGGAGCCTGAAGCAGTCACGGAAACAAGAACTCAATAGCTATAGAATCGATTAATTTCAGAGTATCTCATTAAGTGGAAGAACTTACCAACTGAATATTCTACATGGGAGGATGAGAATTTCACACACAGGCATCCAAAGCTACTCAAGCATTGAGGAAAACACTTTTTTGAAGGAGAGGGGCATGTTAGGTCCCTATATTACTAGTGTAGTCCCTTATTGTTGTTAGTGTAACCCCCTTATTGTTATGGTTGTACCCCTATAACCCCAATATTGTTATTATTGTGCCCTTACATTTTTATTGTTAGGCCGACTAGGATTATATTGTGACCCCATGGACTCCTATATATAGAAGAAGGTTTTTTCATTTGTACCATCCAATAATTATTCATTTATGTAATGTAAAGGAGGTTTCCCCCTCGAAGTGTCTTATTTCTAAGGTGTTGATCTATCTTTTATTCTATTTTTGGAGCTGGTTTCATAACACCTCCCTAGTGAAGTCGAAGTGTTGAAAAATGTAACTAGTGTCAGTCTTCATAATTGTACTTGAGTCATAATGTAATGTATTTGTTAAAAGAAATAAAAATAAATTTTATTATTAAAGAAATTGTCTTATTAAAGCATGGGTTTCATGCTTGGGTCAATTGTTTTTATATAAAAGCCTCCATTGAAGGATTCTAGGGTTTATGCCAAGTGTCCTTGTCCATGTCAAATTGTAAAAGACCCTTCTTGGGATATATTTTTCAAAAGAGAAATTTATTTTATTATAGAATGATTCAATTAGTGTTGGAAATACAAAGAGCTGGGGGGGTGAATCAATATTCCTTAGAAATTATAACTTTTAAATATTTTCAAACCATTAGTTAATATTCAACTATTATTATTGTTTATCTAGTAACAACAGTAAACAATAGACCACAATAGGCACACGTATTTTAGGTGAAAAACCCCCTCCGTGTCCGACGCTTTTCTAATACATTCTTTAATATTCAACCCCAACTGAAATGAAAGTTACAACTTACTATATTTCTAGAAAAGAATTCTTCTTCAGCTCCCACTGGAAGGATGACCCAACTCCCTGGTTTCTTTAGTAGTCAACTGAATGGATACCCTGATATCCTAGACCGACCTACCACCCTGAAGTGTTCACAGGCTCCAACCTGTAGGTGACTTCATGCACTGACCTAACACCTCCCTGCCACCTTATAATGATCGGAAATAAGACAAGAGTGTGGACTCCCATACCAGGGACAATGATCCATGATACAATATGATTCACAATTATTTTCTTGAACTATATCAATCACCCAATCACACTATGACCTGAAACCCAACTATAACATTATCCAACGATGACTCCTATACCTCCCAACAATGCCGCTTCAACTCTAGGCAGATTGAATCTTTTACAATAATGACTCTTTTACAATTTTACAATGATTATTTTTACAACACTGACTTTTGACACAACCTGATACTTGACTTGACACTGCTTCTTAGATCACTAGCATATGCTGAGGTACTTTTGTGCTTGCTTCAAGTAATGGTAGTTTGGCGGTGCCGTACTTCTAGTATGTGTCCAAGTTGTCCTATTGTGTCCTCCTTCCTGCACATGCATTAATGAACAAGACCCAAACCAATATAAAAACAAAATACTTACAATATCCTGCAAAACATATGTCAAAGAAATATTCAAAATTCAATTGTAAATACGTTCAACATTTATGAGAAAAACCCAAACAATGCCTCTTCAACTCTAGGTAGATTGAATATTTTACAATAATGTCTCTTTTACAATTTTACAATGATTATTTTTACAACATTGACTTTTGACACGACCTGATACTTGACTTGACACTACTTCTTGCATCACTTGCATATGTTGAGGTATTGTTGTGCTTGCTTCAAGTAATGGTACTTTGGTGGTGCTGTACTTCTAGTATGTGTTTGAGTTATCCTATTGTGTCCTCCTTCATGCACATGCATTAATTAACAAGACCCAAACCAATATAAAAAAATACTTACAATGTCCTACAAAACATATGTCAAAGAAATATTCAAAATTCAATTGTAAATACGTTCAACATTTACGAGAAAAACCCAAACAAACATACATACAAAATACTTACATTTTCCTGGAAAAAACACATGTCAGAGATGATATTCAAATTCAAATTCAAACACTAATCATACATACCTTTTTGTAGCAGACTTACCCTTGATTGTTGATGTGTGGTCCTTACTACAGTGATCTTTGAATGCATACTTTTTATTTCCTTCTAGAAGCTCGGTATTGAATATGTTCTATATATGTAATTTTGGATCTCCATGGTCTGAAATTTAGTCTTGTGGTAGCCCTCTGAGTCCTGTTTCCAACCCCATAGGTCTGATTGATATTGGATTATTCAAGAAAGAGTTATGCCCAATCTACCATGATGACCTGATTATTGATTGGTTCAGTAGAGAGAAATTGTACGAAGTGCCACGTGTCATTGTTTTGTCTATCGGTCCTGAAAACAATCCAAAACAAACTACAGTCCATCCTTTTTCTATCACTTTTTACAAAATTGGAATCCAATGCTCAGAGAGAAAGTTATGACGTTTGTTCCTAAGGTCACATGTTTGACATGGAATTCAGGAGCCTGCAAAAACCCTAACTTCCTCAGATCACATATCTGAAAATATAGCAAACCAAGATCTAAAATTTTGTCACGAATTTAATCAAGATTTTGGATCAAATGGGTTTTAATTTCAGCTTCTGAAGCTTCGTAGATTTTTTTTTTAGCGAAATCATTGCATGAGGAGGATATGAGGGTCATAATTTATACAAATGCTTAGGTTGAGAGGGTCTTCAACAAGTGAACATTGGAGGGATTTTAGGGGCTTAAAACATTATTAATTATTGACTATTCAATGACCACAACCAATGATGAGTGCCATGCCACAACCCCATGGGGTTTTAGCCCACTAACTGGGGTTACTAACTTCAAACATGAATATCTCTCAAACCATGAAGAATTACGTGGCGTGCCATATATCAAAGGAAACATTTTGACGAGTAGAATCCATACAAAATATCCTTGAATTAGAATAAAGTAAGTTTTCAAGTCAAAATTACCATGAAAAATCAGGGTAGCCCCTGGTGCTGCTTGGGTTGACATCAATGACAACCATTGATAAAAAATTAGGCCTCCTCCACCAAGTGAACCTCAAACTAGACAAGTTGGCTTGAACTGAGGGGCAGAAACACCTATATAAAGGCAACAACTCGACATCATTTGTCTCACTCACTCTTTAAGTTCGATCTAATTATTTTAGGCTCAGAAAAAGTGCGAAATCCAAGGAAAGAAGAGAAAAGGGCTAGAGAAGAAGAAGGGGGCATCTATCAAGTGTGAAAGTTTCAAAACATAAACCCTACTGTAGTATCTTGATCTACTTCGCCTACTTATATTATTAATAACAAGTTATTAATCAAAAGTATTTAGAAAAACATTAAAGCAAATAGAAACTACAACCTACACATTTACATATCATTTACTAAACAACACGCACTTGTGACAAAATTACATAGATTTTTAGGACAAATATCCCTGGAAAAACCCAATGCAGGAAAACCCATGCATCGGCTCTAGAGGGTTTTATTATTATGAAAAATATGAATACAACATTATGGGTACCAGAAATGGTTTTCCCTACAGAGAAATTAAACGACAGTTGTACCTTTCAATCAGAGACAGAAAATATGGTTGATCTAACCCTCTCCGGGGAATTACGAATTCAAGCCCTTTCTGGCCCACTAGAAACCCTCAACACAACCTTCTTCAGCGTTTGTGCCAGCCCTCTAGCCAAGTGCAACCTATGCGTAATGTTTGGGCAGTGCAGACTGTCACTGCGTCACTCTTGAAGGCTTTGTGATGCCTTTGAGTCACCCTATGTGTGGCCTTTGAATCAGTGTTGTTGGATTGTGTCCCTCCTGTTGGCCTCTGTGTTGATTTGGTACGATGTTGCCTCTCTACTGTTGTATTCTTGACCTCAGATCAGATCATCCCTTGCTTATCTTTGCCCCTCACTGCACAACAAAATCACTTTGAATTCCTTAGCAAACCCTGCCCTAGAAATTTGACTTAGCTTCAGTGCTCTGCAATGTGTGTGTGTGTGTGTCCTCCAACTGACCCCAAGCCCTTCCTTTATACTTTTCTCGGTGGGAAACCAATGGCCGTGATCTAATCTCTAACTAACAAATCAGATTAAAATATTGCTTGATCCACGTCACTTAGAACATTTCATCACATGTGTAATTAATTCACTTTAATTTATTAATTTCCCTAAGTCAGACTTAGGGTCCCCATTAAAAAAAATAATTAATTGAATAACTATTACATTGGATGAAATTTCTCAAAATTCTTTTTAGGTCTTGGAGATCTCATGTGTCTTAGCTCCTCCACAAAGTTTTAGAGCTAGAGCACACCCGATGCTACCCCAAAATCTCAACACTCCCTCTTAGCGAAGATTGTGCTCTAGCAATACTTCCACATTGAAGCATCACTAGATATTGGCATCGGTCTCTGCGCTATTGTTTCTTGGCTTGATACCCTCCATCCACTGCGCTGCTACCACTATACTGGTGCCCATGTCACTACCACTGACACTACCACATTTGTACTGTAGCTCCGTCTCAAATTGCTGCAACATGCTTCCTATAGCACTGCCACTACTAACTGCTACACTGCAACTTAGTTGCTAAGAAGTAAGCAACTGAAGGACTAACACCCAAATGCTGACAGACAAGTTAGTTGGGCTAGAAATCATCATTGAATCACCCTCTGCATCTGCTCTACGCTGTCTCTTTGAAGCACTATGCTGTCTGTTGCACTGAACTATGTAAGCACTGCCTCTGCACTGCTGCTTCCACGCTGCTACTACCTCTCCTCTACACAACTCCAGAATTCAGCATCCCACCTTGCCTATGCTTCTCCATGATATTTTCCACCCACTGCTCCAATCATCCCGCTATTGTCTTAAGTCTCTCGTAGCATGTATGTGATCCAATAGTTTGGGCACCTCAAGGAACCTGCCAACATATGTAGCTACTCTACAAATCAATATCGCCCCACTTCCTTGGTTCATGAGCACTCATGGCTACATCATCGTCACTGCCATCGTCCCCTTTCACTGCTGCTCCCTTGCAATCAAATGAATCCTTGTCCTTCTGCTTAGGACAAGAGCTGGCGAAGTGTCCAAGTTCGCCACATTTAAAGCACCAGACCTTTGAAAGGTCCTTCTTCTTCTTCTTCCCTTGCTACCTTTGTCCTGGATTTAAGGGCTGCATCTTCCTCCTCCTCTTTCTTTACTTTGAATCCATCGTCGCTGCTTTTATTCTTGGTTATTCTCCTGATTTCCTCCTAATGGAGGATTTCCCACATATCCACCTAGGATGGTAACGCTGCTCTCCCCAAGATGCTTTGGACAAATGTTTCCCATTCATCGGTGACTTCATTCAGGGCAGTCCTGACCATGAGCCCTTCATCTGGAGTTGTCCCCATAGAGATCAGATGGTCCTGGATAGTCTGAAGTCTAAAGAGGAAGGGATCGATTTCCTGTCCCTTCTACATATAGAACAACCACATCTGATTCTACATAAACATTTTCTTCTGGACAGAGCTTCCTTGATACATTGTGTTTAATGATGTACACATCTCATTTTACATTTTCTTTTCAGAAATATGTGGGACCATGTGATCCTTTACTCCATTCATGATCAAAAACTTTTCTCGCGCCTGATTCTCGTTGAATTTATTCAGGGGATCTCCATCGGTAAGCATAGCTAGGACATTTTTTGCATAGTCCTTGATGTCGTACTCATCCAGGATTGTCAGGATTCTGGCCCTCCAGATAACAAAGTTGGATACATCGTCCAACCTATCCTGATATCTCAGACAAGGAGAAACCATCTCTGCTCAACTGTCGAATCACAAAATCTTCTCCCTTCTGCTGCTGCTATACTCAATAAAGACCTAGATTTGGGCTTCTTGGTGAAAGAACCCTCTAGAGAATGTGCTCCCTCTAACCAATTATTCCCCTCCCGGAAATATTTCACCAATTTTGACGAATCAATCCTCTATGATCACTCCTTGATCACACTTAGATTCCTTGTCTAGAGAGTCTGTTAAGCGACTGTTCCCCTCTCGCTTTTGTCACCTTTTCTATTCATTGTTATGCACTGACACAACTTGTGCCACACCAGCAACTACTTAAGATCCAAAGCTTCACTTCCAGTATTTGGAAAATTGCACAACAATTCTCCACACAGACTGTGTCACCCTCCTGGTGCTGCATCAGCCTCTGTATGAGAAAACTGGTTCAACGTCCCTCTTCTGGTGTTGTGTCAGCCTCTGTGTGAGCAAACTGGCTCTGTGTCACCTCTCTGGAGCTAAGTCAGCCTCTGTGTCTGCAGACTGACTCTGCATCACCCTTGCATGGTTTGCATCCCTCTTGGTGCTGCACTACCTTCTTTTGGATTTCTGTTGCTTTAGTTTCCTTTCCTGTATCGATTATCTTCAGCTACTCTGCTGGTGGATCAACTTGATATGCAACGCTCTGATACCATGTGAAAGTTTCAAAACAGAAACCCTACTGCAGTATCTTGATCTACTTCGCCTAGTTGTATGGTTAATTAACAAGTTATTAATCTGAAGTATTCAAAAAAAAATTAAAGAAAATACAAACTACAGCTTATACATTTACATATCATTTACTGAACAACATGAACATGTAACAAAATTACACAGATTTTTCGGACAAATTTCCCCGGAAAAACCTAATGCAAGAAAACCGACGCAACAACTCTAGAGGGTTTTATTATTATGTAGAATCTGAATACAACATTATGGGCACTAGAAATGGTTTTCCCTATAGAGAAATTACATGGTAGTTTTACCTTTCACTTGGAGACAAAAAATATGGATGATCCAACCCTCTCCGGGGAATTATGAATTCGAGCCCTTTTTGGCCCACAATAAACCCTCAACACAACCTTCTTCAGCCTATGCGCAGTGCAGGCTATCCCTGCGTCACTCGGGAAGGATCTGCGCTACCTTTGTGTCACTCAGATGGCTCTAAGTCACCCTCTATGTGGCCTCTATGTCAGTCTGGCTGGACTGCATCCCTCCTTCTGGCCTCTGTGCTGCTCTTTTACAATGCTGCCTCTCTGCTACTGTATTCTCGGCCTCAGATCAGATCATCCCTTGCTAATCTCTTCCCTTCATTTCACTGCAAACTCACTTCGAATTCCTCAGCAAACCCCGCCACAAAAATTCAACTTAGCTTCAATGCTCTGTAATGTGTGTGTGTGTCCTCCAACTGACCCTAATCCCTCCATTTATACTTTTCTCGTTGGGAAACCAACGACCGTGATATAATCTCTAATTAATGGCTCACATTAAAATATTACTTGATCCATGTCACTTAGAACATTTCATCACATGTGTAATTTAATTCACTTTAATTTTTTAATTTCCCTAAGTTAGACTGAGGGTCCCCATTAAAAAATTTAATTATTTAAATAAATATTACACCAGATGAAATTTCTCCAAACGCTTTCTGGGTCTTGGAGACCTTGTGTGTCTTAGCTCCTCGACAAAGTTTTGAAGCTAGAGCACACCCGATGCTACCTCAAAATCTCAACATCAAGTACAACAAGTTGAAATTATTTCTCTTTCTCTCACCCATGTGAAGCTGTTGAGCTACCGAAGAAGTTGAAACTATTGTTCTGTTGTTGGGCTAAAAATCTGTAATTGGGTCGAAGTTTTGCAGCTAGGAAGTCGAATTTATAGGTTGTTGCTGGTTTGAAGTTGCTAGACAATAAGAGACTACTAAAATTTGTTGAATCATATTGGAAGGTTGATTTGGTGGAGCAGGAAGGTCGGTAGGTCTAAGGTCTTAGTCTATCTTATTTTGAATCCACTGAAGGAAGAGTTATTGACTGTATTTTCCTCTATATAGGGGTTTTAGTCCTAGCTAAGTGCCTACATCCGATGTCCATGACCTTCATGTTTTTGTTTTGATAATTGGTTGATGAAAAGAAGATAAGGGAAGAATATAAATAAGTTAATAAGAACATAATAATATCACTAGTAATTATTAGTATAAGAAAATATTTCCACCTATTAGGTCCCTATATTACTAGTATAGTCGCTTATTGTTGTTAGTGTAACCCCCTCATTGTTATTATTGTATCCCTGTAACCCCCATATTGTTATTATTGTGCCCTTAAATTATAATCGTTAGGTCAGCTAGGATTACATTGTGCCCCACTAGGATTACATTGTGGCTCCATGGACTCCTATATATAGAAAGGAGGTTTTGTAATTTGTATCATCCAAGAATTATTCATTCATGTAATGTATTGGAGGTTTCCCCCTCGAAGTGGCTTATTTCTAAGGAATTTATATCTCTTTTCTTCTATTTTTGGAGCAGGTTTCACAACATTTGGTATCAGAGCTTCGGATTCTAGGGTTTCGCTGCTCTAAACAGGTCATCGTGGAATTTTCACTATAACTTTTTTTCTACGAAGGTTGAGAAGTGGAAATATTTAGAGTGCGAAGCCAAAATCCTGAGGAACATCATCGCAACATTTCAGAGCTTGGTTTGCAATTATTTCTGAGATATGATCTGTGGAAGTTATGTATTTTTCAGGCTACCTAATTTCATCTCAAAGAGGCGATCGTGGGAAAATATTCATAACTCTATCTCTAAGCATCAAATTGGAATTCTATAAGAAGTGACTGGAAGTACACAGACTGTAGTTTCTTGTCTATATATTTTAGAGCCAAAGGAGCAAAAAGTGACACGTGGCAAGTTTTACAAGTTTTCTCTACTGAATCAGTCCATAATTAGGTCATTGTGGGAGATTGGAAATAACTTTGTTTTGAAGAATCCAAATCAAGTCAGACCTATGGCATTTGAAAGAAGCTTCAGAGGACTACTATAGGGCTGAATTTAAGATATTGAGGATCTGCAATTATAGAGATAAGTCAATTTCAATATCGAGCTCCTCAAAAGCAAGTAAAAGGCGTGTATTTTTTTTTTTCCGAATTGCATAAGTCTTGTTTGAAGAATCAAGTTGAATTGATTCCAAGGGCATATTGTAGAATAGATATCAGTATTGGATTCTCAAATGGCCCCTAAAAATAATTAAACACCCATTAAGCCTTTAGAATGCTCTACTATGACTCATGAAGATGAAGAATGGCAACATGACATATCAAAATTACAAGAGCAAGTGCAACAAATGTCGCTCTCGTAAAGATCAACAAAAAATGACATGGAAGTTTTGAAGAAAGGCATGGAAACTAAGATGGATGGTTTGAAGAAAGGCGTGGAATCTAAGATGGATGGTTTGAAGAATGGAATGGAAGCTAAGATGGATGGCATGGAAGCTGAAATGGAATCTAAGATGGATGAAATGGAAGCTAATATGGAAAACATGAAGAATGATCTAAAAGCAGACATGGAAGGTTTGAAAAAGTTGATACAAGAAATGTTTCTTAATGGTGAAAAGATAGTAGATGAAACTCATGATGAGAAAAAAATAAATGTTAATCGTGATTTCATAAACTCTAATGTTGGAGGGAATAACCACCATATTCCAAAAATGGATATGAGGAAGTTTGATGGAAAGGATCCTGTAACATGGATACTACAAATGGAGCAATATTTTGATCTCAATAATGTGAAAAACACACAAAAGGTACGCATTGCAACTTTACATTTAGAACAAAATACATTTGTATGGTATCGATGGCTTTAGTACTGTAAAAAAATTGTCACTTGGTCAATTTTTGCGGAGGAAATGATAGCACATTATGAGGATACAAAGAGCAGAACTTTATTTAGCCAATTGATAAATATCAAACAAAATTTTTCAGTGGGGGAGCACATTGACGACTTCCAAAAATTGAATATAAGGGAAACTGATATTCTAGAGGAACACATGATTGATCTATTAATAGGTACTTTAAAGGATAACATCCAACATGAAGTTCACGTTTTGGAACCTGATTCATTGGAGAAGGAATTCAGGTTGGCAAGAATAATTGAATGTAAAATTATGGCGACAAGGAAACCTACCACTCACTTCTATAAAGATGGAAGTGTTGCTACTCCTAGATTTCCACAACCTACAAGGTTGACACCACAACAATTGGAAGAAAAAAGATCAAAAGGGCTTTGCTACAGTTGTGATAGAAAATACACTAAAGGTCATAAGTGTGCCAAGAAGAAATTATTTTACATAGATTGTGAAGAGGAAGAAGAAAATGAATAAGAATCTTCAAAACAAGAGGATATACACCAGGAACAAACCCTATAAGAGGAAGAAATGAGTTCGACCATATCGTGTAATGCATTGAAAATAATTACGACTCCTCAAACTCTCAAGATAGGACATATCAAGAAGAAAAAGGTAATAGTGTTGATTGATTCCGGTAGCACCCATAATTTTATTCATTGTAAGGTAGCCAAGGAATTGAATTGTTTCCTATACCCAACACCAGAATGTCAAGTGATGGTTGCAAACGGAGGAACTATAAATTGCTCTGGAAAATTCCATAATATCAATCTAACCATGGGGGAATATGTATTTAATAGTCCAATGCTTTCCATTCCTATGGGAGGTGCTGATGTTGTATTAGGAGTACAATGGTTACAATCTTTGGGGACGATAGCTTTTAATTTTCAAGAAATGTTCTTGAAATTTTTTTCAGAAGGAAAGGAAGTCAAATTATGGGGTATTGTAGGGAAACCGGGAATGATGATAAGCTCTAATTTCATGAAAAAGATTCTAAAGAAAGAACAACGAGGCGTAACTGCATAATTATGTTCACTAGAAGTTCCAACATCAAAATAATCTATTTCTACAGATATCCAAAACGTCTTGGACAATCATTCCAAGGTGTTTGAATCTCCCAAAGGACTCCCACCTATTCATGATCATGATCATGCTATTCATTTGATTCCAAGAAGTGTTCCTCCAAACATCAGGCCTTATAGATATCCTTATGTCCAAAAGAGAGAAATTGAATGTATGATTACAGAAATGTTAGAGGCGGGTATAATTCAACCTAGTCAAAGTTCTTTCTTTGCTCCTATAGTATTGGTACACAAGAAGGATGGATCATGGCGCATGTGTCCGGATTATAGGGAGCTCAATAAGCTCACCATTAAAGTTAAATTTCCCATTCCTGTGATTGATGAATTATTGGATGAATTACATGGAGTAATTTATTTTACCAAGTTGGATCTTCGTTCAGGATATCATCAAATTAGAATGAAGACTGAAGATATTCCGAAAACAACATTTCGAACTCATGCGGGTCATTATGAATTTTTAGTCATGCCTTTTGGCCTTACCAATGCACCTTCTACATTTCAAGGGTTGATGAATTCCATTTTTAAACCCTTCCTTAGAAAATTTGTGCTAGTATTTTTTGATGATATAGTAATCTACAGCAGGCATTGGAAGGATCATGTTCAACATGTTGACAGGGTGCTCAAACTATTGCAGGAGAAACAATTATATGAAAAAACATCCAAATGTTTCTTTGGAGTACAAGAGGTGGAATATCTGGGTCATATTGTATCTCACAAGGGTGTTAAGTTAGACCCTAACAAAATTGAAGCCATTAAGGAATGGAAAGTCCCCACAACCATAAAGGAGTTGTGAGGATTTCTCGGGTTAACAGGGTATTATCACAAGTTTGTTAAGAATTATGGGAGAATAGCAACACCTCTAACAACATTATTGAATAAAGATGCATTTTCATGGACTCCTGAAGCAACTAAGGCCTTTGAACATATTAAAGAGGCAATGTTCCTGGCATCGGTCTTAGCTACGCTAGACTTCACAAAAATGTTTATTTTGGAATGTGTTGCCTCAGGAAATGGAATTGGTGTTGTTTTAATGCAAGAAGGAGGACCCATTGCTTTTGAAAGTCGTCCAATCAAAGGAAAGTATTTAAAAAAACCTATTTATGAGAAGGAAATGTTAGCAATACTGCATGCACTAAAGAAATGATGAACTTACCTATTGGGAAGATACTTCAAGGTAAAAACTGATCATGATAGTCTTAAACACTTTTTGGAAC
This sequence comes from Pinus albicaulis, assembly GCA_034641835.2. Classification (NCBI taxonomy): domain Eukaryota; kingdom Viridiplantae; phylum Streptophyta; class Pinopsida; order Pinales; family Pinaceae; genus Pinus; species Pinus albicaulis. Next base: position 139,721 of record JAXQQM020059471.1, read on the forward strand.
AAAGGCTATCTTCAGAAGAGCAACAAAAATGGGTCATGAAGATGTTGGGTTATGACATTAAAATAATCTACAAGAAAGGGAAGCTAAATGTTGTTGTAGATGCACTCTCAAGAAAGAATGAAGAGGTGGAAGCATTACTTTGTGCAATTTCTATTATCCAACCAGATTGGATAACTGAAGCAAGAGATGAATGGAAGAAGGACGAAGAAGTGTGGACACTCATTCAAAAGTTGCAACAAGATCCTAGTACATCTGATACATTTAGTTGGAAAAATGATTCCTTATGGTACAAATATCTTTTATATCTTTGTAAGAATTCCCAACTAAAACAAAATATTCTTTTGGAATTGCACACTTCTCCTTTAGGAGGACACTCAGGATTTTTAAAAACTTACCACTAGGCAAAGAAAGAATTTTTTTGGGATGGCCTTAAATATGATATTCAAAAGTTTGTGGCAGAATGTTTAGTTTGCCAACAGATTAAAGTTGAGACAATTAAGACCCCGAGTCTTTTACAACCTTTATCCATTCCAAGTCAACGTTGGGAGGAGATTTCAATGGATTTTATCACATGTTTACCTAAGTCTAAAGGAAAGAGTGTCATCATGGTGGTAGTTGATAGAATTACCAAGTATGCACACTTTTGTGCATTATCTCATCCATTTAAAGCAAGTACGGTTGCTACTACATTTATGGACAGAATTCAAAAGCTACATGGAAGCCCAAGGGTTATTGTGAGCGACAGAGATCCCATTTTTACTGGAAATTTTTGGACGGAGTTATTTTCTTGTTTGGGTACTCAATTAGTTCATAGCTCATCTTATCATCCTCAATTTGATGGTCAAACTGAGATAGTAAATAAATGTTTGGAAGGATATCTTCGTTGTTTTGTATCTGATAAACAAACACAATGGGTCAAGTGGTTACCTCTCGGTGAATGGTGGTATAACACTTCCTTCCATACTGCAGCAAAAATGACCCCATTTGTGGCACTTTATGGATATCATCCACCATCCATCACATCATCTTTAAGGGAAAATTCGAAGGTTCAAGCAGTGGAAGATCACATCGAGCATCAGCAAGAAGTTCTCCAACTCTTAAAGGATAACCTGAATTTGGCACAAAATCGAATGAAACAACAGGCAGATCAACATCGTAGCGAGAGAAGTTTTGATGTAGGAAATTGGGTATTTTTACGGCTACAACCATACAAACAAATGTCCCTCAAGCAAGCAAAGAAGGATAATAAATTATCGCCAAAGTACTATGGTCCTTACAAGGTGTTGCAAAAGATTGGTACTATGGCATACAAATTGGAGCTTCCTGCTTCTTCGCGAGTACATCCGGTTTTCCATGTTTCATGCTTAAAGAAGGTTATAGGTGAAAATCTTCCAGTTCAAACAGTATTGCCAGAACTTGATGGGGAAGGGAAAATCATATTGGAACCTGAAGCAGTCATGGAAAAAAGAACTCGACAACTACGGAATCGATCAATTTCAGAGTATCTCATCAAGTGGAAGAACTTACCCACTCAAGATTCTACATGGGAGGATGAGAATTTTATACAGAAGCACCCAGAGCTACTCAAGCATTGAGGACAACACTTTTTTGAAGGAGAGGGGCATGTTAGGTCCCTATATTACTAGTATAGTCCCTTATTGTTGTTAGTGTAACCCCCTTATTGTTATTATTGTATCCTTGTAACCCCCATATTGTTATTATTGTGCCATTAAATTATTATTTTTAGGTCGGCTAGGATTACATTGTGGCCCCATGGACTCTTATATATAGAAAGGAGGTTTTGTAATTTGTATCATCCAAGAATTGTTCATTCATGTAATTTATTGGAGGTTGCCTCCTTGAAGTGGCTTATTTCTAAGGTGTTGACATCTCTTTTCTTCTATTTTGGAGCAGGTTTCACAACACCACCTTTCTGATTTTCTAACATTGTGCCCTTAAAGTTTGGCTACTTCCTAAGGTATTTTGATCTCTTCCTTGAATTGAAATTCTCTTGATAAGGAGCACTTGTGATGTCACAAATTGCTTCTCTAAAAACCCTTTAGGATAGACCTATTCTCCCAACATTCTCCTCCACAATCCTGTGCTTAACCAACCCTAACTAGGGCACAAACCATGGAAGAGCGTCCTTCAAAATACTCACTCAAAAAACCTATATAGGGAAGAATATTAGATGAGGAATTTTTCATACTTGAGTAGAACTCAGACTTCAAAAATCTAGAGAAAGCCACACTTGCTCCACAATTCATCCTTCATTAGGTGTTGCGGCTTCCTATGGTGCTCGAGCCTAATTATATGGATGATTCACATGAGAGATGCATTTTAAAATGATCTCCAATTCACTCCTTCTCACCTCTTATTATATTCTTCTACGGTGGTGTCTTTCTCGTCAAGAGTGGTGACCTTTAACCCAAGCTGAAATGAGTTGACTTTCCAAAACCCAACTAATACAAGAGATAAAATTCTTCCATTATTTTTTGTGCCACGTCATCAAACCCTTAGGTGGCCCTTAACCCTTCAAGGGTGCCCACCTTGATTTAGATTATTAAACCATCAAAATATCCACTTGGTTTCACACCCACAACTTTGGGTGAAAAACCCATTGCTTGGGTACACTTGTCGATAAAGCCCATGAGGGTCAATTTCTCAAACCATATATAATAAGGTGTGGGAGTACCTCCCAAGCTACACAAATCAACAAGACACATCAAAATTTTGTGTATTAGGCTGAAGGATGTTCTTAGGTGATGGAGGTGGCCTACCCTCTTTTGGAGGGCAGTGCTAGTACTAGTGCTTGTTGGTTTTGGTCATTACTCCTTAGATAATAGTGTAACCCTTTAAACCTACCTCCTTTATCAACAACAATGATTGGGCCATCTCAATCACTAATGGATTCTTCAGTATTTTCTTCATGTTATTGTTGGAAGAAGGATTCTCTAAGCAATACATTGAAAGGATCATTTTCATTCATAACATTAATATGATCTAGAGCTTCTTCCTATTCCACTGGACTATAGGGCACTCCTTAAGGGCATGAAACTCATTGCAAGTTTGACGCCAATAATTCCCCTCTTGGTCAACCATGTCGATAGAGGAAGAGTGTTCGGAACCCTTTGTTGTGAAACTTTGCCTCTAGCAAATGCATTTATCTTGGGAGGTCTCTCCTTATTGAATTTTGGTTTGGGATGAAAATTATGACAGGATCCACCTACCCTTTCCAAAATTGACAGTTTGTTCATCATAGTCATCTACCCTTGCATCAAGCTCGGTAGTAACTTTGTCAAATTTTTGGGTAAATGCTTCGAAGGCAAGGCTACCTGGGTTTTAGGCTTAGCTTTTGGTTCAATTTTATCCCTTGGATAAGAAAGAAAGTCAACTTTGGATACATTGAGATTTTTCTCCATTTCAATAGCCAATATTTTAAACTCATCTAAAGATTTAGGCTTGTTATCTCTTAGAGCATATGACATGTTAAGTTTTACACTACTCTATGATGTATCAATTACTTTAGCTCAAATTCAATTCTTCGATTAATAATATTTTCAATAGTATTTAATACTTCCATTCATCAACAATAATTTAATATAGAAAAATAAATGCAATGAAAAATAGGAAAGAATCAATGCATCGACAAGAGACAGTGATTTGGTCAAAGACCAGGGAAAAATCCCACAAGGGGGGAAACCATTTGTAATTATTCTTATGTTAGATTGTCATAATAGGTTTAGTAGAGAGCACAATAGTACAATTTCAACAATGATTCAAAGTCAAACTTTGACTATCCAATAGAGACAAACCATAACCAATCAAAGATGATCCTTCAAATTCAAATATTGTCCATTGCTATAATCTACAATTCTAGTCAACAGTCAACAACGATCAACATGCTCTAACCAGTCAAATTCAATGGTAAAAAATTTCCTCTAACAACTCAATCAACAACCCATAAATTTGGCCTCCAATGTTGGTAAAAATTAGTCCAAAACAATCAACAAAAGTGAGCTCAAACTTAGTGAAAAAATTGTTGTTTTCTCTACGATCAAACTTGTGGTCAAAACTGGTAAAAAAAATACAGATGCCTCGATTTTTGTGCCAAAATATGTGGCCTAGAGACATAGAAATACCCCAGAAAAATCAAAGTCAAAATATCCTCCAAAGGTCAAAGTCAACGCTAGTCAAAGTTTGCAATTTTTCTTCAGTCAACTCCATTCAAACTACCCAAAATTTCTTAGTTTGTGTGTCGATTAATACGGCCTACAAAAAAATAATTTTTCTCCAAAAGGACGAAGTCAAGCTATGCCAGAAACGCCCAATTCAATGTTGTTCAAAGTCTTCCAAATAAAGAAGTCAACGTTGTAGTCAAATATGCCAAGAGTCCTTGCACATGTCAGAGAGAGAAGGCTACCTCAAACCTATACAAACTAATCAAATTGAGAGAGAGAGAATATAAAATGATGTGTTTTGATGTTCAAATGAGCTTGAGGTCACTTGTATTTATATGCAACTTTGGAGGGGAAATTTGTCCTTAGGTTGAACTTCACTATTTGTGCAACTATGAGCTTCACTTCAAAAATCCCGTTTCCCATGTCTAAATCAAGTGCTTCAAAGATCAAAATTGGTCCTCTTGAAAAGAGGAATCTAGTACCATGATTGGAATTTGTCACTGAGCTACCGATTTAACAATCCCTCTTAGCTAGTGATAAATTCCAACTGCATCATGTAATCATTGCAAGAATCCTATCATCATATCATGTCTAATCTCTTCTCAACTCTATTTGTTGAAACATTCTCGAATCTAAATAAGAAGAATTATAAGGGAGCTTCCTCTACCACCCTCTATCCATTGGGGATTCACTTCTACCACCCGGAATAAGTGCTAGTGGGGAGCCAATGTTTCTACTTGAGAATCTCTGCCAACATGGAGCCAATGCTATGACCTTGGAAACCTTTGCCAGTGGGGAGCTAATGCTATGACCCAGGAAACCTCTACCAACGGGGAGCCAATGCTACGACCCATGAAACATACATACAATAGGAGGGATGCCACTTAACTTATAAGGTAAGGATCACACCTATGCTAATGCCTAGCGATGATAGGGGGGATACCACTTACCATAAATGGTAAGGTGAGCCTATCATTTTATCTGTTGATCTTATCAACTTCAATCCTTAAGGTTCAATGGTAGAACGCCTGCATCTCTAGCTTGAGCTAGATGCCACTTACCATAAGTGGTAAGGATTGCACCTAAATTAAGAAACCAACACCTATTGTCCAGATGGGTGGGAAATACATATGCCAATTGAGGTATACTTTGACAATTCAAAAGGTCCCTCAAACCTAGGATATCTAAGGCTCAATTCCTCACCCTTGGAGCTCAAACAGGGGGGAAGAGCATAGCTCCGTGTCCTCGATTATCTTGGACCCTTACTTAGGAGGGTCACATCCATCAATCCATGTTTCTCTTCAATCTTCTCATCAATCAATATGACAGGGTCTCTCAGCCCAATCATCATTGGTGCATCCATATAATCTCATGTCTTTGAAAGTATATCTGTGACCACAATCATTCTTATGATTAATCATCAGAGGCTCACTACCTGTTAGGAATAGATCATCAATATATAAAACCAAAATCAAAGTCATACCTTGGATTATTTTGAAATGGAGTTTTAGATCGGCATTGCTTCTTGTAAGTCTAAGCTTCATCAGGTAACTATTAATATGAGCATACTAGGCTTAGGGAGTTTTTTTCATACCATATAATGCTTTCTTCAATCTGCAGATGTGAGTCTTCCTGTCCTATACATCAAACCCCTAAGGTTGTGCAACACATACTTCTTTCTTTACCCTTTAAATGCTTCCATTTGCTTCATACTTCATCTTGTATATCCATTTTAAAGTTGCATCATCCCATACATCATCCTTCATAATTGATTCTTCGGCCACAGTACCCTTCCAAACTTGTTCTCTCACATCTACTTCATTCTGTTAGGAACTATCATCGATCTTGATCCTGTTAGAGGGGAATAGTTCCCTAGAATTCTATTTATTTCGGTACTGATGTGGCTCATTTGCAATTTCGTTTTTTATATTTTTCAAAATACAATATATATATATATATATATATATATATATATGTTAGAAAAGGTAAAATTTTTGTATGTTGAAAAATAATTTTGACTTATATGTTGGTGTATTAACATTATGTGTCGAGATGTGAAGGCAGGTCGAGTACAGATTATTCTCAAGCTCAAGAGAGATTAGCGCTACAGAATACTGAATAAGCTTAGGAGGGTTATACTGTGGAGAACAACAAGTTAGTAATCAAGATCATTCATTCGTTATGAAACTTTGTTTGTTATCGAAGAAATTGTATAGATTTCCCGAAGGCAGAGAACTGACGTTTTCCTAAAAACTTGAGGGTTTTGGAAGAAGCGTAAAGGGGGAAAATCGACGGTAAGGATTAAGTCACAGAAATGGTAGCGAGTGAATGGGTAGGCTAGATCACATAAGACAGTTGGTGCATATCACACATCGGAAATTTTTGTGTTTATTGGTAAGTCTTCGCAGGGAAATTTGTTTAAGTTGCGATGGCGCATATTGCACATCACACATCGACGATTTTTTGTGTTCATTGATAAGTCTTCACACAAAAAGTGATTTAAGTTGTGATGGCACATATCGTACATCACATGTGATAAGCTGTAGCAGAAATTGCAGAAGTTGGAACTTAATAAAGTGCAAAGTGTGGTAAAGTTTCATTTGGTCAATTGCGATTTGCGATCGGCCCCACCTCCGCTTGCCACGTCATCTTTGCCTTTATCGCGCATCACACATCACAATTTCAGGAGGGAAGGCGCTAAGAAATGTTTCGTGAACACTGAAGGCCGAAATGCGATGGAAAGGTGGATGCGCTGCGTTCTTAAGAGGCGAATAGAATGTATTTCAAGTCCAAGTCTTGTGGCGGTTTATGAAGAAAAGTTGAACGCGGGAGTAGACTCGGGTGGAAAAAGACCCGATGCTACATGCAAAAGTCTTAAAAGTGGTTACGCCTTGATAATGGAAAAAGGGTTGAACGCAGGCATAAATACTCAGGTATGTGACCCGATGCAGAGTAAAGGAAAAGAGAAGATAGAACGCAACATGCACGTGCAGAAGGGGCAGAGTCAGGTGGAGATGCATTTATGAAAACTATTAGGAAATCACAACCAAAATAGAAGGAGACACATCAGCAACTAATCCGATCCAACAAATAGATTGATACTTGTAATTTTATTTTTATTTCTTGTTAAAATATTGATATTGTAATGAAGTCTTTAATTGCAATGTAATAGGTAGTTTACATAGTTTTAGGAAGTTTTGAGTAGTTACGAGAAGTTCCAACAGTTACAAACTGGTTTTGTATGTGTTTAAACCAATGAGTAAGAAAGAAGAGGGTTCCGAGTTTTGGACCTTTGGATGATTAAAATTTTGTACTTAATTTTCTAAGAAATTAATGGAAGAAGAGCAAGTTTCTTGCATTTGTTGATGTTGATTTGTCTTTCCAGTTTCATTCTATGTTTATTCTTCTTTGAATGAAGTGAAGTAAAGTAGCTGTCGATCTCTTTATTACACCTGTAAGTAAGAGTTAAATAGCCTTAATATTTTATCCTTCACTCCAACTATTCTTTCTACAAAAAGTTCTTCTGAAGCTTAAAGTGATAGATTCTATTTTTCAGCATATCATTTTGAGTTTCCCTTCCAGTTCTTCTTTTCACTCAAATATCAGCAGTTAATGGCATTATGAAGTCTTTCATTATATGAGATTATTAAGGGTATTAAATAGTTAATTTCCAAAGTTATTAAACAAAGACCATATGATATTATAAGTTTCGTGACATATATTTCTAAAATGTCTTACGCACCGATTCCTTACCATAGCCAAGGGATTGTCTCTTAAGATACAACATTTTTTTGTGCCATTTTAGGGCACGAAGAAGTGAAGTTAATTTTCCCTGGGTTTTCATACTATTTCCTCTCATTTTTCAGTGAGGACGAAATATTCGGCTGCATCTGTTATTTTTAGAATCCTGGATTTCAAAAGGCCTCACATGAGGTCATACACCTCAGAGCAGAAAGTTCCTACTTTGTTAGATCCAGAAAGATTGGTTTCTAAAAAGACCCAGAAACCAAAATATCCATCAACACTTGATCCTACATTGTTTGCTCCTGGCAGCAGTTCTCATAACCCTTTGTTTGAAGATATCTCCAAGGAACTCACTTTCTTGGAACAAGATTCACCTTTCACACCCATTCATTTTCAAGAACCTAAGTTGGAAGAACATTCCTTTGTGTTTGTTTCTTTTACCTTTACACAAGCTCAACGAACTATAGTTGTTGGTTCCTCTGCCATTTTTCATCAACCCACTCCCATATCAGTTTTTTCACCACCTTCATTCACTTTCACAGCAGGTTCATCAACCTCATTCACCCAAGGAGCAGTTAATCAAGGTGTAAATATGGAAACACTATCTTTCTTGATGAATAGATATGCACCACTTAATATTCCACAACCAATGAATGCTATGCCTCAAGAATACCTCAAATTACTTCCTTGTTTCATTGGAGAAGATGAAGTAATTGTAGAACAACATTTACCCCTGTTTTGCAATTTTGCTGAAAATTTAAATGTAGAACATTTTGATGTTGTAATGAGACTTTTTGTGTAGTCTCTAAATGGAGAGGCTAGAAAATGGTTCAAAGGTTTACCAAATGGTTCAATTAATAACTAGGAAGAGTTAGAAACTCAATTCACTCATAGATGGAAAGAGAAGAGAGATCATGGTTATTCATTAATGGAATTTAATGCAATTAAAAGAAAGCGTGATGAGAACATTTCTGAGTTTGTTAAGAGATTCAAAAAATTTTACAATAGTTTACCTATAGAGATGACACCCCCTCCTATTGGAGCAAAGGTGATTTTTTCTAGGGCTTTTGAAGCTGATTTCAGTTTTACATTTAGAGAAAGGAGATCCCCTACTCTTGAGAAAATACAGATGGATGCTTTAGAAATTGAAGCTAATATGATTGCAGCTAGGAAAATACAAGAAAAATTAGCCAATTCAAGAGAAGGGAAAAGAAAGAGAAGAATCACCAAAAGATCAAAGGAATGATGATATGACAAAGGTGATAATTTTTTTATCAAAAAATCTAGTAAAGATGGAATTGGAGAGTAAAAACTCGCAAAGACCATTACAAAAAAATATAGGAGGATTTAATCCTCAATTCAGAAAACAACCCCTGCAAATTTTGCAAAGGGAGAGAAGAGATTAAGACCAAGTTCAAGCACCACTGTATGTAGAAGCAACACCTGGACAGTTAGCAGAAGATGACCAAAAAAAAGCTGAAGATCAAATATCTGCTATGTAACTGAGAGAAGATGAAGAAGAGGAATATTGTGAAGGAGAATATGTTGAAGCTGAAGTGTCTTTTGATCAGTATGAGATGGATGAATACTGTAGGAAAATTACATATTTCATGCAACCTGAATTACATAAGAAGTATGATTTAAGATCTAGAAATAGATCTAGGGTGCAGGAGATGAAGGTGAACAATAAGATTCTATTCCTTCTCCAATGGTGACCCCACAACAAAAGAACTTAGTAAAACAAGAAGATAAAGGGAAACAACCTGTGAATCCAGTAGATAGAATAGAAGTGCAACATGCTGAATCTTCCCAAAATAGGTCTGTTGATACTAATATTTTGGATAAGGTCGTTCATGTGCCTGAACAAACTTTAAATCCTAGAAGGAATGAAGAAGAACCTGAGAAGAATGCTAAGTAAATTCAAGTTTTAAATTTATCAAAGGAGTTGGAGAAGGTTAAGATTCAGGTGGCCCTTCTTGAATTAGCTATATAAAAAAGAAATTTTAGAATTCATTAATCTCTCACAGATTGAAGATATAGGTGATACTGTGAACTTGCAAGAAGAAAAACCAGTAGTCACTTTTGGTCCTCATGTTGAAGAAGTAGATTCTTCTATTCCTTTGTTTTACATTCCATTGCTTCTTCATGATTTTATTCTCCATAATTGCATGTTGGGTTCAGGTGCTTCTCACAATCTTATGCCATTGTCTGTCATGAAATATTTGAATTTGCAGATTACTAAACCTTAAAGGGATCTATAGTCATTTGACTCCAAGAGGGTGAAATGTGTTGGGTTAATAAAGGGCATGGTAGTGTCTTTAGCACATATTCCAGCAAAAGGTATTATTATAGACGTAGTGGTTGCTGACATTCCAGCCATATTTGGAATGCTCTTTTCAAGATCTTGGGGATAAAATTTGGGAGGAGTTTTAAAATTATATTTCACTTATGCAATCATTCCTATTTTCAATGTGGAAGAAAGGATATTGTATAGAGAAACAAGTTATGTGAAAAACACTACAAAAGAAGGATGCAGGTAATTCCCCCATTTACTGTCAGGAAAAATAAGACCTTTCAAGTTTCATGCTGCATTAAGATGCAGAATTTGCTGAAGACACAGAGAAGCAACTCTCTTCAACAATTGTACATAATGAGCTACATTTAAATAAGGTTTGGAAATGCTACTTTGATGGTGCCTACTCCAAATATGGCACAGGAGTTGGATTCATGTTGATATCACCAGAAGGTAACCTCATGCCTTTTTATTTTAGGTCAGAATTTGATTTAATGAAGAATGTGGCTGAGTATGAGGCATTGATCTTAAGTCTTCAAATTGTTAAATAGGTGGGAATTAAATGTATCTCAATTTTTGGTGATTCTAAATTAATAATAAGACAGATACAAAATCATTTTCAAACCAAGCATCCAAGATTAAGATCATACAAAAATGAAGTTTGGGATTTGATGGAGAACTGTTTTGAAGCCTTCAATATTCAGTTTATCCAGAGGGAGGAGAATAGAATGACTAACTCATTAAAAGTTGCAACCAGTACCTTCAAGCCTCCAATAAATCCATGGCTAAGGTATGAAATTGAAATTAGACATATACCCTCTATCCCTGACAATGTGAAACATTGGTAGGTGTTTGAAGATGATGAACAGATAAATCAGTTCCTGACTATGATTGGAAACATTGAGGATTTGAGATTGATCATGAAGAAGAAAAAAGTGAGCAGAAATCAGAAATAAAACACCTAAAACAGTCAATTGGTGATCAGAAGATTATCCAGTTAAAAGATAGCGTGCTTCCCAATAAGTGGGTTCCTTTGAAAGATTATTTGATTCTAATGATATTTCTGTTAATTCGAATAAAATACATCAAGAGGAAGAGACGGAGGATTTTAATTTGGGAACTCAACAGGAACTAGAAAGGGTGAAATTGTTCAAAGGTGTTCCCAAAAACTACAAATAAGGATACATTGATCTTAAAAAAAAAACATATGGATATGTTTTCCTGGTCATATGAAGACCTAAGAAATTATGAAAAAAACATAATTCAGCATAAGATTCCATTAAAATAAGGGATCAAACCACACAGACAGAAGCTCAAAAAGATTAATCCATTGTTGCCATCTCCAATTGAAAAATAAGTGAAGATATTGTTGTAGAAAAAAATCATAGTCCCTCTCAGATATTCAGATTGGGTTTCCAATCTGTTTCTTGTGTGAAAGAAGACTGGAGAGATAATGTTGTGTATAGAATTTAGGAACTTGAACAGGGAATCTCTAAAGGATAATTATAATTTACCTAAAATGGATTATGTCTTACAAAAGGTGACAGGTGCTTATAGGATGTCAATGGTTGATGGATTTTCTAGGTATAACCAGGTGGCAATGGAGAAGGAAGATCATAAAAAGACAACTTTCACTACCCCATGGGGCACTTTCATGTATGCAAGGATGCCTTTCGGACTTATGAATGTAGGAGTAAACTTTCAACGAGCTATGTATATATAATTTGTTGGTGACAAATATTTGGTTATATACCTAGATGATGTAACTATTTTCTCAGGATCAGATAATGAACACCTGGAACACCTGCAATTTTTTTTTGAAAAATGCAGGAGGTTTGGTTTATCACTAAATCCCAAGAAATATTTGTTTGCATTAGAAGAAGGTAAACTATTGGGTCACATAGTTTCAAAAAAGGAGTAAAGATTGATCCAGTAAGGGTAGAAGCAATCCAAACAACTCCTCTACTGAGGAGCAAGAAATATATCCAGAGATTTTTGGGAAAAATAATATTTCTGAGAAGATTTGTACCAAATTATGCTGTGATTGTGAGAAATATAACTGACATGTTGAAGAAAAATGCCAAAGTGAAATGGGATAAATAAGAAAGAGATGCATTTGCCAGAATAAAGGAAGCACTCCAGGGAGCTCCTGTCCTAATAAGTCCTAATTATCAAAAATATTTTTATATATTTTCATTTTTTTCCTCATCTATTATTGTCGATGTGTTGTTACAGAAAAACAAGGATAGTAAAAAGAAGCCAATGGCATTTTTTAGTAAAGTTCTCCAAGATGCTGAACTTAAATATAATGTTTTGGAGAAGCAAATGTATGCATTGGTGAAAGCACTCAAAGCCTTCAGGACCTATATGTTACAGTCCCAGATAATTTCTTATGTTCCTAATTCCGCTGTTAAAGATGTGCTGGTTCAAAGCGATGTTGAAGGAAAAAGAGGAAAATGGATAGCGAAAATCCAAAAGTATGATTTGGACATTAAACCCACAAAGTTAGGCAAGGGATATGGTTTATCAAAGTTGTTGACAGAAACAAATTTCGAAGCATTGGGAATAAACCTATTGGAACCAATGGATGAAACTGCCAATGAAGAAGGTTAGAACAAGCCTAAAACATGTATTTAATACAATTTTTTGTGTTCAGATTGGTATAAGGAAATTGTTCATTACCTGTGTTTCTTTTCTTGTCCAACTTCACTAAATAGAATGAAATACAGAGCTCTCAAGCTAAAATATTAGCCATATGTTATAGTAGAAGCAAAGATATACTGGAAATATCTTGCTGGTATTTTGCTATTATGTTTAACTGAAGGAGATAATATTAAATTAATCAGGGAATATCATGAAAGTATGTGTGGAGGTCATTATAGTTGGAAGGTCATTGCTCATAAAATCCTCAAGTCAAGTTTATATTGGCCCACCCTATTTGCAGATGTATATAGACTGGTCAGAAGATGTCAGAAATGTTAGTTGTTTGCTGAAAAGAAAAGACTTGCTCCATTACCTCTCATCCTAGTATTCATAGAAGAACCTTTTAGGAAATGGGGGTTGGATTTTATTGGGGAAATTAATCCACCATCAAGTGGACAGTTCAAGTGGATTCTAACTGCCACTGATTACTTCACAAAGCGGGTTGAAGAAATACCCACTAAAAAGGAAAACGACCAAGTAGTGATGAAGTTTTTGGAGGAGATTTTAGCAGATTCAGATGTCCAGTCAAGATTGTAACTGATAATGCTCAGGTATTCAACTCTGATTGATTCATTAATTTTTGTCAAACATATATTGTATTTTTTTCACATTCTACATCATATCATCCCTGAGGGAATGGATTGGCATAATCCTCAAACAAGACATTGGTCAGAATCTTGGAGAAGACAATCACCGAAAATTAGAAGGACTGAGATTCAAAGTTGAATTTTTTCCCTTTAGGCAATTCGAGTAACTACCAGAAGGTCTACTGATAAGTCTTCCTATGAACTGGTTTATGGAACTCAGGCACTATTTCCTACTCAGTCAGCTAGACCAGTGATTTCTCATCTTCAAGAAGCTCAGGAAGAACCTAATGCCCTAATAAGAAGAATGAAAAAAGTGATGGAGACAAGTGAAAATAGAAAAAAAATTAGAGATAATTTGATTTCTTATCAGGAAAAGATGAATTCTATATTTAACAAAAGAAAAGGAAGTCCTCTTCCAAGCAGGGGATTTAGTATTAAGATGGGACACCAGAAGAGAAGATAAGGGGAAGCATGGTAATTTTGATCGTCTCTGGTATGGTCCATATAGAATTACTGAGGTAAGGTCAAATAACACATTCATTTTGGAATATCTAGATGGATAATCGGTACAACTGCCTCTAAATGGGCAGTATTTGAAACATTTTTTCCAACATTAAAGTTCAACATTTCACCATTGTAAATATCAGACTGTCCATTGTTCATATATCACCAAGCAATATTTTGACTCCATGCTTGGGGTGAAGGAACTAATCTATGGTTATTAGTGTTTCATGGAAAAAAATAGTATCCCCAGGTGGAGCCAGATGTTGTGGCTCATTTGCAATTTCATTTTTTATATTTTTCAAAATACAAAAAAAATCATATATGTTAGAAAAGGTAAAATTTTTGTATGTCGAAAAAGAATTTTGACTTATATGTTGGTGTATTAACATTATGTTCCGAGATGTGAAGGCGGGTCGAGTCAGGCTTATTCACAAGCTTAGGAGATATTAGTGCTACAAAATACTGAATAAGCTCAAGAGGGTTACACCGGTGATAACAACAAGTTAGTAATCAAGATCGTTCATTTGTTATGAAACTGTGTTCATTATCGAAGAAATCGTATAGATTTCTCGAAGGCAGAGAACTGGCATTTTCCTTAAAAAATTAAGAGTTTTGGAAGAAGCATAAAAGGGGGAAACTCGACGGTGAGGATTAAGTCACAAAGTTGGTAGTGAGTGAATGGACGGACCAAATCACATAAGATAGTTGGCGCATATCGCACATTGGAAATTTTTGTGTTTATTGATAAGTCTTCTTAGGGAAAGTTATTTAAGTTCCGATGGCGCATATCGCACATCGACGATTTTTTGTGTTTATTGATCAGTATTCGCACAACAAGTGATTTAAGTTGTGATGGTGAATATCGCACATCACATGCGATTAGGTTTATAGGCGATCAAAGAAGTTGGAACTTAATAAAGTGCAAAGTGCAGTAAAGTTTCATTTCACCGATTGTGATTTGTGATCGGCCCCACCTCCGCTTGCCACATCATCTTTGCCTTTATCGTGCATCGCATGTTGCAAGTTCAGGAGGGGAGGCACTAAGAAATATCTTGTGAACGCTAAAGGCCGAAATGCGATGGAAAGGCGGATGCAATGCGTTTTTCAGAGGTGAATAGAATGTATTTCAAGTTCAAGTCTTGTGGCGGTTTATGAAGAAAAGATGAATACAGGAGTAGACTCGGGTGGAAAAAGACCCGAAATTACGTGAAAAAGTCTTAAAAGTGGTTATGCCTTGATAATGGAAAAAGGACTGAACACGGGCAAAAAAACTCATGTATGTGAATCGATGCAGAGTAAAGGAAAAGACAAAATAGAATGCAACAGGCACGTGTGGAAGGGGCAGAGTCGGGTGGAGATGTGTTTATGCAAACTGTTAGGACATCACATCCAAAATAGAAGGAGACACATCAACAACCAATCCGATCCAACAAATAGATTGGTACTTCTAATTTTATTTTTATTTCTTGTTAAAATATTGATATTGTAATGAAGTCTTTAATTGCAATGTAATAGGTAGTTTACACAGTTTTAGGAAGTTTTGAGTAGTTACGAGAAGTTCCAGTAGTTACAAAATATTTTTGTATGTATTTAAACCATTGAGTAAGAAAGAAGAGGGTTCTGAGTTTTGGACCTCTGGTTGACTAAAATTTTGTACTTAATTTTTTGAGAAATTAATGGAAGAAGAGCAAGTTTCCTGCATCTGTTGATGTTGATTTGTCTTTCCAGTTTCATTCTATGAATGAAGTTAAGTAAAGTAGTTGTCAGTCTCTTTATTACACCTATAATTAAGAGTTAAATAGCCTTAATATGCACTCCTTCACTCCAATTATTATTTCTACACAAAGTTATTCTGAAGTTTAAAGTGATAGATTCTGTTTTTTAGCATATCATTTTGAGTTTCCTTTCCAGTTCTTCTTTTCACTCAGATATCAACAGTTAATGGCATTGTGTCATCTTTCACTATATTAGATTATTAAGGGTATTAAAGAATTATTTTCCAAAGGTATTAAACAAAGACCATCTGATATTATAAGTTTTGTGACATATATTTCTAAAATGTCTTAAACACTGATTCCTTACCAATGCCAAGGGATTGTCTCTTAAGATACAATAGGTAACATAGCTTACTTTGATGATAAGTGTCATGGAAAATTGCTAGAAGAGGTCTTCTAAAGACTCTATATAGTCCTCCCATTCTGTATATCAAGATAAAGGCATCTTTAATTTGATATCTGTTCGACCAAGAGAGGACCTTTCCATTGACGAAGGCTACTCTCATTCCTTTGCAAAAATAGATATCAGGTTATTATTTAGTTCCAGAACATACATCACTTCACGAAGAATAACAATTTTTCCATAGTCCAAATTATATTTGAGATACAAAATTCCTTCATTGGATATGTGGTGTTGTATCCAAGGATAATCTTCAAATTTGACTCCCTCTCAACTAGATTTGAGAGAAATTTTTTATACTCGGTGAAGTGTCTAGAAGGCCCACTATCTACCGGCCAAATATTGTATGAATCTGAAGGGGAAGAATTAGAAATTCTTGAAATAAGAATGTATTCTGATTGACTAGTGGCTATGTTACTTTCATACCTAGAGTTTCTTGACTCATTTTGAGGACGAGAACTCTCTTCCTGATCATCTGGAGTATCTCTTCTTCTTATTATTCAATTGTCTCACCCTCTTTTATCATTTCTTCTTCTGCCATCATTTCTTCTTCTTCTATCATTGTACTTGTTGTTGTTGTAGCTTCGATTTGATCTTGGAGAATCTTTCCTTTGCGAACAATCTTTGGCATAGTGATCACGCTTGTGAAAATTGTAACATTTGATATCCCTTGATATTATATTAGAGTATTTTGACTCGGGAGAGGGCATATTCAAACTAGATGTCCTTCCTTTTCCATTTTTCTTATTATCTCGAGTAACAAATGCAACATGCTACTCTTCTACATGCTTATGAATTCTCTCTCTTGAAATCATTCTAGATTCTTCCTGAGTGAGATTTCCAGTAAGTTGATCAAATGATGGGAAATTTTTTCTATTGCTTAAGGTGTTAATGAAGGTTTCCAAAATATGAGGGAGACCTCTAAGGGTTACCACCACCAGGTCCCTGTCATGCACAATTTCCCCAACTCCTTGTAGTTGATCTCTCAGACGAGATATACTCATAATGTAAGATTTCATAGTCTCTCTCCTTTATTCATATTCATGTCTTTCAATTGTTCTTTTAAGGTGATGATTTAATTCATATTTTTGAATTCATACATGCTTGCTAGATTATCAAAAATTTCCTTATACTTTTCAAATGTAAAACATAGGAAAATAAATGATCTTGTAAACCATCAACTGTAATTTTCTTTTCTTTTAATTCACCTTTCTTGTACTTGTTCTTGGTAGTAGTGGGAGAACTTTCTGGGGGCTTAGGAAATTTTCATTGTATATTGTATTCCAAAACATCATTGTCCTCCGATATGATTTACAACCTGATCTTCCATGCCACAAAGTTAGATGAGTCACCTAACTTCTCATTTTCCTAGAAGTAAGAGGTAGACATCTTGACCTACTATTAGATAGGCTCCAACTCTCCAAAGTTGATTTCTTCAAATCTTGTCTCCTTTGGGATTTTTCTTTCACCTTAGCTCTGAAAACATGTTAATTTTTACACTTCTCTATGTTGTATCAATTACTTTAGCCCATATTAAATTCTTCAATTAGAAGTATTTTCAACAATAATTAATACTTCCATTCATCGACAATAATTGAAAATAAAATAATAAATGCAATGAAAAGTAGGAGGAAATAAATACATCAACAAGAGACACTGGTTTGGTCAAAGACCAGGGGAAAACCCCATAAGGGGGAAAAACATTTTTAATTCTTCTTCTATTAGATTTTCATAAAATGGTAAGTTGAGAGTACCATAATCCAATTTCAACAATGAGTCAAAGTCAAACTTTGACTATCCAATATAGACAAACCATAACCAATCAAAGATGATCCTTCAATGTCAAATATGGTCAACTGTTATAATTTGCAGATTTGGTCAACAATCAACTGCAATCAAAATGCTCTAACTTGTCAAAGTAAAACATGTCAAAATATACCTCTAACAAATCGATAAAAAACCCATAATTTCAGCCTCTAATGCTAGTAAAAAATAGTCCGAAACAGTCAACTAAAGTTTGGTCAAACTTAGTAAAAAAACTGCACTTTTCTCTGCGGTCAAACCTGTGATCAACACCAGTCAAACAACTCCAAATGCTTCAATTTTTGTGCCAAAATATGTGTCCTAGATGTTGAGAATTTGAAGGGCTGGTGATTAATACAAATTCTCTTCTTCATAATTACTTGTGAGCTTGCTTGTGTTACTTATGTCTTCTTTTCTTTTAGCTTAGTTAATCTTTCATCAAGTCAATTATCAAAATGCACAAGACACAAAATTTAGGCTCCTAGAGCCAGGGAAAAACCTCTCCCTCTTGGAGAGGAAAACCCATAAATAGTTCTTCTTATAGATCTTCAAATGATAGTTACCATGACCTAGACTCGGACCCTTGACCTAGATATGCTTCCAAGACCTTGATCCAGCTTCTTCAACCTTGATTCTTCTCTTCACCAATTTTCTTAGTTCTACTTTCCCTTTTATAGGATAGTCATGAATATGTCCTTTTACACAATCCTTTTGTTATACTCTGTGATAGTCTTATGTATTATCACAGTTCTTATTTTATGTAGACCTTACTATAATGTTAGTTTGCCTCGTTGTATAACCATGTTCCTATTGATTATAATCCAAAATTTTGATACTTGAAGCCTATACTGAAGCTCAGACTTCTCCTGGATATTTTATCTCAGACTTATCCACACCCATCTTCATTTTTTCCATAGCCCTAGCATTGCACCTCCTTATAATCTATATCACTGAAGGACTCAGACTTCTTCACGTTGTTTTATCTCTTGTACTTATACGCAATCTTTATTCTTGTAATTCTGTTTTAGATATGCATTTCTTGCTTCAGTAATCCACACCTTTTGACTTAGAAAAATCCACAATATATCCTTCCTTTATCTACACTGTATCCTCCCTTAACCCTCAGGAATAGCGTAATTCCTTCTGTCAGCTCCTGTGCCACATCTGTGCACTTAACTAAAGTGCTCTAAGAGAATAAGATAATGTTTATAGTCCAAATATTATTAAGAGCTAATAATATTCGACATATCTATTTTTAGACTGGAAATCTAAAAATAGATTCTACCCAATATGTCTAAAAACAGAAGTCCATATATTTTTTCTGACTTGACCAACCATCCACAAGTAGCATCCTGCAACTCATAGAACATGATCCATATGTCTAAAAATAAACATAGTCTAAAAATAGACTTTACGCCAAAAATAGCCTGCGGACCCACTTAGTGAAGGCGACTTCTTTCCACTAAGCTCATCATCTTGTTGCAATCTCAACACTCCCTCTCAACAAGATAAGGATTATCTACCACTCCTATCCTGCCTTTGTGGTATTCAAATTTTCTCCTGGTGAGCACCTTCATCAAGATATCAGCATCCTGATCCTCCGTGGGAATGTATGGAAGTAACATGATCTTCCGCTGCACACAATCTATGATATGATGATATCGTATGTCAATGTGTTTAGATATATCATGAAATACTGGATTAACTGAGAGTTTAATGCAACTCTGATTATCACAATAAATCACAGTAGGATCTAAGTGTGAACCGAACAACCCGACCAGGATCTTCCTCATCCATATAGCCTCGCATGCAACCAAAATCGCTGCCATATACTCGGCCTTTGCTGAACTGAGTGCCACAGATCTCTGATTCCTGCTATACCAAGAAACTGCTGTTGAACCGATACTGAAAATCCCTCTAGATGTGCTCTTTCTGTTTGTTGGGTTCCCTGCCCAATCTGCATCCATGAAGCCACATAGCTTCACCTCATCCGACTATCTGTACCATAATCCATATCCCGATGTTCCTCTGAGATATCTCAATACAAGCTTGCCTGCCTTCCAGTAGAGCTTGGTAGGCTTAACCATAGCTTGTGAAAGCTGGTTAACATCATAGCATATGTCGGGTCCTGTATTGACCAGATACATAAGCGACCCCACCAACTGTCGATAAACAATAGCATCCACTACCTCCACTGAAGTAGCATCCTCTTTCCTCCATCCACCAGGAAGAGGAGTATCAACAGGCTTGCAGCCATGCATGTTGAACTTCTCTAGTATCTCCCGGGCATAATTGCCTTGAGAAACAAACAGTCCATCACTGTGCTGACAAATTTCCAATCCCAGGAAATAATGAAGGAGGCCCAAGTCCTTCATCTCAAACTATTTTGCAAGATCATCCTTGCATGAGAGTATCAACAGCTCATCACTTGTCAAAATCAAATCATCTACATAAAGTACAATGATCAGCAACTTACCCTCCACCACAATCTGGTATAGGTTCGAATCCGCCTCACTCTTGGAGAATCCAAGTCCGATGAAATATAACTGTCTATCCGTGTGTACCAAGCACGAGGTGCTTGTTTCAACCCATACAACGCTCTCTTGAGCCTGCACACATGCGACTCGCTGCTGAAGATCTCGAAACCTTTGGGCTGCTCTATGTACACCTCCTCCTCAATCACCCCATTGAGGAATGCAGTCTTCACATCCATCTGATGAATGTGCCACCCCATCTGCACTGAGAGAGAAAGAATCGTCCGTATGGAAGGATACCTTGCGAGAGGTGCAAAGGTTTCCTCATAATCGATCCCCTCAATCTGTGAGAAGCCTTAGGCAACAAATCTTGCCTTATACTTCTCCACACTCCCATCAGCTGCTTGCTTCACTTTGTAGATCCATCTTGAACCCACCACTGATTTCCCTTCCAGCCTTGGGACAATATCCCATGCACTGTTTCTGACAATCGAATCATACTCTTCCACCATGGCATCTACCCATGCGGGATCCTCCACAAACTTCGAAAGAGGATGGTCATTACAATACACTTGCTCATATATTTCATGTATCCAAAGATAATTGGTCAGTACTATCTCTCGTCACACGTGATGTAGGTGCTCCTACAACCTTCTTTGCATCTTTAGCCAGTCGCTCAGCTTCTGTAGTGTGCTTCCGCCCTCTGATGGTTGGCGCTGCTTGAGTGGTCTCTTCCAATCCATGAACCTCCTCTTGTGGCTGATCCACATCCAGAGACTCATCCTTAGGAAATAATAGCTCCTCATCTGCATGCAAGTGTGGCTCCCTCTCAAGCGAACACTTCATGGCTTTCTCCTCATGAAATTTGATATCTCATCGCACAACAGTCTTGCGACTGTCTAGAAAATACACACGATAGTTGTGGGATGTATTAGTGTACCCCAAAAATATCCCAACCTCTGCAGTCGGCTCTAGCTTCTTCCTGGCATCCTTCGTCACATGAATGTAAACAGGTGAACCAAAAATCCTCAAATGGGAAATATTAGGCTTCTTACTAGAAAACGCCTCCTCGGGTGTACTCATGCCAAGTATCCTGTGAGGACAACGGTTCTACACATATACTGTAGTATTGCATGACTCAACCCACAAGTGTATGGGAAGGCCCTGATCATGCAACATCTCCCGTGCAGCACCCACGATCGTTCTGTTCTTCCACTTAGCAACCCCATTTTGCTGTGGGTTATGAGGTGCTATGAGCTCTTTTCGAATTCCTTCTGCACTGCAAAAGTCCTTGAATTCGCTAGAGATGAATTCACCACCATTGTTGCTCCTAAGAGCCTTCACCTGCTTCCCCGATTCTTTCTCAACTAGTGCCTTGAACTCACAGAACTTTGATTATGTCTCACTCTTCTTCTACATGAAGAAGATCCAGCACTTACGAGAAAAATCATCAAAAAATATCACATAGTACCTGTGCTTTGCTGTCGAAGCTACTGAGAAAGGTCCACACACATTTGTGTGAATTCTCTCAAGGATCGTCGTGGCGCGACTATCCTTCTCGTGAAAGGTGGCTTTCACAAATTTTCCCAAAGTACATCCCTTGCACTGATCTGACTATGCAAGTGTACCTTTGGGAAGCCATGTAGAAATCTACTGCAGTATCTTCAAAGCTCCATGGTGAAGGTGGCCCAATCTCCAGTGCCACAACTCGCCATCATCCCGGCTCACCACTCCTTCTGCCTTGCCTGACATTGCTGCACAGCCATCTACCTACAATTGATAAAGGGTCTTAACTCAAACCCCTATCCTTCGGGTTTCACTAGTTGCCTTACTGTGCAGGAAAGCCTTTCCCTCGCTAAAGACAACATCATATCCCTTGTCTTCTAACATCACCAAAGAGATCAGATTCTTCTTCAATCCTAGAACATGCATCACTTCCTTCAATACAAAGGGTTTACCAGACTCCCTCTCAAAGGAAATGGTACCGATACCGATCGCACTATATCTACCATCATCGCCCATCTCGATGTGCACTCCAAGATCTTTCTCATCCAGATCAGTAAAAAAATCTCGATCTCCTGTCATGTGAAAATATGCACCACTATCAAGAAACCACACTGAACCCATCACACTTGAGACCAAGCATGCGATCAGTGAAAAATATAGCTCAAACTATGAGGCTAAGGCCTCTCCCACTGCAGATCCAGAAGTCTGCTTATTTTTCTTCTTCTGTGGACAATTAGTGGCATAATGTCCGTGTTGGTGACAGTGAAAGCACTTCACCTTGGACATGTCTTGCTTCTTACCTTTCGCACCGGATTGAGAAGCTTTCTTGCTCTTCCCCTTCCTTTCTTTGGCAGCCAAAGCGCAATTTTCTTCATTTGATTTCTTTGATGAAGATCAGTCCCTGGTAGTCCACCTTATCTCCTCTTGCACAAGATCCGACCAAAGTCGCTCCCATCTTGGCAATTTCTCCTGATAGGAATGCCAACTCTTCAGAAGCCCAAGGAGAGCCAAGCTCGCCAAGTCCTCATCATCAACCGTAACCCCCATACTTCCCAGCTCATCCCTGCATTGGATGAACTTCGTGAGGTACTTGGGCATATTGTCGCCTTTCTCCATTTTTATGTTCTTGAGTTTATCCTTGAGTGCCAATTTCCTCTAGTCGCTCTTGCTTTGAAATAAATCTGTCAAATATTTCCACATCAAGAATGGAGAAGCCTTACCATGAAGGCTGGACACTATGTGATCCTTCACACCTTCCAACAGAATCCTTCGACACTTTGCTGTCTTCTTTTGCCATGCGTCAAGTACGACAGCATCACTAGAAGTAGGTTTTGGAACTTCTGCATCTATGAAATCCTTCAACCCATTGTCATCCAGCACCGCCTCCATCCTGTCCTTCCATGCAATATAATTCGAGCTGCCCTCAAGGGCATACTCCAATCACAATCCGTTGAAAGACATCTCAACTTCAACACCAAGAAATCACTGTAGCAATTTCGAATTCCACCAGCACAAAACTCAACCGCTTCAATGCTTTGCAATTGCTCCAATGATCAATATCCCTCTGATACCATGTAGAAATTTGAATAACCGATATATTATTCACTGAGATTATCTTGATCACACACTATTTATCTTCATGCATAATACAGAATCTCTTCTACCATTGATCATTAATTGCAAAAATAAAATCAATTGCATGCACACATTAAAACCATGAAAATTCACACATATGAACACAGTAATTTATGGGAAAGCTTAAAGCTGAAAACCCCCAACTATCTGTATATTATATGTCATATAGATCATGTAACAATCATTATACAAAGCTCCTCACAAGCTCTCGGCACAACCTCGAATTTCTACCACACACTAATCAAGCTAGATCTAGCAAAACACATGCTCTAATCTCTGCCACTGATACTTCTAGCCTCTATTGCGTAATCAATGCTTTAGGATGGCTCATTAAATAACTTGAACCACCTGGCTTGTCTTTAGCCAAGTCCTCATTGGATTCTTCAATCTTTGGTTATTCACAAATATACTGTAGTATAGTCTATTTGATTTTTAACACCTTTTCTTCACCTATACACTTGCACTTTGGTCTCTTGGCTTGTCCATGCAATGAAGTTAACTGATGCATTCTTTAGTTGATTAATGATTTTATAATTAGTGAATTAATTAATAATTAATTCACACCACTCAACTATGTTTAGATTAGTTAAACTGAATACAACTCCACTAACTTCCTCAATCAACTCCACCAAACTTTGTCACATGAGTTTTAACTGAAGTATCCACACAATAGCTCCACTTAACCCTCAGGAATAGCGTAATTCCTTATGTCAGCTCCTGTGCCACATCTGTGAACTTAACTAAAGTGCTCCAAGAGAATAAGATAATGTTTATAGTCCAAATATTATTAAGAGATAATAATGTTTGACATATCTATTTTTAGACTGGCAATCTAAAAATAGATTCCGCCCAATATGTCTAAAAATAGAAGTCCATATATTTTTTCCGACTTGACCAACCATCCACAAATAGCATCCTGCAATTCATAGAACATGATCCATATGTCTAAAAATAGACATAGTCTAAAAATAGACATAGTCTAAAAATAGACTTTGCGCCAAAAATAGCCTGTGGGCCCACTTAGTGAAGGCGACTTCTTTCCACTAGGCTCATCATCTTGTTGCAATCTCAATAGACCGACACTAGTTACAATTTCAACATGTTTTTTATTGACCAAATCTCTCATCTTTTATTTGACCAATGTTGACTTAGGGTTATTTGCTTTTGTTTCATCGATACTTTGACTATTTTTGGAGGCCAAAAATCTTGAAGGTTCAGTGACTTTGTTTAACCAAATTATGCTCTTGTTTTTGGCTCATTTACCAAGGGTTGATTGTAGGTCAACATCTACTCTTTGATCGAGATTTTACTGAGATTTGTTGATTGATATTTGAATGAATTTTGGCCCTTCTGTTTAGCTACCTTAGATCGAAATTCGGTCCCTCTGTTGCAGACTGTGACATTGGCCAGCGTTGACTATTTTCTCTCTCCTTTGACTGGTTTGACTTGGAAATATTGAGCTCAGAAAATTGGAATCTTGTTTGGAGTATTTTGATGTACATTTTTATGAACTGAGTTCTCTCTCATAAGGAAATATTGTTGGGTTTTCCCCTTGATGTAGGTGCATAGATGAAGCTCAAAATTCAATTAAGACTAGACCGAAGCTTGCCAATGTGATGGGATGGTCACACACTGATACTAGGAGATATTTTAAATGTTTAATAGATAATTGCATTTGGAAATGAGTTTTGTTTTTTAGAGGAATTATTTCTTAATGTAAATGTAATTTTAGTTTTCGTATTTTGTGAGAAGGGGAAATGAACCATCACTTGTGACTGTTGGTTACCCATGTTAGATTCCTTTATAAATAAATGAGTGTTTGAGAAGAGAGCAGACATAAGTGCAACATTAGAGAGGAGAAGCTCCACTGCTAGGAAAAGAGGCAAAGGTTGAGGGCCTGGGTTGCACATGCCCACAATGGATATTCTATCCAGCTTAATGTATGTCTGAATTTGATATTTGATTAATGAGAAAGTTTGGTTATATGCCTATGTGCTTGTTTGTCTCTTTGTATGCATAATTTTAATGATGATTGTCTTTCTATTTTTGTAAAATTGAATATATATATATATACATATATATATATATATATATATATATATATATATGTATGTATGTATGTATATATATATGTATGTATGTATGTATGTATGTATGTATGTATGTATGTGTGTGTATGCATGTGCGCACACACACACACACATATATATATATATATATATATATACATATACATATACATATATACATATACATATACATATACATATATATACATACATACATACATACAAGCATGAGTTAAGAAAGCATACATACATACATACATATATATATATATATATATATATATATATATATATATATATATATATATATATATAT
Source organism: Pinus albicaulis (assembly GCA_034641835.2). Taxonomy (NCBI): domain Eukaryota; kingdom Viridiplantae; phylum Streptophyta; class Pinopsida; order Pinales; family Pinaceae; genus Pinus; species Pinus albicaulis. The sequence continues at coordinate 165,711 of JAXQQM020059471.1, forward strand.
ATATATATATATATGCACATGCACACACACACTTTCATATTTAAATAATATGTGTGTGTACACACACACATATATATATATAACCCCAAATACATTTAAACCGAGGCATCGATTTGACATACAAGCTTGTAGCCTTGATACATAGATATAGTTTTGCGTATGGGTCAGAGGTCATGTGAGGAAGCATTTTTTTCATCTTTGTGAACTATGTATATAATTATTTAAGGTTATGAGTGTGTTGTGACAAATTCACAAATGAGAAATTGCGCTGTAGTTATTTGTGTGTGTGTCGATTTCTGAAATCTATGGATACTTTGAATGCTTAATGCTTTAAGCTTGGGGTTGTTGGGATTTTGGAATCAATTTTTCTATGGGTCTGTATTGCTAAGGAAATTTGACCTATTGAAATTTATTGAACTCTGCCCTTGTTGAGTCAATTCACATGAATATGGTAGTCGCAACTGTTGCATGGTTTGTTCACGATTCTTCTATGTTTTGGTTCAAATTTTGTGGGAGAGTTGTTACAGAGGCACCTATACTCTCTTGGTAATAAGTGCATAGATTCTATGATGTGAAACCCATAAGCCAAAACATAACACTCTGTTTTGTTTTAATGGAATCAAAACCATTACTCTGATTGTCCAATTTGAGTTAGTTTTGAAATCCCCATGAAGAAAGGTGAGTGAAGTCATTTACTATGTCAAGGATACACCGAAGTATGTGGAGAATAGATTCTAGAAAAAATTGAGTTGTTTCACCTCCCCAAAAGTTGAAAATACACTTTTTTGGAAGTACTACGAAAACATTTCGTAGTGCCTACAGGATTTTTACTGCGCTACAAAATTATTTCGTAGTTCCCACAACAATCATTTTTCATCGCTGCATATGAGAGTTGACAACCTATTTCGGCCTACCCATTGTATCTTTTGGTCGATGGAAGTGGATGTGAGTTGAATGAGGGGTAGGAAAGTATTAGGTGGTGTGGGAAAGTCCTCTCTTGGAATTTGTGAAGGAAATCTTCATATTATGATTTTAACTACACATTTTAAATAAAATTTGTGAATTTCTAGATTTCAAGAAAAAAAAGTTGTGTTTGTGGGTTGGAGTATCCTTGGGTATTAGGAGACAACTGGGGAAACCCAAGATGTCCCCATCACCCCTTCTGGATTTTTCCCTGGAATTTGGCCTAAATTTTGGTGTCTCATGTCCCCTGTCTCATTGTTTATTGTGATCTCTATTGCTCTATTGTAGAAGTGAAAGGTTTAAATTGTCATGTATAACTGCTTGATGATTGGAATTCTATAAGAAGTCTAATTGTATCATTGGAATTAGTTATTCGATTGAAAAATTGTACTATTCTTTGTTGCACTAGAAAGTCAACATGGTATCAAAGCTTTGGTGAAGGGAATGAGCATTGAGATCACCTTGAGGAGCACCTTGAAGAGATTTGGAACTCTATATCTTTTGTTTTGATTGGTAATATTCATCACGAATTCCTTCATGAATACAAAAAACAAGCTTGAAGGAGCTACAAATTTTAGGGCATGTAAGGCTATCATTTACCTAGTGCTTGCAAGGCATTAGGTATTGGGTATTGTATTAGGAAAAGTTACTGAACCAACTAACCAAGGCTAAGAGCATAATTGTGGAATCGGTTAGGGATCATATGATTTCCTACATTTCTGATCACAAACCTTCTAAGGAGATTTATGATTCTCTCATTGGATTGTACACCATTAACAACATCAATGAATCTATAAGTCTAAGGGGTCAACTTTGTGAGATAAATATGACAAAGAATGATATTGTAGTATCATAAATTGTAAGAATATATCAAATAAGGTATCAACTCAAGGCTATTGATGAAGAAGTATCCGAAAAAGAATGGGTAGCTATGGTAATGGGTGGTTTACATGAATCTTGGGATACTTTTGTAGCAAGAATTAGTGGAAGAGAAATTGTTCCTTCTTTTGAGAAGTTATGGGCTACCTGCACTCAAGAAGAATCAAGGCTCTTTTCCAGAGGCAAGATTGCAAATCCAGGTTAAGGCTCTTAAGCTTTTGCAACCCAATCAAATCATAGCAAAGATACAAGAAATTTTGGAAGATTTGAAAGAAGTATAGGCAGAAGACCTAATTCAAGAGTTTCTCCACAAAAATACCTACTCCTCCTTCTCAAGATAGAAGAGACATGACACATGCGCAATGTTTTCATTTCCAAGAATATGGTAATTATTAAAACAAGTGTCCTCAAAAGAGTCATTATCAAAGGAATGATTATCAAAGAAATTATGATCTAAAGAAGAAAGGGAAGCATCATGTTCTACAACTGATCTTAATGAACCCTCATATAAGAGGTGGCCTAAAAAGAGAGATTATGATGATGGTCATTTATTTTATTCTTCTTTTGCATGTTCCATTGGAGGTCATGATGAATTTTGGTTGGTGGACAATGGTGCCTCTAGGCACATGATTGGAAGTCGTGAAAATATATTTGAAGTGGTTGAAAAGAAGATAGCTCTAAGCTTGGAGATAATGGAAAATATGAAGTCAAAGGCATTCACTCATTGTCCTTCCAATTGGAATCAAGAGGTAATGTATCAATTAACAATATTCTATATGCTCCTGGTTTGAAGAATAATTTGTTATCCCTTTCATATCTTGAAGACAAAGGGTATAGAATTGCATTTTCTTATTGACAAGTTATAGTATGGAAGGTCTCCTCCTTTGAATCTGACAAAGTCATTGTGTATGAATTGAAGGTCTCTATCGTCTCCTTGGTCACTTAATTCAAGCCATAATACACAAAACATCTGAACTTTGTGAACTATGGCATAGAAGGTACACTCATATTCATTATAAAACATTGTCTAGAATGAAAGATTCTGTTAAAGGTGTACCAAAAATTGAAATTGACCATGATGGAGTTTTCAAAGGCTGTGATCTTGGGAAAAATGTCAAAGGAAGATGTACTAGTAGTGATAATAGATCCAAGGGAATCATGGATCCTGTGCATTCTAATGTTTGTGGGCCTATTTTTGATAAATTATTGGGTGGTCATCTATACTATTTCACATTCATTGATGATTACTCTAGAAAAACATGGATTTTTTTCTTGAAATACAAGGATGAAATATTTGAGAAGTTTCAGGAATTCAAGGAATAGGTTGAAAATGTTACAGGAAGAAGGATAAATAATTTAAGGTTTGACAATGGAGGAGAGTATGTATCCAAGGAAATAATTTCTTTTTGCAGGTATGATGGAATTAAGAGGGATATGATAGTTCCCTACTATCCTCAACAAAAATCGAATTGTTGAAAGAAAGAATATAACTATTTTTGGCTGTTGGAAGCTGCAAAGGCCATGCTTCATGATCAAGAGATGCCAATGTTTATGTTGGGGGAGCTTCGAAGACAATATTTTATGTTTAAAATAAAAGGCTACATTGAATCTTGGATTACAATACTCCTAAAGAAGTTTTCACAGGTGAGAGACCCAACATTGAGAGTTTTAGAATATTTGGTTGTCATGTTTATGTTCAAGTACCCAAGGAGAAAAGGACGAATTTGGAACCTTTTAGGAATAAAGGAACTTTAATTGGCTACATTTAAAATTCAAAGGTCTTCGGGATTTATGTACCAGGACAATGTTCTATTGAAACTTGCAAGGATGCTATTTTTTATGAGGATGCTAGTTTCTAGAAGTCCAAGGGATCACACTTGGACTTCGATGATGAGTTGCATGTAGCTCCAAAGAATGTGGAATAAAAATATAAGGAAGGTGAACCTATGGAACAAGATCCTCATGAAGAAACCGACGATCCACATGAATTTGATGACTCACCAAGAGTCATTGTACCTGAGACTAGAAAGATACTTTCCTAGCTTGAAATAACTTTGAAGGAAGCTAAAGGACATGTAGCACCTCGTGGGACTTCAAGGAAATCAAGAGGCAAAAGAATTATTCAGGCCATGTAGCAATGATATTTAAGATCATTGAGCTCAAGAAATCTACCCATGAAAAATATGTTGAACATCAATTTTGGAAATATGCTATGATTGAAGAGTGCCAATCCATATTGAAGAATGATTCTTGGGAAATTTTGCCAAGGCCTAGAGGGAATTTTTTTGTGTCTTATAAATGGATCTAAAAAATCAAGCATGAAAATGATGGAAGTATTGAGAAATAAAAGGAAAAAATTTTGGCTCGAGGATTCTCTCAGAAAGAGGGAGAGGATTATGAAGACACATTTTCTCCCATTACTAGGTATGCTTCTACTAGATGTGTAATTTCTCTTGCTTTTATTGTAGGTAGGAAATTGCATCAAATGGATGTCAAGACTACCTTTTTGAATGTAGTCATTGAAGAAGAAGTTTATATTGAGAAACCTAAAGGCTTTGAAATTCATGATAGAGAGGCACATGTTTCCAAATTGAATAAAGTCTTGTATGGGCTTAAGCAGGCTCCTCGTGAATGGTACTATCACATTTATAACTATTTTTTGAGCTTTGGTTTCAAAGGAGCGATGATGATCCAAATTTTTGCTTAAAAGTTGTTGAAAGCAAGCCCTTGATTTTGTTGTTGTATGTAGATGATATGTTTCTGACAGGGGATGAAGTTCTATTTTTCTAGTGTAAGAGGGAGCTGATTTATGAATTTGACATGAAGGATATTGGTCTGATGCATTACTATTTGGGATTGGAATTTGGGAAAATTCCTAATGGAATCTTTGTTGGAAACGACAAGCACACTATTAAGATCCTTCTGAAATTTGGCATGGTTGATTGCAAGTCCATGGAAACTCCTATGGTAACAAATTTGAAGAAGATATGTGACTATGATTCATATTTGATTGATCCCTTTACATATCACAAATTTATTTTGTCATTCAACTATATTGTGAATATTATACTTTATATTTTCTATGTTGTGAACACATTGATCCAATTCTTGGTTGAGCCCTAACATGTGCATTGGGTTACAACAAAACATATATTGAGATATTTGTTTGGCACCATTGACCATGGTCTAAGATAGGTTTCAATGGAAAATAGAAGCTGCATGGTTTTATTGATGTTGATTTGGTTGGAAACATTAATGATAGGAAGAGCACATCTGGTTTCTATTTTAGCATAGGATATTCTATGCTTTGATGGTCTAGGAAGAAGAAAACTTTTGTTTCTCTTAGTACAACTGAGGCTGCGTATATTGCTTCCTATTCAGCCTATTGTGAATCTATGTGGCTTTGAAAGTTGTTTGTTGGTTTGTTTTATCAAGTTCTGGAATCGACCATGTATATTGTGATAATCAAAGCTGTGTAAAGCTTTATGAGAACCCAATTTTCCATGAAAGGTCGTAACACATTGAGATCAAGTATCATTACATTCAGAATATTGTACAGAGAGGAGCTATGAGGCTCAAGTATGTGCCTATTGATCAACATGTTGCTAATATTTTAATGAAACCATTGTCCCAGATGAAGTTTGCTTATTTCAGAGAAAAAACTTGGAGTTGTTGAGAATCCCTATTTGGGTGAGAGGGAGCATTAATTGTATAACATCATGTGATTGAAAATCTTCCTTGGGCTTAGTCGCGAGACCATACGGTCAGGAAGATTATCCTTGATACTCCCTTGGCTTGCTGACTGAGAAACCAATATGGTTGGGGAGTTTGATGTTTGGTTTTTAGGCTTGGAGTGATCCCTTGAGTCATTGTGTTTGACTAAGAGACCAGTGGGTTGGTCGGGGACATTGATTTTGAGTTCTCTCCCTCGATTCAATGTACTTTACTAAGAGACTATATAGTTTGGGATTGAGATAGGGATTACCCCCTTAGGTCATGGGCCGAGAGAACTTTTTTATGGTTGGGGTGATGGACATTGTGTAATCTCTTAGGTCGTTGTGCTTTAACGAGAAACCATTGCATATGCTTGGAGAGTTTGGACCCATTAATTGATCCCGTGGTTAATTGGGCATTGATCTTGATTCCATTAGGTTTTTCCTTATGGAATGTGTTTTATGTTATGTATATTTCCTTGTGATGAGACTTGTACATATGATCCCTCCCTTAGGATATTTCCGAGAGACTTATGGATTGGTTAGGGAGATTGATCTTGAAAGAGTGAGGCTTGTACATCTAATCCCTCCCTTAGGTTGTTACTGAGAAACTAATAGATTAGATAGGGAGATTGATCTTGAGAGAGAGAATGAGAAAGATATTTTTGGTAGCTATGTTCGATATTTTCATTGGAAAAGTGAAGGAGAAATTATGAATTTAAATGTTGACTAAGTCGACCTAAATTGCACAAGTCAACCCCACTCAATGAACGAGTTTGAATCCAAGGTCAAAACCCCCCTCCAAACACACATATAAATAGAAGCTCATTGACCCTAATTTGGAATCACATAAACTCAATCACATCTATCCAAAACAAGAATACTTGTGCCCACATGCGAAGGAAGAAATAAGAAAGTTAATTTCTACGTTGAACTTCTCTCTCATGTTCTGTTTGAACATCATTGACTTGGGATTATTTGCTTCTGTTTTATTGAGAATTTGAATATTTTTGGAGGCCCAAAATATTAGAGATTTATTGAATCTCTTTGACCGAATTCCATCATGTTTTTAGCTCATTAACTAAGGGTTGACTGCAGGTCAACATTTTCTATTTGACCAGGATTTGAGAGAGTTTTGTTGACTGATATTTGATCAAATTTTGACCCTTATGTTTTGCTACCTCAGGTCGAAATTTAGCCCCTATATTGCAGACTGTAACATTGACCAACATTAACTATTTTCTCTTTCCTTTAATCCCGACTTTGGCTCATTAACTAAGGGTTGACTGTAGGTCAACATCTTCTCTTTGACTGAGATTTTATAGAGTTTTGTTGACTGATATTTGATTGAATTTCAACCCTTCTGTTTCACTGCCTCAGGTTGAAATTTAGCCCCTGTATTGCAGACCCTGACATTGACCAAAATTAACTATTTTCTCTTTCCTTTAATTGGTTTTACTTGGAAAAATTGAGGTCAGAAAATTGGAATCTTGTTTGGAAATTTTTGATGTACATTTTGATGAACTAAATTCTCTCTCATAAGTAAATATTGTTGGATTTTCCCCTTGTGGGTTTTTCCCTGACCACTTGCCTAAATTTTGGTGTCTCTTGTCTCATTATTTACTGTGATCTATATTTCTTTATTGTAGAATTGAATGGATGAAATTTTCATGTTTTACTGCTTGATGATTGGAATGCGATAAGAAGTATAATTTTATCATTGGAAGTAGCTATTCGATTGAAACATTGCACTCATCTTGATTGCACTAGAAAATCAACAATGATGACCATAATAAGAAAAATTCAAAGAATGAAAATTCAAAATCATGATAATTATTTGTTATTTTCTACTCTTATAGGTTCTATTGTAAATAAAAATGACACTTGACTAGTGGATAATGGTGCTTCTTGTTGGTTTTTGGTAGCACCAGACAAGTGTTCTAGTCTCTATGATGTATAAGAGACTAAAGAACATGAGATCTCAAAAATCCAGAAAAAGGTTTCATGAGATAAGACTTGGAGACACCTCAATTAAATTAACTAGCCATAATTAAAATATTTCTTAAGTATAGCTTAATACAAGTGGTCAATTAAAGTGTTATGAAACAAACTCCCAAAATAGAAGAAAAGAGAGATCAACGCCTTAGAAATCAACCACTTTGAGGGGGAAACCCCCTTTACATTACATAAATGAACAATTCTTAGATGATACAAATGACAAAACCTCCTTTCTATATATAGGAGTCCATGGGGTCATAATATAATCCTAGCCGACCTAACAATAATAATGTAATGCACAACAATAACAATAATGGGGTTTTACGGGTCACAATAATAACAATATGGGGACTATAGGGGTACAAAAATAACAATAAGGGGGCTACACTAACAATAATAAGGGACTACACTAGTAATATAGGGACCTAACATGTCCCTCTCCTTCAAAAAAGTGTTGTCCTCAATGCTTGAGTAGCTCTAGATGCTTCTATAGAAAATTCTCATCCTCCCATGTCGAATCTTCAGTGAGTAAGTTCTTCCACTTGATGAGATACTCTAAAATTGATCAATTTCGTAGCTGTCGAGTTCTTGTTTACATGACTGCTTCAGGTTCCAATATGTTTTTTCCTTCCTCATCAAGTTCTGGCAATATCTTTTGAACTGGAAATTTTTCACCTATAACCTTCTTTAAGCATGAAACATGGAAAAATGGTTGCACTCGAGAAGCATCAGGAAGCCTTAATTTTTATGCCATAGTACCAATATTTTGCAACACCTTGTACGGACCATAGTACTTTGGTGATAATTTATTATACTTCTTAGCTTGCTTGAGGTGTTATCACTCGAATAATTCTCAAGGGTTGTAAATATTTTTGGTTTAAATAATATTAGAGGTAACCACAAACCTAATTTTAAGCTTTAGGATCTAGCCTTCCTAAAGATCAGAGAGGGCTCTCTCTATATGATTTATATTTGTTGATTTTAGGCTAGTTATGTAAGAATGATTGGGTTTTGATTTTGGGTTTGGTTTGGTGGTGAAATCACTGGTTCAAATGGATAGATGTAGGTCTATATTCCATTGGGCTAATGGAGTCAATGTGTCAAGCAACAAAGCAAAATCAAGGTTCTAAAGGGAAGTGTTCACAGGGAAAGATAGGTGAGTAACTTCAGGTCTTTAGGCTGGATGATGAAATGGTTTCAATCGAGATGAGAGAACAATTAAGAATTTTGAGATCCGGATAATGAGGGAAATGACAGAGGTCAATCGAAACTAGGGAGAAATTAAGAATTCCCTAATCTGGATATTAGTAGAAAACATAGAAATGAAATAACAGTTCAAGACACAATTTTATTAAACATATTCTGAAATAATATTCCTGTTATAAATTTAGGTTTAGAAAACATGCAAGTATGTGAAAAATTCGGATAATAACAAATAAAAATTGAGAGTACTTCACTGAAGTGGCCCAACACATGAATCCTGCAATATAATTCCTTTATTGCTCAATCCAGTCCGCTGACTTGAAAATGGTACAAATAACCCTCTCATTCAGATCAATATATCTATAGAAATCTTTAGCAATTCACAATCCACACACAATACTTCAAAATGTGAAGTATTTATGCAAAAATTTAATACAAAATATCCTAAACTATCTTAGGAATTATTCAAGGAAAAATAAATATATTCATTCAAGAAGATAGAGAAAACTATCTAACTAATGCAAACTGTCCCTGCTTTTATTGAATTTACTGTTTTCTATCTTTGATCTTTTGCTGATTTGTCGTTGAATGTTGCTCAACAAAGGCTGCTTTGAATTTAACTATTTGAATTTCATCTGATACACTTTAGACTCTGATACTCTTTAATTGTAACTATTTTTTTTCACTTTAAATTGACTGCTCTGTTTTATCCTGATTGATCTGTTTTAACCTTTACTTCTTTCACAGTAAATCAATCAACTTCTCTTGATCTTCTGCATCTAGTAGCTTGATCTTAACCATTCTTCTTAATATCTCATCAACCTCTGTATACTTTGCAAAATTAGGATTGTTAAGGAATAAATGTTTTACCTCATGTTGTAGGTAAAAGAGATTTTCAAAACTCTTATAGAGTACTTTCCCTGTTGGAATTCCTTGCATGGCTGAATTATTAGCTTACTCCTTTGCCACTTCTCTAATTTTCTTATCATAATCCTCTTGTTTCATCAATCTGTCATTAATAACTTGAGGATTTGGAAGGCCTTTCTGACTTAAAACATCAAACTTCATCATGAATCTAGTGATGGAAATCTACATGTTCTTACATTTTTCTTCCAGTTGTCCCATCAAGTTATTTTATAAATCACTTTCTTGACTTCAAGAATTGTTTATGTCCTGTCACTAATTCCAATTTCTTCCAATTCCTACTTATTCTTAGAATTAAGAAAATTGATGATCTCATTAGCCTCTTCTGGCTTCTTACCAAGTTCTTCCTTGATTTTCTGGATGGCTTCACTTACTGATTTGATAAGATATTTCTGCTCATAAATAACCTGATAAGTTCTTTCAATGTCATTTCTTTCTCTAATTTCTGCAATTTCTCATTCAACCTGTTTGTCTTTTGTATTTCGTTCTTGTGCATAATCTGAACTAATTCTTCTCATCATCTAGACTTTTCAGCTGTTCTTTAAGTCTGTTTATTTCATTTGTCTCGATGGACATTTCCTGCATTACTTTAACCAGTTTTCCTGCTTCATCACTAGGTTGTGCTGCTATTGTAGATGACTCTGTCGCTGAAATTGTTGATGATGTAACAGGAAGTGTTGTAGCTATTGGAATTGAGGGAGCCAATGATTCTACTAATGTAGAAGGAAGAACTATAGTGACTGTAGGAATAACAATGACAAGGATTTCTTTTGACTTGGCCTTTTTCTCCTACACTAACTTGTAAATTTAATTTTCCATTTCTTTTAATTGGGCAGTTAACTGTAGAATGAGGTTCATCATCTCATCTTTTTGGCTTATATCCTGTAATACTTCTTTGTCCCGTGGATGTTCAGCAGGAGGAAATTTGAGTTGTTTATTTAAAGCAACAATGTCTGCATTTTTTTTCTTTATGAGCTCATCTACAACTTTGACATTTGTTGGATCATATCCTACAATAACAAAATCTTCTAGAGATTTAATTCTGTTATCTTTAGCCTGTGAGGATGCCTTTTCTAACTTTAGTTGACCTTTGATGTTTTCAAGAATATTTTTCAGCTTCTGTACACTCATGGCTTTTTTTTTCATAGTAGAATACAACATTTCACCAGCTTGCTTGTGAAATTATATCTGGTCTATAGGATGAAGATCTTTTTCTTGAACTTCATATGATGTTTTCTTATAATATGTTGATGATTTGGGATGCTTCACTGTGGGCTGGAAGAGAGTAATTTGCATCTTTCTGGTCTTGTAGTCAAATGCTGAAAGCAATCTACTTTGGTCACTAGGTGACTTCTTCCAGTATTGGGTATATGTATCAACATTTAATGTCTCATTCCTAATCTTGATCCCTTTATATTTCTGCATAATATCTTTCTCTTTTTCTGCTGGCTTACTAGATGAAGACACTTCAACACTATGCTGCTTTTGACTAATTTTTTTGTTATATGTTGAAGGCTGGTAAGTTTCTTCTGATACTACTGAAGGTTCATTATCCTTTACCACTGTATCTGTATCAATCACTTCAATAGTTTCCACTTCTTCATTTGTAGGATTTAATTTGGGATTCTTCCTATACAATTTAAATTTAGTTTCAGTGGTAGTTTCAGCTGAGTATTATCCTTCTTCTTTGACTCTTTTAGAGTTACTATCCTGTGGGGTTGGAGTCTGCAAGATGGAAATAATATCACCTTGTTTTTCTACCTCTTTTAAAATGTTTTCCAACCATTTAGTCTGATTGGAGTACTTCTCAATGTATGGCTTGGATTCATGTACATAAGGAGTTAATTTAATTTCGACTCTTAACTTGCTTATAACTCATAAAGGATCATAATACCATTGGAAACTTTGACTGAGCTTAAATTCTTGCAAATATTCTTCTGCTTTTTGACCCGCATCTCTACTGTTGCAAATAAAATGACCAATCTGATTCTTTATCTTAAACTATGTCCTCTTTTTGGCTTACAAGAAATTTATTCCATCAGATTTAAGGATTCCCCTGATATATTCAAGTGCAAACAACCTCATTGGGAGGTATTTGGGCAGCTTATATGGAAAAATATTAGATCCATATACCACAATCTCTGTGTGTTTTTGATAAAGGTACCAATCTCCTGTCTTACTGTGTTCTGATAACTAGAGGACCTTTTTATTATCATCACTTATTCTTGGTTGACTGCTACTGTTCAACATGTTGACAATAGGATGGATGAATGAGTCAATGAAGTCTATATATGTGAACTCCGTGGTGTCTTTCCTTATTAAGGAAGTCCAAAATATAACTGACTGTGGATTACCTTCAACATCCAGTTTTTGAAGGTTGATGGCAAATATTTCAGCTTGGAAGTATAAAAACATGTGGAATAAGACAGATGAATACTTGAAAACACCTTCTTCAGGCATTTTAACAAGCTCTTCATGAATTGTATTAGCAAGGTACTAGGAAAAATTGAATATGGTAACAGGATGCTGACCAGGGGAGAAAATAGAAAGGAAACCTAAGACTGAAGCATTAACATCATCATGAGTGAAATAACCCAGGATACATGACAACATTGTAATAACATGTCTATTTCTCTCAGAGAATATAGCTGTGGATAAGGAGGGTTTTTCTTGGGAGTCTGTACTGATGAGGGAATGAACGTTTGGAATATCTGGAACCTCTTGGGGAATTTCGGCTTCAGATATAACTCAGTAAGTATCTCAATGGACAGAGGGGTTTCATCAGGCATATGCTGGATTTGTAGCATCTGATTTATTAATTCAGCTGTGATGGTGAATAATATTTCTTTACTAGGGGTTATAATGGATCTTTGATAAGGGAAATAACAAGTTTGGAAAAGTCTGATGACCTCTAGACATTGGAAGGTTTGTGGGACAATGTACTTGGGCAAATTTGACTCCCAAAGGAAAAACTCATCGGCTTGGTAAATTGACTTGTCATGGCTCCAACAGTGGAGCTCAAGGATGTTAAGCTTAGTGATATGGTCACTAATTTTAAAGTCTCTATCTGCTAAGGGATCATGTTCCACATCTACAACTAGAGGTTACAGGGGATTTACAGTTACAATACCTTGGGCAGCCATTGTTTTGTTTAATTTATCATTTAATTACTCTTTTAGCTTAGAAAATAGTCTTAGGACTTTTAGGAATGCTGTGAAATATTGTTACAGTCTACATAAGGGTTTGGAATGAAAAAATGAATTTTCCTCTGGTCTACAATGCTTGAATTGATCAAATAATTAGTCTCTATGATCAAAAATAGTCTTCGACCTTTGGGAATTCTGTGAAAATATGATTAGGTTCTGCAGAAAAAGGATTGGGAAGCAATAAGGGCTTTATTTTGGTATGAAAATTCCCCTAAATTGGTTCAATTACTTGTTACTTTCTTTCTGTAAGTATAGGTCTTAGCACTGAGGAATACCTGGAGAAAATGAATATTTTGGTTTGTAGAATGAGTTCTGGAAACATCGAAGGCTTTCTGAGGCTTTGGTTGTCTTTATACTGTTTTAAAGAGGTTATGCAGTGTCTTTGGTAGCAAGAGTCTCCAATTTTGGTGCAAAAGGATTTAAAAACAAGTCGATAGCTATTCTTTAGCTCTGGAATAGGTCGTCAATAGCTCTCTTTGTGCAAATCTGTAACAGAATAATGGTGAAAAGGCTTGCAAAGGGTAGCTTTGTGCGTTTTAATCAGATCTGATCAATCACAATAAGAAGGTTGGGCGAATGGGAAAGATGAATCCAGGACTTGATAGGTGTGGGGCTCAAATCTTAAGTCAATGTGATGAGTTTGATATAATCTATGGCTTAATATGTATAGGGTCAGGACTTTATAATAGTGGGGATTAGTTAAACATATGAATGAGTTTAAATATGTATTTTAGATGGGTTTAAATGTAATATATTCGAGGGTTAATATAATAATGGCTAACAGAGTATAGGAATGGGTTTAATATACGTATGCGGGGATTAATACATATGGGGGTTAATAATATATAGTGAAATGTTAATAAGTGCGGGATTTTAAAATACACTAAGGATAGTGTTAAAACTAATATCGGGAAGGATTTATCAATGTGGTTCCCAACATATTAATTTAAATTTAGACTTAGGATAAGTGTATTTTAAGGGGTATTTTGAATGAAAATGGAAGTTAAATAAAGGGTTTTCACTTTAGGGAAAATGGATTTTGTAAGGGATAAATGAATGTAGTAAGGAAAAATATTATTATGAAGGGGAAGGGTATTTTTACAAGGGAAATTATTTAGAGGGAAGTTAGTAAATATGAAATGATCATTTTTTGCTATCCCATGCATTGTGAGAACTGCTTCTGCCTACCCATAATCTATCCTAACATTTTTTTCTTCATTTACATGGGTGCATTTGAGCTTGCAAACCATTTAATTTTTCTTTTAACAACAAACTATCTAATTATAACCTTATTACTTTCAATGGATCAGATTAAATTGTTGAGCTCATTTATTATTCTCTACCTAAATACTGATCCGCCAAGGTTGAACAGTTTGGCTAGATCTTTATTCTCTATCTATCAGCATGAAATTTAAAGCATGAATAATTAAGATTAAGTTGTTTGAATATCATAGATTGTGGCATTTTTGACGAGGTGCACACAATCTTATTTTGCAAAGTAAAGTAAAAGGTAGTGGCATTTTAATTTGCATCACTTTTGTTGTAAAATGTAACTAGGTCGGTTTTCATGATTATGAAAAGAAGGAGACAAAGATAATAAAATGCTCCAAGACCAAGTCCATAAACCGTGGAATAATGGCTATCATTTAGCCCTCATACAACGTTGATATACAAGCCTAAATAATGTGTCAAGTTAGCCTTCAAACTGTTGGAGAAGTCGGCCTCCTAAATAGTGATGTCAACTCCTAAATAGTCACACCGGTTCACTTGTGAGGTCAACTTATATACAGGGGAAAAAAACTATAAATACCCCTGTAGCCTTCACAGAAAAACACAGGAAAATTGTGGATAAGTAAGAGATAGACAACATTGGAGAAGGAATAGAAATTGTGGATCTTACTGAGGTTTTGTAGGATCTCAAATTGCGTATTTAAGCACAGGGTTTAGTGTAGATCGAAGGGCAGTATATTGTGGAAAGAACATGAAGAAAAGACTGCGGTTGGGTGCACCAGAGAATAGATTTGCGGATAGGTACCGGAGGGTACAAGCACATAGATCTTTGAGCTATACAGTATCTATTGTAAGAATGTGTCATAGTCAAGTTAGTGATATAAAGGATATAGATGGTAAGGAAGGTAAATGAGAGATTTACCTTCCTAATTACAAATCAAGATATTCAGTTACAAGTAAAATTAATTCTGTCATTACATTTGTATAAGTACTTTGATAATTGACTTGATGAAGGATTAACTAAGAATACATAAGCAAGTTCACAAGTAATTATCGGGAAGAGAATTTTTGTATTAATCACAAGCCCTGCCAATTATCAACATGGTATCAGAGCTAAGGTGACTATTAAGGAAGGGAATCTAAGGGACACACAAGGATAAGATTTCAAAGCATATAAGCTAGTCAAAGTTCATCGCATAAGGGATAATTTTAGAGATCTAATTCTCTGAGATTTTTGGAGGCAATCAGAGTCCAAAAATCACAACCTACAATTCAGATCATCCTCAGGAAATATTGGGCTAATTTCAGAGGTGTTTTTCAGTAACTTCATATCAGTGGAATCATAGCAATGCTCTTGGCATACCCAGTGCAGATCGCAATAAAAATACTAAACATAATTTCGGGTGATATGTTATAGTTTGGGTTTGTGATACTTCAGGTCCATTATAAATCAACAGAAAAATAATAACAATACTACCTGAGTAACATCTCATCTCAATCACATGTTTTTATGCTATATGTTGGTGTTGTCACATTTATTTCTCGGTACTATTCAGTGATGGAAATCTCAGGACTACTTCCTTGGTGATCATAGTGACGTTGGTGCAAGAAAGGGAAGATCTTGATGCTAGAAAGAAGTCTTATGTGACATGAAAACAAAAGTTTTGAAATCCTCTAAAAGAGCTAGATCAAAAGGAATAATCTCCTTTACTGAAGAAAGGATTTTTCATTTGGAATAAGATTATCCAAAGGGAGAGCACTAATACATCTTTTCTCAACTACCATCAAGGCGACCAAGCTGAAGAATTTATCTTCACTTGTGCTCTAATCTGAAGAATTTATTATATAATCAAATTTGGTATAATGACTTTGTTTTTGTAGGGAAATCTGTAAGCTGGCTGGGTTACCAAGATTCCTTGCATAAGGAGGATAGTCACAGTCCTTGAAGAAAATAAATTCATGAAAAGTATCCAAAGGTCAAGATTCATCTAAATACATGGAAAAGGATAGAAGGGCTCAAGGATTCTTTTGAAATCAGTAAAAGTCCCTACATCCCTATATAACAGGACTGGAGACATCAAGAGAATATATGATAAGTTGAAAGAACCATTCAATTCAATAAAGAAGAGCATGACACTTAGACTTGATTTACACAAAATTGAAGGTATCAAATAATGAAGGGATATCTTCAGAAGTTCTCAACTATGAGATCTGGAAGAGATGATAAGATGGACAAGCAGGAAAAAGGGAAGTTTAGGAAAAGTGGAAGACTTATGGATATTACAAGAAAGTTGGTCTTAAAGGGACAATATCAATAAGAGAAAGAAAAGAAGAATCAAGGAAAATCACACAAACTTATGAATAAGAAATTGACTTCTGCTGGTTATGTGATAATGTAGCATCCTGATCTAAGCATGGAAGGAGCTCCCGGTGAATCAACTCCGGGAAAACCTCCGACAAACATTACTAATTTAAAGCAGTCATCAAGAAAAAGGGTCATCATGGAAACATATTTTTGGATGTGATGACATATTGATGAAGCAGGCCAAGGGAATTAAGCTCTTCATTCTTGAGAAATTGCTACAGGGAAAAAGGTATGAGGTATGTATATATTTATATACTGACGTTGGATGTTTTGAAGTCATGTCATGTGGTTGAAAGTAATGGAATTTTGTACTTAGAAGTATGATCTATGGAGGAGTATCTCTCAATGCAAAGATAGAGGAAATCAACATAATATGTCCTCATGGAATATGAGGTGGTTTTACATGAACAAGAAACTAGGAAAGTTGTACGTTCATGGGAATCAAGAATGTGTAGAGAGGAAGAGATCATGAAATGCAACCATGTTAAGAGGCAGTTATCATCTGGAGGCCAATAAGATGTGACTAGGAGATCTCCTGGAAAGATATGTAGACTCTGATGGAAGTCTGGTAAAGAAGAAGACCCTTGGAAAACATATCATTAGGAGATGTGTCAATCTATATGAAGGATGTCGATGCTTACAGGAAGATGTCATTGTGAAAGATCATCACCAAGGTAACTTTTTTTTTAAAAGATTCATATGTAAATGTTTATCTGGATGAATTTGTGCAGGGTTGCTAATCATGAGAAAGGACGTATGATCCTGGAAGATGATTCGAAGGAAAGAAACATGACACAATAGTGGACCAGATAAGGAAGTCTGGTGAATCACTCTGTGATGCAGGAGCATTAGATTTAGGAAAATACTTTGTATTTTATTAAACCTAGGGGGTCTTATGTTTGTGATAAAATATTAATTTTATGTAAATATTAATGGGATTTTTGAGAGATTTTAATTAATTATTGTGAGGATTTGTTAATTTTCCCAAATGATTTGGAGAACATGAGAGAAATTATATTTGAGATATCTAAGAATTAATTATGAAGCCTAAGTTAGATTTGGTTTCAAGATTTTAGGGATAAAATCTAGATTGTAGGGGTTTGAGATATTTGAGGACTTTGTTGAGTTATTGAAGGGATATGAACCTAAATTGGTTCATCCAAAATTTGTATAAATTAATAAGTCTTAAAGGAAAAATAGATCAGAATAGAAGAGAGGTAGGAGACAGGAATTAGAAGAAGACAAACAGAGTTTTGTTTGTCAAGCCTTCGGGCAATTGTAAAAGGGCCAATGATTGAAAACCAGGCCAGGAACGAATATTTTTGTAAGTATTTTCATTTGTTAATATGAAAGTGTGTTTTCAGAATCATATGAGTTGATTTCTGTAATTGGAGTTGAGGTGAGATTCTACATATGATTTGGGAAGTTGATGGTTAAATTAATTTCTTGATTTAAAACCAAGAAGGGTTACATATAAATCTGTGTGGACATATATATTGGGGGAATCGATCATTTGTAAGATCGATTACACATGTAAAAGACTGAAATAGAATTTCAGTTCAAGTTTGATATTGGGTACATGGTAATGATGGTGGAAGCCCCATATAATACAGTGGAATTGGAGTGATAGAGTGAAAATTTAATTAAATAGAGGTTAAATATCTATTTGCCGGAATGATGAAATTGAATGTAATTGATTTATTGTTGAATGGAAATTCTCAGCGTATAATTGAATCTACATTCTATGCATAGGGGTTTTTAGAATTCCATTTGATATTGTGTAATCCTGAGTGAATGGTATGCGTTAAGACATAATTTTTTTTGAGCGTATTCTACTATGGGATTCGTTATTGTATAAAAGGAAATGGTATAACCTATTGTGTATCCAAAGAAAATGGATATTCGAGAGGGAATTGAATACTAATACAAATGGAAAAAGAGAGGGAGTCTTCGATTTGAAGAACTAAGGAACTGCTCAGTTAGTTGTGCGGAGATGCGTTCCTTAATGGGTTGGATGCAAGTTCTGAACAAAATAGGCGATGAAGTCTCATGGACGCAATTAGATAAGAGGCACAAAGTTTTGTTTTAAAACTCTGTATATTTTGAATCGATTAACAGTGAATCGATCGATGGTAGAGGTGCCATAGTGAAGTTTTTAAATTCGATCTGAGAGTTAATTGAAATGCCGTGAATGTCTATGAAGTCTCATTGATGCTGTTCAATCAGTAAAAGGAGCAGAACCTTAGCTTAAGGCGAAGTCAAAAGAGTTAAATTATGCATAAGGAATAGCATTTGAAGATTACGTTGAGGTATTTGCGTTTAAAGATCGAACCCTGGCCATTTAAAATTGTGCATAGAAATTGCAATTCCATAGCAGATGGGATGAATTGTGGAAGGAAGGCTTCATGCACATAGTACAGCAGAGCGATGGTTTAAATATGATAAAGAATTAAATTCCTAAAGTAAATCTCAGCACTGAAGAATTGGGAAGCAATTGAAATCGGCATTGAAAATGCGTGGTCAACGTGTAACGGTGGTTTAAAACTGTGAACATGAGGCATGGATCAAAGCTTCATTCGATTCCAGAAGTGAAGTGCCGAGGAGTTAAAATCAAAGAACAAAGGTGTTGTAATGAAGAGGTGAAGCGGAGCCATCCTGCTAAGGAGACATTCAAAAAACTAAATAAGAAGCAGAAAGTCGAATTCAAGTGGAATCAGAATCGAATTAAAATCGATGCAGAGTTGGAAGTAAAAGGCGGATCATGGAGAATGAACTGAATGGAGGATGCAGAGGCTTCTTCAAAACTCTGTGCAATTGAAGAATTAAATTGCAGCATTGTCAAGTGAGGGAGAAGGTAAGTTAATTGCATGGGCCAATTGTTGTTTCATGTTGACATTTGATTTTTAATCAAAGTTTGAGTTTATGTAATTTGCCATAGCTGGAAATGAATGTGTGAATGCGTTGGTCAAGCTTGAATAAGGTGAAAGTGCATATATAATTGGTAGTGGGAACCTTGGGTTTCGACCAATGTCTAAGGATTAGTTCCGTGAACATTTAAAAGAGAGAGTATTGATATGAATTGGGTCTTGACATTTATGCATGTGTTGGTTGAAGAATGTATATTGAGTTATATATCAAAGTTGAAATATTTAATTGATGAACTCATGGAGTGGGATGGACTATGGTTTAACCATAGATTTGAAACAATTAAAGCTTCCGCATTTAAATGAAATATGGTTGTGTATGGGTTCATAACCATAGGATCAAGGTGAAAGAGAACTTCCACTTATGTAGTGGTTTTATAACCTTCAGATGTGAGATTAAAAAATTTCCGTATATATGTTTGTGAAATTGCCCAGACTTAGAGTGCTAATTGGGGCAAAGATTTGGGATGCATTTTTATATGCATAGCATTGGAGAGAATGTGGGTAAAGGCAGGGCGACCTGCCATCACTCTGATAGCTGAAAAACTCAGGATGGAAGTGATGAATGATCTATGCCCTATGAAGCTAAAAGATTGAGATTCCTCAATACCGAAATCCATGACATCGAGGACATGAATTCTTCATGAGCAGCTGGGTGTCTCACCATTGCTGGTAGAGGTCCTTGATTAAAAGGGAGCCTGATGGTAAGTTTCTTACTTAGGTACATTATTTGTATAAGAATTAGTACATTCCCTTGTGGAATAGGTCCTCCCTGGGAGGGAGAGATAGACACATCATTCTAGTCTTGGGAAGACAGAATGGAGGATTGGGTAATCATCTGGCATTTGATACTTTTTGAGAATGTGATCAGGCATTCAAGATAAGAGCAGTCAAGGACCGATATTCTTTGAGGACTAGCTACCCAAGAGAAGAATAGTCCAGGAAGGTCATACTTTGGGAACACCCAGGTGGAGTATGTACCTTGGAGAGACAATGAAGAAGGTGTCTATAAGTCATGTGTATTTCCAGCATTGAAGCCAATTGTCTCGTTAAAGAGATGGGGCTGTTAGTCAAGGCCTTGCACTAGTACAATGCTGGTTGAAATGATGCTATACAGATGCGATTACCAATTTGATTTTTCTTATGATATTCTTTAGTTTAAAAATGATCATGAAACTATATGAATACCTCCCTAGTTAAGAGGGAGTGTTGTAAAATGTAACTAGGTCGATCTTCATGATTATGAAAAGAATGAGACAAAGATAATAAAATGCTCCAAGACCAAATCCAGAAACCGTGGAAGAATGGCTATCATTTATCCCTCATAAAATGTTGATAGAAAAGCCTAAATAATATGTCAAGTTAGCCTTCAAACTGTTGGAGAATTCAGCCTCCTAAACAGTGATGTCGGCTCCTAAATAGTCACATCGGTTCACTTGTAAGGTTAGCTTATATACAGGGGAAAACAACTATAAATACCCTTGTAGCCTTCGTAGAAAAACACAGAAAAATTGCGGGTAAGTAAGAGACAGAAAGCGTTGGAGAAGGAACAGAAATTGCAGATCTTACTGAGGTTTTGTAGCATCTAAAATTGCGTATTTAAGCATAGGGTTTAGTGTAGATTGAAGGGCAATATATTGCGGAAAGAACATGAAGAACAGACTACAGATGGGTGCACCAGAGAACAAATTTGTGGATAGGTACAGAAGGGTACAAGCGCATATATCTTTGAGCTATACAGTATCTATTATAAGAATGTGTTATAGTCAAGTCAGTGATATAAAGGATATAGATGGTAAGGAAGGTAAATTGCAAGATATTTAGTTACAAGTAAAATAAATTATGTCTTTACATTTGTATAAGTACTTTGATAATTGAATTGATTAAGGATTAACTAAGAAGACATAATCAAGTTCACAGGTAATTATTAGGAAGATAATTTTTGTATTAATCACAAGCCCTACCAATTCTCAACTACTTTCATGATCTTTTTTATCTCTTTTTTATTGGGGTTCATTTTTTATATTATTTTTTGATATTTTTCTTTCAGTGCTTTGATTTTTCTTTTAGGACTTTTACCCTCTTTACATTTTTTAATATGGAATTTCTTTTTGCAGAAAGCAAAGTATGTACATATTACAAGACTTAGCATAGTCAATTCAAAATTATGAATCCTATTATTATAGGAACCTAACAGTGGCCCCACATGGGGATGGCATTTCCTGGTGGAATGTCAAGAAATTTAAGATCATTAACCTTTGAACTTTGACTGTACTTGTCTTGAAACTGTTTCATGAGCTCTGCTTTATTCATACTTATGATATTTTTGCTTTCGAAGCTTAGGGCCTTCTCTCCGGGCTTCAACTTTGCAAGAAAAACATCCAATCCAATCTATGCTTTGCAATGTTATGTACATTAATGAGAAAAGTAAACAAAGTGAATTACTGTTAATCTGGGGAATAGTAATGCTTCAACATCCTATCATTGATAGGTCCACCTTGTAGATTTAATACATCTAACTCCTTAAAAAAGAATGCATTATTACCTCTGTAACCATAAATGATATAAGGACATTTCTGTAGGAAATAAAATTTACCATGTTTACCTTTATCTTCTCTTATTGAATCCCATTTAAGAACTTTATCACCTATGTAAAAATAATCTTCCTTTGTCTTCTTATCAAATATATTTTTAATCTTATCTTGGACAACTTGTGATTTGACATAGACTTCTTCCCTGGTTTACTGCAAGTGTATGGTCTGATTTATCCTTCTCTGGATATCATTAGTTTCTACCTACAGTTCGTGGATCATCTTCATCACTGGAACTACTAAAGAAGATGTAAAAAAAAATCCATCCCATATAATAGTTGATAAGGGGATGTACCAATGGAATTATTTGTGGTGAGTCTATCTACCCATAAGGAATTAAATAACCTTTTGTTCCAAGTCTTTTTGTTGTATTATAACAAATTTTTTATGATATTAACTAGGCTTTTGTTGGAGGATTCTGCAAGACCACTACCTTCAGGGTAATAGGCAATGGAATGGCCAAAGCTAATGTGGTATTTGTTAGAGAAGTCAATCATTTTCTTAGACTTGAAAGAAGCTGCATGATCAATAATGAGCTTTTGGGGGTATCTAATTCGAGACAATATATTATTTTCAAGAAAAGAGATTATGAAAGAATTAGTGGCTTGTCTAGAAGGAATGGCTTCTATCCACGTGGTGTAATAGTCTGTGGCTGTCAAAATCGATTTGTGCTAGGCTGAGGAGGGTGGGTGAATTTCACCAATGAAGTCTAAACCCAATTGCTGAAAAGGAATTTCTGTGGAGATGGGTTTAAGGGGTAAAGATAATAGCTTTTTCTTCCCTTCAAAGATATCACATTTGTGACAGGAGTTCACATACTTTCTTACATCTACAAAAATAGTGGGCCAGTAAAAACCAACCCTTAATATTTTATCTGCAGTTGATTTCTAGTAAAGATGTTCTCCACAATCACCTACATGAAACTTTTCCTTAACTTTATCAACTTCACATTTAAGTAAAAAAATTAATAAAATTCCACCATGATCTTTCCAAAAAATAGTATTATCTATGATACAAAATTTCATTGCTTTTAACTTTAGGAATCTAGCTTTAGCTCTTGACAATCTAGGAGGAGCTTGTAAGTTTAGTAATACAACTATGATATCTGCATACCAAGGTGAATCTAGAAAATCTTCACTGATTTTTGGAGTCACCATCTCTTATTGATCATCTAATTGAGCAATAACATTTATTTCTAAGGCCTAATAGTTTGATTCAGTCATGAGTTTGGCTAAACCTTGTCCTTTAATGAGTTTGGTGGGCTTAATTTCCATGTCATACTCCAAAATAGTGGCAATCCATTTTCCTCTCTTACTATCAGGTCCATTTTGAGTCGGAATGTCCTTTACTACTGAATTTGGGACATATGCAATGATGTGAGAATACAAGATGTATACTCTAAAATATTTAATAGCCTTCACTAAAGCAAGTGCCTGTTTATCCATTATGTTATATTTTAGTGTGGCATCTCTTAGTGATTTGCTGAAAAAGGCCATGGACTGTTCATAACCCTTATCATTCTTCTGCAGTAAGACTGCATGAATTATATGTTCTGAAGCAAAAGAAAAAATAAAATCTTTTTTGAAATCAGGACTTATTAGGACTAGTGTTATCGTAAGGGCTTGTTTGATTGATTCAAAGGATTTTTTGGCCTCTAATGTCCATTTAAGTGCTGAATATTTATTTAACATGTTATTTATTTCTCTAATTATTTCTGCTAAATTTGAAATGAATCGTTTGAGGAAATTGATTTTATCTAAGAATGCCTGCAAGTCCATGATATTTCTAGGATGACTAATGTTCAAAATGGCCTCTATTCTAGCTGGGTCTATGCTAATTCTCTCTTTTGAGATTATATGTCCTAATAGTTTACCTTCTTCAAGTCCAAAGAGAGTCTTTTTGTGATTCAAATAAATACCAAATTTTCTGCATTTAATAAACACTTGTCTCAGATGATCTAGATGTTCATTGTCAATTTTTGAAAATACAGTTATATCATCTAGATAAATGACAAGAAAATCGTAAATTTCTTTGGCAAAATCTATATCCATAGCTCTTTAGAAAGTAGCTCCTGCATTACTTAATCTAAAAGGAATTTTCAAATACATGAAATTACCCCATGGAGTAGTAAATGTTGAATTTGGTTGTTCTTCTCGCTAAACTAAGATCTGATTATATGCGGAGAATCCATCAAGCAATGAAATCCTGGCTGAAATAACCACCCTCTGTAAAGTATGGTACATTTTGGGGAGGGGATAGTTATATTTTAGGGACACTTTGTTTAAGTTCTGGAAGTCAACACCAAGTCTGATTTCCCCTGTTTTCTTCTTAGTGGGAACTAATTTTGAGACCCATTCAGAATATCTAATAGGTGCAATGATATGTGCTTCATACATCCTCTTTACCTCTTTTTCAATCAAAGGAATAAGGACTTGATTAATTATCCTAAGCTTCTATTTAAAATGTTTTTGATCTTCTTTGATAGGTATTTTGTGTTGTATTATGCTAGTGTATAAGATTTAAAGTCTTCATAATCACATGCCAATACATCTTGAAATTCCTTAAACAGAGCTATGTATTTCAATTTTTCATCTTGAGATAATGCTTTGGAAATGATAAGCTTAGGTTTCTATTGGGTTCCTATATTGCATTCTTCTATGTCTGATTTTAATGAATCCATTTTTGGTTTTCTTGCAACATAATTTGAATAAAAATGATCTTCTAATGGGGCTATAGGCTTAGATAAAAAATTATTCGTAAGGTTTAAAATGTCAGAATCATCATCTGCTATTTCTTCTATTTCTAACTTTCCTAATTTATCTATTTCTACTTGTGTGAATTTGGTAGGTTCAGTGAAATCTAAAGTATTAACATTTATTTCACTATCTTTATTTTCATCTACTGTACAATCAGTGTCTATGTTACAATTCTGGAATTCTCCCTCAACATTCACAAAGTGGTATATTTTAGTATCCTGTGTAAAAATCTGCCAATATTTTAAGTTGTCTGGTATAGTAGGCTCGTGTCTTACCTCTGCTGTATATTGTTGATTTGGCTGAAAAGGAAGATTACAGGTGCTATCAAAATTTGCTAAACTGTGTGCCTGCATGTTTTGTTTTATAGGAATTACAAAAAAGTCAATTTCAAGTAATTATTTAATCAAATCTAAAATTGTTTCTCTGTATTGGCTTAATCTAGGATTATATACATAATATTCTCCTCTAATTTGTTTTACAGTTAAGTCAGAGTCTCCCATGATAGAAACTCTTTTTCCTCCTAAATTTCTAACAATCTATAGACCTAAGATTAAAGCTTTATACTCTGCCATGTTGTTTGTACATTTAAAGTTTAATCTAAATGCATGACCTTCTGAATGATTATTTTCCATGTTATGAATCTAAAATCCTACTCCTACTCCTAATTTGTTCACTGAGCCATCAAAATCGAAGTGCCACATTGATTCATGAAATATATTATCACTGTCAACTTCCTTATTTTTCTGTTTTAAAACTGTGTTTTTATCTATGCCAGAATATGAGTTACATAAAAATGAAAGAATCCATATCAGAATGTACAAAGTAAATGGGATAGTTCTGAGGTTGTTCTGTAAAACTGACCATGTACTTCATTAGAGTTTCTCTGTAAAGATTTTTGGGTTGACCAAACACTAAAATTGTGGCATAAGACATGTCTAATTGTAGAAATCCCTGAATTTTTTCTCCCCATGAGTGAGATAATAGCATTCCATACTTTGGAGGGATATCAACAACTACAATATCCATGACTATACTTTTTTCTGGGTATTGGACTAAAGTGAAACATAAGTCTTTTATTAAATCACGACATTTCACTTTGCTAGAATAAAAAAAGAAGAGATCTTTATATGGTCTAGTAATATCTAAATTCAAATTTTCAATGATGGCTTTTGGCATTAAATTGTGGGATGCTCTTGAATCTAGCATAGCATTGTGTAAAATTTGATCATGAATACTCAAGCTAATGTAGAAAGGAGGAACACCACCTTCTTGATGTTTTCCATTTACTTCTGGGCCAAAAAGTAGTTTTGGTTTATAATCATTTATATTTACAGAGTCTTCTCCTTCATTGATGTTAAATGTTTCAGTGATCTGTGATTTGTATAAATCATGTTTTACCAATTTTGTTAAAGGAATTGGTATTTTTAGTTTGGATGTTAAATGGTGCTTGTGTTTTTCCTAACTGAATGATTTCTTTTTTACTAACTGTAGTTTGAGTGTGTTTATCTTCTTTATCTACAGTTGGTTTCTCATTATGTGTTTCCACTGTTTTACTGTTTTCAATTTTATTTTGTAGGATAGTTTGATTAGAAGTGGTAGTTTTGGCAGCTTTTGAAGTTTCAGCCACTGTTTTGGTAGCAGTTGTTTTAGGATCAACTGATTTTTGATCAGTAGCAGATGTTGTTTTAGCAGTAGAAATTTTTTGAGGATTAGCTGATGTTTGAACAACAGTATTTGTAATGTCAACAATTTTAGGACTGGGTGCAATTTTTATACTAGAAATATTCTGATTAGAACTAGAGTTTTGTTGGGTTTACCTAGGGGGAATTTGAAGTGCTTTGGTTGTAGGAGCTTCTACTATTTTCTTGGTCTGAGTTTGAACAATTTTCTTTGTAGGGGCTTCTACATTTTTCTTACTCCTAAGGTTATATTACTTGTGAACTTCATAAATGGCAAACTCATAACCTTGCTTATAATCAAAAGACTCTCCATATTCTAACTGTAACTGTTGTAGCTCATATAATTCTTGTTTATCTTGTGTAAGAAAAATAGTATTATCATCATTGATTCCCATTAAGTTAATCTGAGTTTCGTCATATTCTTCATTTTGGTGAGAACTTTCAACATAGTTCTCTTGGAAGGGTGGTCTTATTTGTTGATCAGGTGTTGATTCTCTAGATTTACTAGTATTGGTGTTTTTTCTAAAGTTGGGATTTCTTATTTGAGGACCTTGTTGTTGATTATCCCACCGTGGTTTCCTTTCTATACTTTCTAAACTATCCATCATTTTTTCCATAGGTTATGCTAAAATATATATTTTACTATTAGATGTGGATGTTTCCTCCTTTATTGTTACCCTTCTTTCATTTCTCATTCAGGCTCTCATAGCTAACAAATTTTCTTCTACACTAACTGCAATGATTTGCATTTGTTCTAGTGTTTCCGGGTTCCTTTCCCTCACTTGGTATCACATATCCATATCAAAACCATCAAGAAATTTGAGTAAAGCTAGATCTGGTGGGGGTTTAATGTTAGATGGAATAACATTATAGATACTATTGAATCTAGTACAATAGTCTTGAATTGACTCATTAGGTCCTCTTTTTATGTGTTCATATTCAGACAAAATTTGTAAAGGATTCTTCTTTTTCTCCCATCTATTGATAAACAATCTATGGAAATATTTTAAATCAACAATATGATTGTCAGGTAAAGCTTTAAACCATTTCTTTACTTCTCCAGCTAAAGTTTGGGCAAACAGTCTCATTTGGACATCAGATTCATCAATTTCATGCAATTCAAAGTAATCAGTCATTTTTTTAACATGTTGTTGTGTAGTGTATTTACTAGTTCCATCAAATTGAGGGATTTTGCTTTGGTAATCTTGTGGCATGTTATGTAATTGAGCTGGTAGGACCAATGGGGCACATCTGCAGCCATGGTTAAAATTTTAGTTGGGTTTGGAGGTAAATTGGTGGTACTTTGTGATGAGGTTGAAGTACTTGCAGATGAGGTTAAAGTACTTGTAGATGAGTTTGGGACACTAGAATATGTACTTGGAAATGTGGTTGAAGTGCTTGAAAATGTAGCAGAAATGTTAGAAGGTGAACTTGAAGTGTTTGGAGATGGAAATAAAACTCTAGGTTGAAGAGGAAGCTTAGGGATGAATGATTCCGTGGAATGAGGTGTAGTGGAAATAATAGATGAGGTGTTAATAAATAAATTTGAATTTACAGACTATGAATGAATGGTAGAAGGCTAAGGGGTGTAAGCAGATAAAGAAGTCAATTCAAAAGAATGTTTAAAATAGGCCTCATCAATTTCTTTAATCAAAATTGTAGTTAAAGCATCAAGTTTATCATAAGGTTCTAGGGATTTTTGATCTGAATCAAGTGAAACATTTTCCTTCTTAGTTTCAATAAATGGAATGAAATTAGAATCTATTACACTATCATAGATGGAACTTTCTGATTTAGTTCTAAAAAAATATTTCTCAAAAGCTAAATCAAATTCAATGTCTTGTAAACTTGATAATTTTTTGGAAAGAGAATTTTCTTTCATTAATGGACTTTTATATTCTAAACTTTCTACTTTTTTTTCTTTTCTTTAAAATTTTGTTAGGATTATCTACTATTACAGAAGGCTCTAGATCAGCATGAGACTTGGTATAATAGGTTCTTATGGAAGCCAAAATTTTAGTTTTTTATGAAAAGTTTACTTACAACCCTTAAAACAACCTCAAGGTGAATGGAGTAAATGTGTCAAGCAACGAAGCAAAATCAAGGTTCTAAAGGGAAGTGTTCACAATGAAAGATAGCTAAGTAACTTCAGATCTTTAGGCTGGATGGTGAAATGGTTTCAATCAGGAATTAAGAATTCTCGGCTTCAGATAATGAGGGAAATGACAGAGGTCAATCGAAACTAGGGAGAAATTAAGAATTCCCTAATCTGGATATCAGTAGAAAACATAAAAATGAAATAACAATTCAAGATAGAGTGTTATTAAATATAGTTTGAAATAATATTCTTGTTATACATTTAGATTTAGAAAAAATGGAAGTATGTGAAAAATTCAGATAATAACAAAGAACAATTGAGAGTACTTCACTGAAGTGGCCCAACACATGAATCCTCTAATATAATGCCTTTATTGCTCAATCCAATCTGCTAACTTGAAAATGGTACAAATAACCCTCTGGTTCAGATTAGTACATCTATAGAAATGTTTAGCAATCCACAATCCACACATAATACTTCGAAATGTGAAGTATTTATACAAAAATTTAATACAAAATATCCAAAACTATCTTATGAATTATTCAAGGAAAAATAAATATCTTCATGCAAGAAGATAGAGACAACTATCTAACTAATGCAATTTGTCCCTACTTTAATTGAATTTTTTGTTTGTTGTCTTTGATATTTTGTTGATTTGTCTCTGACTGTTGCTCAACGAAGGCTGCTGTTGAGTGTCCTTTACGATGGATGTTTATTTACTTTCAACTCTTCTTTGACTTTAACTATCTTAATTTCATTTGATACACTTTAAACTCTGATACTCTTTAATTGTAACTGTTGTATTTCAATTTAAACTGACCACTCTATTTTATCCTGATTGATCTGTTTTAACCTTTACTTCTTTCACAGTAAATCAATCAACTTTTCCCAATATTCTACATCTGGTAACTTGATCTTCACTATTCTTCTGAATATCTCATTAGCCTCTGTATACTTTGCAAAAGTAGGCTTGCTAACAAATAAATGTTTTACCTCATGTTGTAGGTAAAAGAGATTTCAAAACTCTTATAGAGTACTTTCCCTGTTGGAATCCCTTGTATGGCTGAATTATTAGCTTGATCCTTTGCCACTTCTCTGATTTTCTAATCATAATCCTCTTGTTTCATCAACCTGTCATTAATAACCAAAGGATTTGGAAGGCCTTTCTGCCTTAAAACATCAAACTTCATCATGAATCTGGTTATGGCAATCTCAATGTTCTGACATTTTTCTTCCAGCTGTACCATCAAGTTCCTTTTAGAAATCACTTTCATGACTTCAAGAATTGTTTCTGTCCTATCACTAATTGCAATTTCTTCCAATTCCTGCTTATTCTTAGAATTAAGAAACTTGATGATTTCATTAGCCTCTTCTGGTTTCTTACCAAGTTCTTCCTTGATTTTCTGGATGGCTTCACTTGCTGATTTGATAAGATCTTTCTGCTCATAAATAACCTGAATGGATGACCAAATATCATTGACAAATTCAATGATATTGGCCCACAATTGCTGCTTGGCTTGTGCTATTGGTTCTTTCAATGTGAGTTCTTTATCTAATTTCTACAATTTCTCATTCAACTTGTTTGTCTTCTGTATTTCATTCTTGTGCATAATCTGAACTAATTTCTTCTCATCATCTAGAATTTTCAGCCATTCCTTAAGTCTATTGATTTCATTTGTCTAGATGGAAATTTATTGCATTGATTTAACCAATTTTCCTACTTCATCACTAGGTTGTGCTTCTGTTGTAGATGACTATGTAGTTGAAGTTGTTGTTGATGTAACAGGAAGTGCTATAGCTATTGGAATTGAGGGAGCCAATGATTCTGCTAGTGTATAAGGAACAACTATAGTGACTATAGGAATAACAGTGACATGGATTTCTTCTGACCTGACCTTTCTCTCTTGCACTAACTTGTCCATTTTATTTTCCATTTCTTTTAATTGGGCAGTTAACTGTAGAATGAGTTTCATCATCTCATCTTTTTGGCTTGTATCCTGTAATACTTCTTTGGCCCGTGGATGTTCAGTAGGAGGAAATTTTAGCTATTTCTTTAATGCATCAATGTCTGCATTCTTTTTATTTATGAGCTCATCTACAACTTTGACATTTGTTGGATCATATCCTACTTTATTAACCAAATATTCCAAAGATTTAATTCTGTTATATTTAGCCCGTGAGGATGCCTTTTCTAAATTTAGCTGACCTATGATGTTTTCAAGAGTATTTTGCAGCTTCTATACACTCATGGCTTTGTTTTTCATAGTATAATACAACATTTTAGCAGCTTGCTTGTGAAATTCTATTTGGTCTACAAGATGAAGATATTTTAATTGAACTTCATATGATGTTTTCTTATAATCTGTTAATGATTTGAGATGCTTCACTGTGGGATGCAAGAAAGTCATTTGCATCTTTCTGGTCTTGTAGTAAAATACTGAAAGAAATCTGCTTTGGTCACCAGGAGACTGCTTCCAGATTGGGTATATGTATCAACCTTTAATGTCTCATTCCTGATCTTGATCAGTTTATATTTTCGCATAATATCCTACTTTTTTTCTGCTAGCTTACGGGATGAGGACACTTCAACAATATGCTAATTTTGAATAATTTGTGTTAGATGTTGAAGGCTGGTAAGTTTCTTTTGATATTGCTGGAGGTGCATTATCATTTATCACTGTATCTATATCAATCACTTTAATAGTGATCCAGGAGGATCTTGATCAGTACAGTTTAGTAGAAAGGTCCAGTCAACTTAAGCAGTTTGATGACCAGTTCAGTCTTCATACACGCAGTTTCGCCAGTTTTTCCTGTGAAAAGGTCCTTTAGATGTCATAAGGATCAAATTTTGTGATATGATGTAAAGGGTTTTAATCCTAAAATAATGTCTAAAAGGACATTGTAAAGGTCTACGGTTAAAAGTTAAACATAAATCTAAAACCCTAATATCTATGTCTAAAACCTTATCCACATCATATAAGACCTAAGGTTTAAAGACCTAAGTGATAGCCTAGGTTCTAAACATTAAGCCTAAGTCTAAGACATTAAACCTATTCCTATGTCTTAAATCCTAATCAAAAGTCCTAGCGCAAACCTAAGCCTAAAACCTAAACTTAAAACCTTAAGCGCAAAGTTTAAAACATTTTATAAACCTTTATAATAAGATTTCGATGTTGTTTTAAAACATTATTATATAAAACCCACAATGCTAACCGTTAAGGCTAAACCGCGTCAAATTTATGACTGTGCATATGATAGACCATGACTGCAGTAGATATGGGTTATGGTTAAGCAGTTGTCGGGTTTTCAAACTGTGACCACAACCGCCGGGGATTACATGTGATCCAATGCAGCGGAACCGCCGGGGTTAAGGTCGTAACTGCCGAGAAAAACTATGACCGTCGGTCAAAGCTCTAAGGTTTGGGGACTTAATCCCTAGTTATATGTAAATGATAGGGATTTGAGACCTCCTCATTAATTCATCTCAACCAATTATTATTTTTGGAAAACAGAGGTTCGATGCAGACTTATAAATCCATGGAAATTCTTCATGGAATTCATCTTTGTTTTGTAAAGGCATATTGTGTATTTTGAGTTCAGTTTAAGTAGGTTGGAGGCAGTTTTGTTTGCAGCATTGATCAACAGTCGGGAGTCGGAATTGAGCACGGAGATAGGCGTCGGAAAGACGAGGATGAGTAATTTCTGTTTGCAGGGTTCGGAAGTGCCTGCGAGTACATTCATTCTATTCCATTTCAGTGTAAAGAAATTCCAAGATCAATCCTAATAAAAACGGATGCCCACTTAAAAATGGACCCGAAGATGTAGTCCAGGAGGGATGAACTCCGTCATCAAACTATTTGATTCTTCTTCTCTCTGATTATTGTTGTTATTTAATCATTTATTGCTACCGGTTTATGTCGTCTTTAATTAAAGCATACTTCAGTTAACAATCAATCTAAAGGAAAAACTAATCAAACTTCTCAAGCACTTTATTCAATCACATTCAGATCATTTTGGTATCAGAGAAGGTTGTGATTTGTGGTTTATTTGTCAGTGGATATTAAATAGGTTGGGATTGCAACGTGGAAAAGGTGAGCTTGAGGAATTCGATCCAGAGATCAGAAAGTGGAAAGTCGATCATCAATCTATGATGACAGGGACTGAGACCGTTGAGACTCCCAAAGCTACTGGAAAGAAACCCATGGATGAGAATAAAATCCAACGGATGTTTCTAAACATGCAGAAAATGTTGGCATAATTATATGAAGACAAGAAGGCAAGAGATGCAACCTCATCATCGAAGGCATCAAAGAAGGAAAAGGGTAAAGGCAAGGCAGATAAATCTCCTTCTCCTTTGTCATCTCCATCATCTTCTTCTTCCTCTTCTACTTCTAGTTCTGAATCAGAAAAAGAAAATAAATCTAAGAGTCCATTATTGAAATTTGATGTTAAGTTCGAATTACCTGTGTATGACGGTGAAATAAACCCTGAGAAACTAGATAATTGGGTAAAATAATTAGAAGTCTATTTTCGTATTCAAGATATTACTGATGATAAGACAAAGATCCAATTAGCTACTCTTAGGATGGGGGGTAATACTTTGATCTGGTGGGAAAGTAAGACACAGATAGATTTAAAGCGTAAGGGAAAATTTATCACCTCATGGAATAAGTTTATTAAAGCTCTAAAGAAACAATTCTATCTGTTGGGTCACACACAACAAGTTGTAATAGATTGGAAGTGCTTGCGACAAGGTAAGGGACAGAACGTTTAAGATTTCACACAGGAATTCAGAAAGAAGGCATTAGCACTCGATATTTATTTGGACACAAAAGAAACTTTTTTGAAGTATATTGGTAGTTTGCATTCATATTTGCAGCATACATTATTAATGTTCAATCCTAATGATTTTGATGAAGTTTGTGTTCAAGCTATTCATGTCGAATCAGGTGGTAGACCATTTAATTTTACACCAAAGACATCCATGCAGATGGAAACTAAAGACATCAAAAAGAAGGGCAAGTCAAAGGGAAAGAAGACTGCCACAGCTTAGAAGGAAGAAGATAGACCTACGTGTACACTGCTATGGTTACAACAGGTAAAATTTCTGATGCTAGTAATTCTACTTCTTCAAACATCAAACAATAGAATGAAGATAAAATAATCGAGTTATTTCATATGAGGGAACTTCAAAGCATACTAAGAATGATACATTGTTCGATACGGGATCACTAGAAAATTTGATTTCTGAGTCATTGGTTAAGCAATTGGGTTTGAAAACACATAATCATTCAAAGCCATATCCTTTAGGGTGTTTAAAGGAACAAAGTCAAATTCATGTTACCAAACAGTGTCGATTAAAATTTGTAATCACAACTAACTATATCGATGAAGTGGAGCTAGATGTGACACTGTTAGACATTTGTGGAATTGTCTTAGGTAGCCCTTATCTCTATGACCGTGATACAATATTTTATAGAACAGAGCATGTGTATCATCTCAGGAAATATGGGATTAAGTACATCTTTCAGGCACATAAAAACAAAGATCACTTGAATTTAATTAATGCTAATCAGATGAAGCGCTTAATAAGTTCAAGTAAAATATACTTTCTCATGTCAATAAAAGAGCAACATAAGGATCTTATTGATACTTGTTCAGGTTGTGAAATTAAGTATGAAGGTAATTTGGTTAAAAAGGTAGATTCATTTTAGGATCTAGTTAAAGAACCAAAACATCAACTTCATAAAAAGGAAATATCACATGAGATGCAGTTGATGTTTAATGCCTCTAATAATGGAATGTATCACAAGTCAATTATAGAGCATAAAGAAATAAAGCAAAAAATTCCAGGGATGGTTGGAAAATAATTAATGTGACCCAGTTCATCTCCATACATTTCACCCATAATTTTGGCTCAGAAGAAAAATGGGATATGGGGAATAAGTGTTGATGTTAAAGTTAATTCATTTAAACAGAAACATTTCACAGCATTGATAGATCATCAAAAACCATATGAAGTTAAAATAGATGTTAAAGGTTATGCAATGGAAATAGTGATTCACATAGGTTATCAGCTGCTTCAATACTTTCAGTCATATACTAATTTGCAACAATCTCACTCCAGTTGGATGGGATTTATTCAGCAAATTCACTTAGTAATTAAGGACAAGGAAAGTGTAACAAGTAAAGTAGTTGATATGCCGTCATTGAATACTTCAGTAGGACTGCATAAAAGTTCATTGGTTTATGAAAATTATGTAGAACAGTATAATACTGATGATGATTTCGAAGAAAATTTTGAATCACTAACTCATAATGCTCTGATAGAAAGAGTACAAGTTATTCAGGAAGTTCATCTTTCTCGGATTGCATGATATTTCGACGTAAGCAAGACTACATCACAAAGTCAAAGTATTGTTACTGGCCTCATATGTATGAAACAATTGTGAAGTACATAAAGGGGTGTGTAATATGTTCGAAAATCAAGCCATGCAATCAAAATATTGGTTTGTACATGCCACTTCTAGTTCCTTTGTAACCATGGGGAAACATGGATTTGGTTCAAGGACAGACGGAAATGGTGAAGAGAACCAGGATACATATTCTTCGAGGTATATGCAATAAAAATCCTAAGATGTGGGATGGATTTTTAACTTATCTGTATCAAGCTTACAATCAAGCCTTACATTATTCTGCGCCACGACAAGCATTGAGTCAAGTCAGGTTCAAATTGCGCCATGATAAGCATCAGTTTTAGGTCAATGAGTAGGTATGGTTGTACGTCATCAAAGTCAAGATGAAAGTGAGAGAGTTGTATTCTCACTTATTGTCAACTTAAAAACAAGCTTTTGTGGTCCAAAATATTTTTAAGTGGAGAGGATTGATCCAGGAGGATCTTGATCAGTACAGTTCAACAGGAAGGTCTAGTCAACTTCAGCAGTTCGATGACCAGTTCAGTATTCATACATGCAGTTTTGCCAGTTTTTCCTGTGAAAAGGTCCTCTAGATGTCAGAAGGATAAAATTTTGTGATATGATGTAAAGGGTTTTAATCCTAAACTAAGGTTTAAAAGGACATTGTAAAGGTCTATGGTTAAAAGTTAAACCTAGATCTAAGACCCTAATACCTAAGTCTAAAACCCTATCCACATCATCTAAGACCTAAGGTTTAAAGACCTAAGTGATAGTGTAGGTTCTAAACATTAAGCCTAAGTCTAAGACATTAAACCTATTCCTAAGTCTTAAATCCTAATCAAAAGTCCTAGCGCAAACCTAAGCCTAAAACCTAAACTTAAAACCTTAAGCACAAAGTTTAAAACATTTCATAAACCTTTATAATAAGGTTCCGATGTTGTTTTAAAACATTATTATATAAAACCCACAACGCTAACTGTTAAGGCTAAACCGCGTCGGAGTTATGACCGTGCATATGATAGAACGTGATCGTAGCGGATATGGGTTATGGTTAAGCAGCTGTTAGGTTTTCAAATTGTGACCGCAACCGCCGGGGATTACATGTGATCCAAGGCAGCAGAACCACCGGGGTTAAGGCCGTAACCGCCGAGAAAAACCGTGACTGCCAGTCGAAGCCGTAACCGCCGGACATACCACTGTTCACATATCCTAAAATTAATTCTCCACTTGGTTAGCCTAATCGTCAGGCTAAGAATTTATTATATAGTTCAATTTTGGGTTTTTGAAATAAATTCAGTGCTAAGGTTTGGGGACTTAATCCCTAGGTATATGAAAATGATCGGGATTCGAGACCTCCTCATTAATTCAGATCAACCAATTGTTATTTTTGGTAAATAGAGGTTCGATGCAGACTTATAAAGCCATGGAAATTCATCATGGAATTCATCTTTGTTTTGTAAAGGCATATTGTGTATTTTGAGTTCAGTTTCATCAGGTTGGAGGCAGTTTTGTTTGCATCATTGCTCAACTGTCGGGAGTCGGAATTGAGCACGGAGAGAGGCGCTGGAAAGGCAAGGAGGAGTAATTTTTGTTTACAGGTTCAGAAGTTCCTGTGAGAACACTCATTCTATTCCATTTCAGTGTAAATAAATTCGAAGATCAATCCTAATAAAAATGGACGCCCACTTAAAAGTGGACCCGAAGATGTAGTCCAGGAGGGACGAACTCTGTCATCAAATTGTTTGCTTCTTATTCTCTCTGATTATTGCTGTTATTTAATAATTTATTGTTGCTAGTTTATATCGTCTTTCATTAAAGAATACTTCAGTTAACAATCGATCTAAAGGAAAAACTAATCAAACTTCTTAAGCACTTTATTCGATCACATCCAGATCAAATAGTTTCCACTTCTTCATTTACATGATTTAATTTGGGCTTCTTCCTGTACATCAGTTTAAATTTAGTTTCAGTGGTAGTTTCAGTTGAGTATGATCCTTCTTCTCTGACTCTTTTAGAGTTCCTATCCTATGCGGCCAAAGTCTGCAAGATGGGACTAGTATCACCTTGCTTTTTTGCCTCTTGTAAAGTGTTCTCAAACCATTCAAACTAATTGGAGTACTTCTCAATGTCTGGCTTGGATTAATGTACATATGGAGTTGATTTAAATTTGACTCTTAACTTTATTATAACTACTAAAGGATAATAATACCATTGGAAACTTTGAGTGAACTTAAATTCCGGCAAATATGTTTCTGCTTGTTGACCTGCATCTTTATTGTTGCACATAAAAGGACCAATCTGATTCTTTATCTTAAACTGTGTCTTATTTTTGGCTAACAAGAAATTTATTCCATCAGAGTAAAGGATCTGCCTAATATATTCAAGTGAAAATAACCTCATTGCGAGGTATTTGGGTAGCTTATATGGAAAAATATTAGATCCATATACCCTAATCTCTATGTGGTTTTGATAAAGGTACCAATCTCCTGTCCTATTGTATTCTGATAACTGGAGGACCTTTTTTATATCATCACTTATTCTTGGTTGACTGCTTCTGTTAAGCATGTTGACAATATGATGGATGAATGAGTCAATGAAGTCTGTATATGTGAAATCTGTGGAGTCTTTCCTTATTAAGGAAGTCCAAAATATAATTGACTGTGGATTACCTTTAACATCCAGTTTCTGAAGGTTGATGGAAAATATTTTAGCTTGGAAGTATAAAAAAATGTGGAATAAGACATATGAATACTTGAAAACACCTTCTTCAAGAATTTTAACAAGCTGTTCATGAAGTGTATCAGAAAGGTACAAGGAAAAATTTAATATGGTAGCAGGAGGATGACCAGGGGAGAAAATAGAAAGGAAACCTAAGACTGAAGCATCAACATGCTCATCAGTGAAATAACCCAGGTTACATGGTAACATTTTAATAATATGTCTGGTTCTGTCAGAGAATATAGCTATTGGATAAGGAGGGTTGGTCTTGGGAGTCTCTATTGATGAGGGAATGAACGTTTGGAATATTTGGAACCTCTCAGGGAAGTCCAACTTCAGATATAATTCAGTAAGCATCTCAATGGACAAAGGTTTTTCATCAGGCCTAGGCTGGATTTGTAGCATTTGATTTATTGATTCAGTTGCGATGGTGAATAATATTTCTCTACCAGGGGTTACAATGGCTCTTTGATCAGGGAAATAACAAGTTTGGCAAAGTATGATGACCTCTAGACACTGGAAGGTCTGTGGGACAATATACTTGGGAAAATTTGACTCCTAAAGGAAAACATCATCGACTTGGTGAATTGACTTGTCATGGCTCCAGCAGTGGAGCTCAAGGAGGTTAAAATCAGTGATAGGGTCACTAATTTTAAAGCCTTTTTCTGCTAAGGGAGTGAGTTCCACATCTACAACTGGAGGTTGCAATGGATTTATAGTTACAATACCTTGGGAAGCCATTGTTTTGTTTGATTTATAAATTAATTACTCTTTTAACTTAGAAAACAATATTAGGACTTTTAGGAATTATGTGAAAGATTGTTACAGTATGCAAAAGGCTTTGGAATGAAACAATGAATTTTCCTCTGGTCTAAAATGCTTGAATTGATCAAATAATTATTCTTTGTGATAAAAAATAGTCTTCAGCCTATGGGAATTCTATGAAAAGATGATTAGGGTATGCAGAAAAAGGATTGGGAAGCAACAAGGACTTTATTTTGGTTTGCAAAGGTTCCTAAATTGGTTCAATTACTTGTTAATTTCTTGCTATAAGTATAGGCCTTAGGACTGAGGAATAGCTGGAGAAAATGAAGATTTTGGTTTGCAAAATGATTCTCGTAAACAACAGAGGCTTTCTGAGTCTTCGGTTGTATTTATAACATTTAAAATAGGTTCTGCAGTGTATTTGGCAGTAAGAGTCTTGAATTCTGGTGCAAAAGGGTTTAAAAATAGGTCGATAGCTATTCTTTAACTCTCGAATAGGTTGGAAATAGCTCTCCTCGCCCAAAATTGTAACTGGATATAATGGTGAAAAGGCTTGCAAAGGGAGGCTTTGTGCGATTTAACTAGCATTGATTAAAATTTAATGCACAGGTTAAATTAAAAAAAGGCAGGAAAATTTTCATAACGGGCGGAAATAAATAGGCTTGTGGTTTTCGCACGTTGAAAAGCGGGTAGGTGGTATTATT
This sequence comes from Pinus albicaulis, assembly GCA_034641835.2. Lineage (NCBI taxonomy): Eukaryota > Viridiplantae > Streptophyta > Pinopsida > Pinales > Pinaceae > Pinus > Pinus albicaulis. The sequence goes on from JAXQQM020059471.1 coordinate 204,843, forward strand.
TTGGAGGATGCCATGGAATGAAACGCGAACACGTAGCAGGGAGCGGGGCTCCGAAAACCACTCATTTCGCAAGGTCAGAGTGATGTTAAAGGTTGGATCTGATCAATCGCAATCAGATGGTTGGGAAAATGGGAAAGATGAATCGGGGACTTGAGAGGCATGGGGCCGGATCTTAAGTCAATGAAATGAGTTATGATATAAGATATGGATTAATATGATAGGGCCGGGACTTTATATTATTGGGGATTAGTTAAAAATATGAATGAGTTTAACTATATATTTTAGATGGATTTAAATGTAATATATTCGAGAGTTAATATAATAATGGTTAATAGAGTATAGGAATGGGTTTAATATACATATGCGAGGATTAATACATATGGGGGTTAATAATATATAGTGAAATGTTAAGTGTGGGATTTTAAAATACAGTAAGGCTAGTGTTAAAACTAATATCGGGAAGGATTTATCAATGTGGGTCCCGACATATTAATTTAACTTTAGACTTAGGATAAGTGTATTTTAGGGGGTATTTTGAATGAAAATGGAAGTTAAATAAAGGGTTTTTACTTTAGGGAAAAGATATTTTGTAAGGGAAAAATGAATGCAGTAAGGAAAAATATTATTATGAAGGGGAAGGGTATTTTTACAAGAGAAATGATTTAGAGGGAATTTAGTAAATAAGAGATGATCAATTTTTGCTATCCCATGCCTTGTGAGAACGGCTTCTGCCTACCCATCATCTACCCTAACATTTTATTCTTTATTTACATGGGAGAGTTTGAGCTTGCAAACCATTTTAATTTTTCTTTTAACATCAAACTATTTAATTCTAACCTTATTAATTTCAATGGCTCATATTAAAATATTGAGCTCATTTATTATTCTCTACCTAACTACTGATCTGCCAAGGTTAAACAATTTGGCTAGATTTTTATTCTCTATCTATCAACATGAAATTTAAAGAATGAATAATGAAGATCAAGCGGTTTGACTATCATGGATTGTGGCATTTTTGACAAGATGCACACAATCTTATTTTGCAAAGTAAAGTAAAAAGTAATGGCATTTAAATTTGCATCACTTTCATGATCTATTTTATCTCTTTTTTGTTGGGGTTCATTTTTTATATTCTTTTTTGATCTTTTTCTTTCAATCCTTTGATTTTTATTTTATCCCTTTTACCCTCTTTATATTTTTTAATACGGGAAAAAAATTTGCAGAAAGAAAAGTATGTACACATTACAAGACTAATCATAGTCAATTCAAAATTATGAATCCTATTATTATAGGACCCTAACAGTGGCTCCACATGGGGATGGAATTTCCCGGTGAAATGTCAAGAACTTTAAGATCAATAGCCTTTGAAATTTGATTGTACTTTCCTTGAAACTGTTTCCTAAGTTCTGCTTTATTCATGCTTATGACATATTTCCTTTCAAATCTTAGGGCCTTCTCTACAGGCTTCAAATTTGCAAGAAAAATATACAATCCAATCTATGCTTTGCAATGTTAGTACAATGAGGAAAGTAAAAAAAGTGAATTACTGTTAATCTGGGGAATACTAATACTTCAACATCCTACCATTGATAGGTCCACTTGGCAGATCTGATCCATCTAAATCCTTCGAAAAGAATGCATTGTTACCTCTGTAACCATAAATGATATAAGGAACTTTCCATAGGAAATCAAATTTACCATGTTTGCCTTTATCTTCTCTTCTTGAATCCCATTTAAGAACTTTATCACCTATGTAAAAATCATCTTCCTTTGTATTCTTATAAAAAAACCTTTTAATCTTATCTTGGACAACTTGTGATTTGACATAGACTTCTTCCCTCGTTTACTGCAAGTGTATGGTCTGATTTATCCTTCTGGATATCATTGGTTTCTACCTGCATTTCTTGGATCATATTCATAACTGGCACTCCTAAAGAATATGGAAAAAACATCCATCCCATATAATAGATGATAAGGGGATGTACCAATGGACTTCTTTGTGGTGAGTCTATCTGCCCATAAGGCATTAACTAACCTTTTGTTCCAGGTCTTTTTTTTTGTCTTCTAACAATTTTTTTATGATATTAACCAGGCTTTTGTTGGAGGATTCTGCAAGACCATTAGCTTGAGGGTAATAGGGAGTGGAATGGCCAAGGCTAATGTGGTATTTGTTACAGAAGTCAATAATTTTATTAGACTTGAAAGCAGTTGCATTATTAGTTATGAGATTATGGGGGCATCGAAATATAAACATTATATTGTTTTCAAGAAAAGAGATTATGATAGAATCGACGGCTTGTCTAGAAGGAAGGGCTTCTATCCACTTAGTGAAATAGTCCGTGGCCGTCAAAATCCATTTGTACTGGGTTGAGGAGGGTGGGTGAATTTCACCAATGAAGTCTAAACCCCATTGCTGAAAAGGAATTTATGTGGAGATGGGTTTAAGGGTTAAAGGTAATAGCCTTTTATTCCCTTCAATTATATGGAATTTGCGACAGGAGGTCACATACTTTATTACAACTGTAAAAACAGCGGGCCAGTAAAAACTAGCCCTCAAGATTTTATTTGCAGTTGATTTCCAGTAAAGGTGTCCTCCATAATCACCTTCATGAAACTCTTCCATAACTTTATCGGATTCATCTTTAAGTAAATAATTTAATAAAATGCCACCATGATCTTTCCAAAATAGAGCATTATCTATGATACAATATTTCATTTCTTTTAACTTTAGGAATCTAGCTTTATTTCTTGACAATATAGGAGGAGCTTGTAAGTTTAGTAATACAAATATGATATCTGCATACCAAGGTTAATCTAGAAAATCTTCACTGATCTGTGGAGTCTCCATCTCTTCCTGATCATCTAATTGAGCAATAAAATTTATATCTAAGGCCTGACAATTTGATTCAGCCATGAGTTTGACTAAACCTTGGCCTTTAATGAGTTTGGCGGTCTTAATTTCCATGTCATATTCCAAAATAGTGGCAATCCATTTGTCTCTCTTACCATCAGGTCTATTCTGAGTCAGAATGTCCTTTACTACTGAATTTGGGACATATGCAATGATGTGAGAATACAAGATGTATACTCTACAATATTTAATAGCCTTCACTAAAGCACATGCCTATTTTTCCATTATGTTATATTTTAGTGTGACATATGTTAGTGATTTGCTGAAAAAGGAAATGGGTTGTTCATAACCTTGATCATTCTTCTGCAGTAAGACTGCAACAATTGTATGTTATGAAGGAAAAGAAAAAATAACAAAATCTTCTTTAAAATCAGGAATTATTAGGACTGGTGTTCTTGTAAGGGCTTGTTTGATTGATTCAAAGGATTTTTTGGCCTCTACTGTCCATTTAAGTGCTAGATATTTCTTTAAAATTTTGTTTAGTTGTCTAATTATTTCTGCTAAATTTGAAATGAATCTTCTGAGGAAATTGATTTTATCTAAGAATGCGTGCAATTATTTGATATTTCTAGGATGAATAATGTTCAAAATGGACTCTATTATAGCTGGGTCTATCCTAATTCCCTCTTTTGAGATTATATGTCCTAATAGTTTACCTTCTTCAAGTCCAAAGAGAGTCTTTTTGGGATTCAAAGAAATACCAAATTTTCTGCATTTAATAAACACTTGTCTCAGATGATCTAGATGTTCATTGTCAGTTTTTTAAAATAAAGTTATATCATCTAGATAAATGACAAGAAAATCATGAATTTCTTTGGAAAAATCTATATCCATAGCTCTTTGGAAAGTAGCTCCTGCATTCATTAATCCAAAGTCATTTTCAAATACATAAAAATACCCCATGGAGTAGTAAATGAAGTCTTTGGTTGGTCTTCTGGTTGAAATAAGATCTAATTATATCTAGAGAATCCATCAAGCAATGAAATCCTGGATGAACCAACCACCCTCTGTAAAATATCATCCATTTTGGGGAGGGGATAGTTATATTTTAGGGACACTTTTTTTGAGTGTCAGAAATCAACACAAATTCTGATTTCCCCTGTTTTCTTCCTAGTGGGAACTAAGTTTGAGACCCAATCAGAAGATCTGATAGGTACAAGGATCTATGTTTCATACATCCTCTTTACCTCTTTTTCGATCAAAGGCATAAGAAATCGATTGCTTCTCCTAAGATTATGTTTAGAAGGTTTTTGATCTTCTTTGATAGGTATGTTGTGTTGTATTATGTTGGTGTCATAAGATTTAAGGTCTTCATAACTCCATGAAAATACATCTTGAAATTCCTTAAACAGAGCTATGTATTTCAGTTTTTCATCTTGAGGTAATGCATTGGAAAGTTTGATAAGCTTAGGTTTCTGTTTTGTTCATATATTTCATTCTTATATGTCTGATCTTAATGGTTCAATTTTTGGTTTTCTTGCAACATCATTTGAACCAAAAAAATCTTCTAATGGGGCTGATCCCTTAGGTAAAAAGTTATTCTTAAGTTTTAAAATGTGAGAATCATCATCTGCTATTTCTTCTATTTCTACCTTTTCTAATTTACCTATTTCTACTTGTGTGAATTTAGTAGGTTCAATGAAATCTAAATTATTTACATTTATTTCACTATCTTTAGTTTCTTCTACTGTACAATCAGTGTCTATGTTACAATTTTGGAATTCTCACCCGACATTCATAAAGTGATAGATTTGAGTATCCTGCGTAAAAATCTGCCAATATTTTAAGTTGTCTGGTATAGTAGGCTTGTATCTTGCCTCTGCTGTATATTGGTGATTTGGCTAAAAACGCAGATTGCAGGTTCTAGCAAAAGTTGTTAAACTGTGTGCCTGCATGTTCTGTTTTGTAGGAATTACAACAAAGTCAATTTCAAGCAATTATTTAATCAGATATAAAACTGTTTCTCTGTATTGGATTAATCTATGATTATATAAGGAATATTCTCCTCTGATTTGTTTTACAATTAAGTCAAAGTCTCCCATGATAAAAACTCTTTTTCCTCCTAAATTTCTAACAATCTACAGTCCTAAGATTAAAGCTTCATACTCTGCCATGTTGTTTGTACATTTAAAGTTTAATCTAAATGCATGAGCTTCTAAATGATTATTTTCCATGTTATGAATCCAAACTCCTCCTCCTGCTCCTAATTTGTTCACTGAGCCAACAAAGTCTAAGTGCCACATTAATTCATGAAATATATTATCACTATCAACTTCCTTCTTTTTCTGTTTTAAAACTGTGTTTTTATCTATGCCAGAATCTGAGTTACATAAAATGAAAGAATCCATATCAGAATGTATAGAGTAAATGGGATAGTTCTAAGGTTGTTTTGTACTACTAACCATGTAATTCATTAGAGTTTCTCTGTAAATATTTTTGGGTTGACCAAATACTGAAATTGTGGCATAAGACATGTCTAATTGTAGAGATCCCTGCAGTTTTTCTCCCCATGAGTGAGGTAATAACATTCCATACTTTGGAGGGATATGAGCTACTATAATATCCATGGCTATACTTTTTCTTGGGTGTTGGACTAAAGTGACACATAAATCTTTTATTAAACCAAGACATTTCACTTTGCTAGAATCAAAAGAGAAGAGATCTTTATATGGTCTAGTGACATCTAAATTCAAAGTTTCCATGATGTCTTTTGGCATTAAATTGTGGGATGCTCCTAAATCTAGCATAGAATTGTGTAAAATTTGATCATGAATACTCAAGCTAATGTAGAAAGGAGGAACACCACCTTCTTGATGTTTTCCATTTACTTCTGGGCCAAAAAGTAGTTCTTTTTTATCATCATTTAGATTTACAGAGCCTTGTCCTTCATTGATGTTCAATGTTTTAGTGATCTAATTTGTTTAAATCATGTTTTACAAATTCTGTTAAAGGAATTGGTATTTTTAGTTTGGAAATTTTAGCTTGGATGTTAAATGGTGCTTGTGTTTTTTCTAACTGAATGATTTCTTTTTTACTAAATACAATTTGAGTGTGTTTCTCTTCTTTATCTACAGTTGGTTTCTCAGTCTGTGTTTCCACTGTTTTACTGTTTTCAATTTTATTTTGTGGGACAGTTTAAGTAGCAGTGGTAGTTTTGGCAACTTTTGAAGTTTCAACAGTTGTTTTGGTAGCATTTGTTTTAGGATCGGCTGATTTTTTATCAACAATAGATGTGGTTTTAGTAGAGGCTATTGTTTTAGCAGAAACATATTTTTGAGGACCAGTTGTAGTTTGAACAATAGTATCTGTAATGTCAACAATTTTAGGAGTGGGTGCAATTTTTGGACTAGAAATTTTCTGATTAGAACTTGAGTTTTGTTGGGTTTCCCTAAGGATACTTTGAAGTACTTTGGTTGTAGGAGCTTCTACTATTTTCTTGGTCTGAGTTTGAGCAGTTTTCTTAGTAGGGACTTCTACATTTTTCTTACTCCTAAGGTTATATTTCTTATAAAATTCATAAATGGAAAACTCATAACCTTGCTTGTAATCAAAAGACTCTCTAGATACTAATTGTAACTGTTGCAACTCATATAATTCTAGTTCTTCTTGTGTAAGAAAAATAGTATTATCATCACTGATTCCCATTAAGTTAATCTGAGTGTCTTCATCTTCTTCATTTTGGTGAGAAATTTCAACATAGTTCTCTTGGAAAGGTGGTCTTATTTGTTGATTAGGTGTTGATTCTCTAGAGTTACTAGTATTGGTGTTTTTTCTAAAGTTGGGATTTCTTATTTGAGACCTTGTTGTTGACTATCCCACTATGGTTTCCTTTCCATACTTTCTAATCTTTCCATCATTTTATCCATAGCTTTTGCTAAACTATCTATTTTAATATCTGATGTGGATGTTTCCTCCTTTATTATTACCCTTCTTTCATTTATCATTCTGGCTTTGTTAGCTAACAAATTTTCTTCTACACTAACTGCAATTATTTTCATTTTTTCTAGTGTTTCTAGATTCCTTTGCCTCAGTTGGTATGATATATCCATATCAAAACCACCAGGAAATTTGAGTAAAGCTAGATCTGGTGGGGGTTTAATGTTTGCTGGAATAGCATTATAGATAATGTTGAATCTAGTACAATAGTCCTGAACTGACTCATTAGGTCCTCTTTTTATGTGTTCATATTCAGACAAAATTTGTAAAGGATTTTTATTTTTCTCCCATCTATTGATAAAAAATTTATGGAAAGCTTCTTAATCATCAATATGATTGGTAGGTAAAAATTTAAACCATTTCTTTACTTCTCCAACTAAATTTTGGGCAAACAGTCTCATTTGGACATCAGATTCATCGATTTCATGCAATTCAAAGTAATCAGTCATTTTTTTAACATGTTGTTGTGAAGTGTATTGACTAGTTCCATCAAATTGAGGGATTTTTCTTTGGTAATCTCGGTTCATGTTATGTAATTGAGTTGGTAGGGCCAATGGGGCATATCTGGCAGCCATGGCTAATATTCTAGCTGGGTTGGGAGGTAAATTGTTGGTAGTTGGTGATGAGGTTGAGGTACTTGCAGATGAGGTTGGGACACTAGAAGATGTACTTGGAAATGTGGTTTAAGTGCTTGAAAATGTAGCATCTTTGCTAGAAGGTGAACTTGAAGTGTTTGGAGATGGAAATAAAACTCTAGGTTGAAGAGGAAGCTTAGGGATGAATGATTCTGTGGAATGAGGTGTAGTGGAAATAATAGATGGGGTGGTACTAAATAAATTTGACTTTACAAAATTTGAATGAATGGTAGAAGGCTTAGGGGTATAAGAAAATAAAGCAGTCAATTAAACATAATGTTGAAAATAGGTGTCATCAATTTCTTTAATCAAAGCTGCAGTTAACACATCAAGTTTATTATAAGGTTCTAGGGATTTTTGATCTGAATCAAGTGAAACAATTTCCTTATTAGTTTTAATAAATGAAATGAAATCAGGATCCATTACACTATCATAGATGAAACTTTCTGATTTGGTTCTAAAAAAATATTGCTCAAAAGATAAATCAAATTCAATGTCTTGTAAACTTGATAATTTTTTGGGAAGTGAATTTGCTTTTGTTAATGGACTTTTATTTTCTAAACTTTATAATTTTTTCTTTTCTTTAAAATTCTATCAGGATTATCTACTATTACAGCAGACTCTAGATCAGGATGAGACCTGGTATAGTAGGTTCTTCTGGAAGCCAGAATTTTAGTTTTTTATGAAAAGCTTACTTACAACCCTTAAAACAACCTCACGGTGAAAAGATGAGTAAAAGTATTTCCTTTAAGGTTTATTTTAAATAGCGAGAACTAATCTCACCAGTATGGTCTCCAGTATGTTATCACTCCAATAATTCTCAAGGGTTGTAAATATTTTTGGTTTAAAGAATATTAGAGGTAACTAAAAACCTACTTTTAAGCTTTAGGATCTAGCCTTCCTAATGCTCAGAGAGGGCTCTCTCTATATGATTTATCTTTGTTGATTTTAGTGGATTTTAGGCTAGTTATGTAAGAATGATTGGGTTTTGATTTTGGGTTTGGTTTGGTGCTGGAATCACTGGTTCAGATGGATAGACGTAGGTCTTTATTCCATTGGGCTAATGGAGTCAATGTGTCAAGCAATAAAGCATAATCAAGGTTCTAAAGGGAAGTGTTCACAAGGCAAGATAGGTGAGTAACTTTAGATCTTTAGGCTGAATGATGAAATGGTTTCAATCGGGATGAGAGAGAAATTAAGAATTCTCAGATCCGGATAATGAGGGAAATGACAGAGGTTAATCGAAACTAGGGACAAATTAATAATTCCCTAATCTAGTTATTATTAGAAAACATAAAAATGAAATAAAAATTCAAGACATAGTGTTATTAAACATATTCTAAAATAATATTCCTGTTATACATTTAGATTTAGAAAACATGCAAGTATGTGAAAACTTCAGATAATAACAAAGAACAACTGAGAGTACTTCACTGAAGTATCGCAACACATGAATCATATAATATAATGCCTTTATTTCTCAATCCAGTCTGGTGACTTTAAAATGGTACAAAGAAACCTCTGATTCAGATCATTACATCTATAGAAATGTTTAGCAATCCACGATCCACACACAATACTTCGAAATGTGAAATATTTATACAAAAATTTAATCCAAAATATCCTAAACTGTTTTAGGAATTATTCAAGGAAAAATAAATATCTTCATGCAAGAAGACAGAGACAACTATCTAACTAATTCAAGTTGTCCCTACTTTTATTGAATTTGTTGTTTGATTTATTTTATATTTTACTGATTTGTCTTTGATTGTTTCTCAACGAAGGTTGTTGTTGAGTGTCCTTTACGGTGCTTGTTTATTTACTTTCAACTCTTCTTTGAATTTAACTATCTGACTTTCATCTGATACACTTTAAACTCTGATACTCTTTAACTGTAACTGTTGTTTTTCACTTTAAACTGATTGCTCTATTTTATCCTGATTGATCTATTTTAACCTTTACTTATTTCATAGTAAATCAGTCAACTTCTCACAATCTTCTGCATCTGGTAACTTGATATTCATCAATCTTATGAATATCTCATAAACCTCTGTATACTTTGTAAAAGTAGGCTTATTAATGATTAAATTTTTTACCTCATGTTGTAGGTAAAAGAGATTTTCAAAACTCTTATAGAGTACTTTCCCTGTTGGAATTCCTTGCATGGCTGAATTATTAGCTTGCTTTTTTGCCACTTCTATGATTTTCTTATCATAATCCTCATGTTTCATCAATCTATCATTAATAAAAAGAGGATTTGGAAGGTCTTTCTGCCTTAAAACATCAAACTTCATCATGAATCTGGTTATGGAAATCTCCATTTCTGACATTTTTCTTCCAACTGTACCATCAAGTTATTTTTAGAAATGTTTTCTTGACTTCAAGAATTGTTATTTCCTGCATTGATTTAACTAGTTTTCCTACTTCATCACTAGGCTGCACTACTGTTGTAGATGAATATGTAGTTGAAGTTGTTTTTGATGTAACGTGAAGTGCTATAGATATTGGAATTGAGGGAGCCAATGATTCTTCTAATGTAGAAGGAACAACTGTAGTGATTATAGGTGTTATCACCCAAAAAATTTCAAAACATCAATGTGTCAAGTTTTTTTTTGGTCATGGTTCAAAATTGGGTTTAGAAGTCAATTTAGGATTTGATGAAGGGTAGTTTTAGTTTTTTATATTTTAAAGCCCGTCCTTAGGTTATAACAAAGTCTTCTTTGAAGCCCCTTCATGTTAAATATCCATCATTTTCATTTGTGGGTCATTTCCTAAAATTTTTGTGTCAAAACTATTCAATTAGCCAAGAAACCTCGTTTTCATAGCACCACTAGTTCAAAAAAGTCACTTTGCACTATGAAAGCATTGATTGTTTCGTAGCGCAAACAACAAAACTCAATTTTTTATGACTTTGAGAAGTCAAATTCAAAGGCGGTTTCTAAGCAATTGAAAATTCATTTTGAACATTTGAAAGAGGTTTTTATTCATAATAGACCTAGATACAAAAAACTCTCTCTGTTTCTTCAAATTCATTAGGAGGTGGCATAAATGGATAAATTAAAATGCGCTACAAAGCTGCTATTACGAAACTGTCCTGTACACGATTGTTTAGAAGTCAACTTCAAGTTCAGTTTATGGCCAAATTAAAAAAAAAATTGGACTTCTAAAAGAGGTTTATATTCATCACAGCCCTAGATACAAAAACCTCTCTCAATTTTCTCGCAGGTGTTATCCATTGATTTCTAGATACAAAAAAATCTCTCAATTTTCTCGTAGGTGTTATCCATTGAGATATACAAGGATTTCATTGAAGCCCTATTTTCAGAAACAAATTTTTCCTGTTTTACACATTTGTTTCAAATGCAGTTTCTGGACAGCAAGAGATGTGTTTCAAAAATCAAAGAGCGGTTTTTATTAAAGATATAATGGCCTACAAAAACCTCTTTCAATTTCTCAAACTAGATTATGGATTAGGAGATATAGGCTATGTCCCAAGACCTATTTTTTCAAGAAAAAACAGGAAAAACTAATAGGCCAACCTATTGCAAATGAAGAAGAAATGCCTCAAAAAAGCTAAAATGAAGTTAGTATATGGTTGTTGTGGTTTTTATATGATGAGATAAGTAATATTTTGATTTTTGAGGCAATAATACTTTTCACTTGGAATTTGTTTTAATAAAACTGCATACTTAGCAGTTTTGTAGCACATCTAGTGTAAAAATGCAGAAAAGTGCTACAAAACTACTGTAGCTGCCTTTTTTGCTCCTTTTGATTCAAGGGGTTCAAGGATGAGTTAAGAGATATAATTGTCATGGAAGATGTATTGAAGGATGATTAAAATGTTTCATAAGGAAATAACCAATTTTTTGAAGAAAAAAGGTTGAAATGGCGGCTCTACAAAGGGCGCTACGAAACTACTATGTTTTCGTAGCGCCGAAACTACTGTGTTTTTGTAGCGCCATAAATTACAACCTTTTGAACAAGTTTTGCAGTGGTTTTTGGATAGATGGGGGCTAGAGATGAGTGATGAGAAATGTTCTTAAGATAATCTCCAATAGCCAAGGTCCACAAAATAAAGTTTAAATGATTTTCAGAATGTTCAAAGAAGGAAAATAATCTTATGCATAAAAAACAGGGTTTGGTTTCCTGCTTTTGTTGAGGTCAGCAAAGTGGTCATGAAGAACTGAAGCCCAACATCCAAATTTGACCATGTGATGATACACTTGGAAAATGATGTAATTTCAAATAGATAAGTTTGTTAGGATAAGGTTGTTAAAGATAGTAATGAAGAGTTTGAGTCCTAGTTGAAATAGGACTGTCAAGTAGGATAGGTGTCTGTTTGTAATAAATTTGATGTTTTATGGTTATGCAATCTGTCAAGACTTAGAAATTCGATTTATCTAGACTAATATGAGATCATCTCATGTTATAAATGGTCTACTAAAGGCTGTTGGGTCAAATTAGCAAAGGGTTGGACATTTTTAGCAAAAGACTGTGCTTATTGTAATTGACTGGTTTTCAACTAATACAGAGAATTATACTTAGCCAACTTGAGATTCAGAAGGATTTCTAGTGTCTTCTTGTTCTAATTGCATATTTTTATTATCCTATTGCAGTGGTGTTTGTCTATGTTACTTAGAATTCATCTTTGATGCTCTGACTTCCTATATAAACAAACTGATTGTGTTTTTACAGTTTCACATGTGTATCTCTTGACTAAAACTTTGATATGCCTCAACTTCCATGTTAAGTATATTGATTGGTTTACTGAAACTATTTTGACTCAATAAGCCCAATGTGTACTTGCTGATGTGATTCACAACCGATATCTATCATTTTTCTGTTTATTACCCCACATAGAGTTAGCCATCTATATTTTTATCCAAATCATTAACCCTTGAGAGAGCCCTCTCAGGTTGAGTAGGCTAAGCCTCAATCAAAATATTGGTTTCAAATAGTTGCATGAGATTGATTTGAATAGCAGCCTATTACGTCTAATTTTGTGATAACATTTTGGCGCCGTTGCTAGGGACCGAAGGTGTAAATTTTCCTTGGGAAGAATAAAAAAGTTTCAATTCTAAGGTCTGAGAGCAACAAACACTTAGGCACATATTGGCTGTATTTCTGCTCTAGCGACTCCACACATCAAATAATCAATTGGAAGGTGACTCCAATACTTGAATATCAGTAGCTTGATAAAGTTTCAAGATGAGTTCCATTGCGAGAATAAATGCTAGGTATGCCTATCAGTAGCTTGATGAAGTTTCAATATGAGTTCCATTGCGAGAATAAATGCTAGGTATGCCCTTATGAATTGGTCTCATATACCTGGTTTTCCAAATCCTATGCCAAAGGTCGAATGGTTAACTGATCTTCCTATATTTAAAGATGAAAATAAAGACAATGCTACTCTTTATTTGGTTAGATTCCATGTGCATGTACACAGTCTTAAGGTTCAGTTCCCTAAGGATTGTCTCATGAAGATGTTTATGGCCACTTTAGGAGGAAAATCATGGTCTTGGTATGAAAGCTTGCCAAATGGTTCATTATATTCTCTTGCTTATTTCCATGTTTCATTTTATGAGATGTATGAAGAGTATCATCCCTCCTTATTTCTGGTCAAAGACTGCTGTAAACACTATGTGAGTTTTATTGAATATTTGGAGAATTGTTATGAAGATGATGAGTTCACAGATGAGGAAATTTTAGAGGCCCTTCATAAAAACCCATTTAATCACCAAGAAGAAAGGATAACCTCTCCCTTGGATGAAAATGAAACCCAACAGGAGCTTATTTATGAAAATCATGTTACATCCTTTGAGTTTGAGGAAAATTTGTAGCAGACTTTTCAATCCTTTGATCATCAGGAGTATGAGAATCATTTCAAACAACAAGAAAAAATATTGGAAAATGCTTGCTACAATCCTCAGGTACAGGAAAAAGTTGATTCTTCATGTCATTTCTTACATCATCCTACATCAAATGATGATTACATTAATGAAGAAGTAGGTGAAATTTTCTCTTTATCCTTGTCTTCTAATCTGAAATCATTTGAGTGCAAGTCAGAAGTTAAGATTCAATTTGTGGATGAAGTTGCTAAGAACCATGAAAAAGATATCGAAGTTTTAGAATATAAAATTCAATCTCATAATATTCATGATCAAGATCAGTCTTTTCAAATTATTTTTATGCCAGAAAACAAAGAGAGGGTGCTGCCACCTTTCTCCTTTGAGTTTGATGAAGAATACATTGGTTTTGAAAATCATTTTGAAAATCAGTTTGAGAGCACATAACTGAAGTATTATGTGGTTTATCAAAGCATGGATGAGTTTTCCAAAGCTACAGAATGTCATGAGAAGCATCAAAAAGATCATGTCTTCTTTGATCCTATAGCTGACTAGATGGAAAGGTTCTACAATCCAAATTTCCAGTTATATTTTCATTATGAAGATCTGATGCATCTTATGTTTCCTTGGTCATTCCAGTATCTTGTTTGTTTTTGGTTCAAGTGGAGTCAAGAAATTCAAGTATCAGATCAGATCAATGACCGACTTCATTGGAAGTTTCATGTTGCTTGAGTTAAAAATGGAGATTGCAGCTGATAGGGTAGGTAGGAGTGTGTGAATAAGCTCGAAGTTGAATGAGCATCCTTTCAGTAGGTACAGATTTGTTTCTTCTACAGTGATCATCAAGCTTGAGCTCGAGGTGAAGGCCATAAGAGTTTGAAGAATATTTGGAAAAATTTCAGTTTTTATTTCCAAGAAGATGGATGGCACTGGAACTACTAGTTCTTTAGTGTACGACAGGGGCACATTATCGCAAGAGGAGCCACTGTTATCACTCAAAAAATTTCAAAACATCATTATGTCAAGTTTTCTTTTGGTCATGGTTCAAAATTTGGTTTAGAAGTCAATTGAGGATTTGATCAAGGGTAGGTTTTAGATTTTTATATTTTAAAGCCCATCCTTAGGTTATAATAAAGTCTTCTTTGAAGTCCCTTCATGTCAAATATCCATCATTTTCATTTGTGGCTCATTCCCTAAAATTTTTGTGTAAAAAATATTCAATTATCCAAGAAAACTCTTTTTTGTAGTGCCACTAGTTCAAAAAAGTCACTTCGTGCTACGAAAGCGCTGATAGTTTCGTAGCACAAACAACAAAACTCTATTTTTTATGACTTTGAGAAGTCAACTTCAAAGGCGGTTTCTGAGCAAATGAAAATGAATTTTGGAAATCTGAAAGAAATTTTATTCATAACATATCTAACTACAAAAACCTCTCTCCGTTTCTTCAAATTCATTAGGAGGTGGCAGAAATTGATAAATTAAAATACACTACGAAACTGCTGTTACGAAACTGTCCTGTACATGATTGTTTAGCAGTCAACTTCAAGTTCGGTTTCTGGCCAAATGAAAAAGTGTTTTGGATTTTTTTTCATCACAACCCCAGCTACAAAACACTTTCTCAATTTTCTCACAAATGTTATCAGTTGAGATATACAACGATTTCATTGAAGCCCTATTTTCAGAAACAAAGTTTTCCTGTTTTACACACTTATTTCAAATGTCGTTTCTGGCCAATAGGAGATGTGTTTCAAAAAACCAAGAGAGGTTTTTATTCAAAAAATAATTTCCTACAACAACCTCCTTAATTTTCTCAAAATACATTATGGATTAAGAGATATATTCTCTGTCCCAAGACCTAGTGTTTTAGGAAAAAATAGGAAAAACCAATAGGCCAACCTATTGCAAATGAAGAAGAAATGCCTCAAAAAAGCTAAAATGAAGTTAGTATATGGTTGATGTGGTTCTTAGATGATGATATAAGTAATATTTTGAGTTTTTTGGAAATAATACTTTTCACTTGGCAATTGTTTTTACAAAACTGCATACTCAGCAGTTTCGTAGCGCATCTAGTGTAAAAAAGAAGAAAAGCGCTACAAAACTGTTGTAGCTGCCTTTTATGCTCCTTTTGATCAATTTTAAAGGGGTTAAGGGATGAGTTAAGAGCTGTAATTGTCATGGAAGATGTGTTGAAGGATGTTTAAAATGTTTCATAAAGAAAGAACCAATTTTTTGAAGAAAAAATGTTGAAATGGCAGCGCTACAAAGGGTGCTACGAAACTGTTGTGTTTTCATATCACCATGAATTACAGCCTTTTGAACAAGTTTTGCAGCAGTTTTTGGATAGATGGAGGCTATAAATGAGTGATGAGACATGTTAAGATAATATCCAATAGCCAAGGACCATGAAATAAAGTTTAAATGATGGTCAAAATGTTCAAATAAGGAAAAGAATTTTATGCCTAAAAAAACACGGTTTGGTTGCCTGCTTTTGTGGAGGTCAGCAAAGTGGTCATCAAGAATTGAAGCCCATCATACAAATTTGACCATGTGATGATACACTTGGAAAATTATGTAATTTCAAATAGATAAGTTTGTTATATAGTAATGAAGAGTTTGAGTCCTAGTTGAAATAGGACTGTCAAGTAGGATAGGTGTCTCTTTGTCATAAACTTGATGTTTTATGGTTATGCAAGGTGTCAAGAGTTAGAAATTAGATTTGTCTAGCCTAAGATGATATCATCTCATGTTTTAAATGGTCTATTAAAGGCCATTGGGTCGAATTAGCAAAGGGTTGGAAATTTTTAGCAAAATACTGTGCTTATTGTAATTGACTAGTTTTCAGCTAATACATATATTTCTACTTAGCCAACTTGAGATTCAGAAGGAGTTCTAGTGTGTTCTTGTTCTAATTGCATATTTTTATTATCCTATTGTAGTGGTGTTTTTCTATGTTACTCAAAATTCATCTTTGACGCTCTGACTTCCTATATAAACAAACTGACTGTGTTTTTTACAGTTTCACATGTGTATCTCTGGACTAAAACTATGATATGCCTCAACGTCCATGTTAAGTAGATTGATTGGTTTACTGAAACTATTTTGACTCCATAAGCCCAATGTGTACTTGCTGATGTGATTCACAACCTATATCTATCATTTATTTGTTTATTACCCCACACAGAGTTAGCCATCTATATTTTTATCCAAATCATTAACCCTTGAGAGAGCCCTCTCAAGTTGAGGAGGCTAAGCCTCAATAAAAATATTGATTTAAAATAGTTGCATGAGATTGATTTGATTATCAGCCTATCAGGTCCAATTTTGTGATAAAATTATGAATAACAGTGATAGGGATTTCTTTTGACCTGGCCTTTTTCTCCTGCACTAACTTGTCCATTTCATTTTCCGTTTCTTTTAATTGGGAAGTTAACTGTAGAATGAGCTTCATCATCTCAAATTTTTAGCTTGTATCCTATAATACTTATTTGGCCAGTAGATGTTCAGTAGGAGACAATTTGAGCCGTTTATTTAATGCAACAATGTATGCATTCTTTTTCTTTATGAGCTCATCTGCAACTTTGACATTTGTTGGATCATATCATACTTCAATAACCAAATATTCCGTAGATTTAACTCTGTTATATTTAGCCTGTGAGGATGCCTTTTCTAATTTTAGCTGACCTCTGATGCTTTCAAGAGTATTTTGCAGCTTCCGTACATTCATGGCTTTTTTTGTCATAGCAGAATACAAAATTTCACCAGCTTTCCTATGAAATTATATCTGGTCTATAGGATGAAGATATTTTTCTTGAACTTCATATGATGTTTTCTTATAACCTGCTGATGATTTGGATGCTTCACTATGGGCTGCAAAAAACTCATAGACATCTTTCTGGTCTTGTAGTCAAATGCTGCAAGTAATATACTTTGGTCACTAGGTGACTGCTTCCAGTATTGGGTATATGTATTAGCCTTTAATGTCTCATTCTTGATCTTGATCTCTTTATATTTCTGCATAAGATCCTGATCTTTTTTTGTTGGCTTACTTGATGAATACACTTGAACACTATGTTTCTTTTGAATAATCTATGTGTTAGATGTTGAAGGCTAGTGAGTTTATTCTGATACTGCTAGAGGTGCATTATCCTTTACCACTGTATCTATATCAATCACTTCAATAGTTTCCACTTCTTCATTTACATGATTTAATTTGGGCTTCTTCCTGTACATCAGTTTAAATTTAGTTTCAATGGTAGTTTCAGCTGAGTATGATCCTTCTTCTCTAACTCTTTTAGAGTTCCTATCCTATGGGGCCGACATCTACAAGATGGAACTAGTATCACCTTGCTTTTATGCCTCTTTTAAAGTGTTCTCCAACCATTCAGACTAATTGGAGTACTTCTCAATGTCTGTCTTGGATTCATGTACATAAGGAGTTAATTTACATTTGACTCTTAACTTGCTTATAACTCCTAAAGGATCATAATACCATTGGAGACTTTGAATAAACTTAAATTCTTGCAAATATTTTTCTGCTTGTTGACCTGGATCTCTACTGTTGCAAATAAAAGTACCAATATGATTCTTTATCTTAAACTGTGTCTTCTTTTTGGCTAACAAGAAATTTATTCCATCAGAGTTAAGGATCTGCCTAACATATTCAAGTGAAAATAACCTTATTGGGAGGTATTTGGGAAGATTATATGGAAAAAGATTAGATCCATATACCCTAATCTCTGTGTGGTTCTGATAAAGGTATCAATCTCCTGTCCTAATGTATTCTGATAACTGCAAGACCTTTTTAATATCATCTCTTATTCTTAGTTGACTACTACTGTTCAACATGTTGACAATAGGATGGATGAGTGAGTCAATGAAGTCTGTATATGTGAAATCTGTGGAGTCTTTCCTTATTAAGGAAGTCCAAAGGATAACTGACTATGGATTACCTTCAAAATCTAGTTTCTGAAGGTTGATGGCAAATATTTCAGCTTGGAAGTATAAAAACATGCGGAATAAGAGAAATGAATACTTGAAAACACCTTCTTCATGCATTTTAACAAGTTGTTCATGAATTTTATCAGCAAGGTACTGGGAAAAATTGAATATGGTAGCAAGAGAATGACCAGGGGAGAAAATAGAAAGGAAACCTAATACTGAAGCATCAACATGCTCATCAGTGAAATAACCCAGGATACATGACAACATTATAATAATATGTCTGGTTCTCTTAGAGAATATAGATGCCGAATAAGGAGGGTTGGTCTTGGGAGACTCTATTAATGAGGGAATGAATGTTTGGAATAACTGGAACCTCTTGGGGAAGTCTAGCTTCATATATAACTCAGAAAGTATCTCAATGGACAGAGGGGTTTCATCAGGACTTGGCTGGATTTGTAGCATCTGATTTATTGATTCAACTGTGATGGAGAATAAGATTTATTTACCAGGGATTACAATGGCTCTTTGATCAGGTAAATAATAAGTTTGGAAAATTTTGATGACCTCTGGACATTGGAAGGTCTATGTGACAATATACTTGGGAAAATTTGACTCCCAAAGGAAAACATCATCGACTTGGTGAATTGACTTGTCATGGCTCCAGCAGTGGAGCTTAAGGAGGTTAAACTTGGTGACAGGGTCACTAATTTTAAAGTCTCTATCTGCTAAGGGAGTGTGTTCCATATCTACAACTGGAGGTTGTCAGGGATTTACAGTTACAATACCTTGGGAAGCCATTGTTTTGTTTGATTTATCAATTAATTACACTTTTAGCTTAGAAAATAGTCTCAGGACTTTTAGGAATGATGTGAAAGATTGTTTCAGTCTGCAAAACGTTTTGGAATGAAATAATGACTTTTCCTTTGGTCTAAAATGCTTGAGTTGATAAAATAATTAGTCTTTGTGATCAAAAATAGTCTTTGGCCTTTGGGACTTATGTGAAAAGATGATTAGGGTCTGAAGAAAAAGGATTTGGAAGAAAAAAGGACTTTCTTTTGGTCTGCAAAGGCTCCTAAATTGGTTCAATTACTGGTTACTTTCTTGCTGTAAGTATAGGCCTTAGCACTGAGGAATACCTAGAGAAAATGAAGATTTTGGTTTGCAGAATGAGTTCTAGAAATAGCGGAGGCTTTCAGAGGCTTCGGTTGTATTTATACTATTTTAAATAGGTTATGTAGCATCTTTTGCAGCAAGGGTCTTTAATTCTAGTGCAAAAGGGTTTAAAAACAGGTCAGTAGCTATTATTTAGCTCTTGAATAGGTCGACAATAGCTATCTTTACACAAAAATGTAACAAAATAATGGTGAAAAGGCTTTCAAAGGGAAACTTTCTGCATTTTAACTACCATTGATTAAAATTTAATGTGCGGGTTAAATTCAAAAAAGGCAAGACGATTTTCATAACGGCTGTAAATAAAGAAGCTTGTGGTTTTCACACGGTGAAAAGCGGGTAGGGGATGTTATTTCGCAGGATTAGATGGAATGAAATGCGGACACGTAGCAGGGAGCAGGGCTTCGAAAACCACTCATTTCGCAAAGTCAGGGTGATGTTAAAGATCGGGCTTTCGAGCGTGGGATAGGAGATATTGATCGTCGGATCTGATCAATCACAATCAGATGGTTGGGTAAATGGGAAAGATGAATTAGGGACTTGACAGGCGTGGGGCCTAAATCTTAAGTCAATGTGATGAGTTATGATATAAGCTATGGCTTAATATGTATAGGTTCGGGACTTTATAATAGTGGGGATTAGTTAAAAATATGAATGAGTTTAACTGTATATTTTAGATGGGTTTAAATGTAATATATTTGGGAATTAATATAATAATGGTTAACAGAGTATAGGAATGGGTTTTATATATGTATGCAGGGATTAATATATATGGGGGTTAATAATATATAGTGAAATGTTAATAAGTGTGAGATTTTAAAATACACTAAGGATAGTGTTAAAACTAATATCGGGAAGGACTTGTCAATGTGGGTCCTGACATATTAATTTAACTTTAGACTTAGGAAAAGTGTATTTTGGGGGGTATTTTTAATGAAAATGGAAGTTAAATAAAGGGTCTTTACTTTAGGGAAAATGGATTTTGCAAGGGAAAAATGAATGTAGTAAGGAAAAATATTATTATGAAGGGGAAGGGTAGTTTTACAAGGTAAATGATTTAGAGGGAAGTCAGTAAATATGAAATGATCAATTTCTGCTATCCCATGCCTTATGAGAACTGCTTCTGCCTACCCATCATATACCCTAATGTTTTTTACTTCATTTACATGGGTGAATTTGAGCTTGCAAACCCTTTTAATTTTTCTTTTAACAACAAAATATCTAATTCTAACCTTATTACTTTCAATGGCTCAGATTAAAAAATTGAGCTCATTTATTATTCTCTACCTAACTACTGATCTTCCAAGGTTAAACAATTTGGCTAGATCTTTATTCTCTATCTATGAGCATGAAATTTAAAGCATGAATAGTCAAGATTAAGTTCTTTGACTATCATGGATTGTGGCATTTTTGACAAGCTGGACACAATCTTATTTTTCAAAGTAAAGTAAAAAGTAGTGGCATTCGAATTTGCATCACTTTCATGATCTATTTTATATCTTTTTTGTTCGGGTTCATTGTTTATATTCTTTTTTGATCTTTTTCTTTCAATCCTTTGATTTTCCTTTTAGGAATTTTACCCTCTTTACATTTTTTAATATGGGAAAACAATTTACAGAAAGCAAAGTATGTACATATTACAAGACTAATCATAGTCAATTCAAAATTATGAATATTATTATTATAAGACCCTAACAGTAGCTCCACATGGGGATGGAATTTCCTGGTGAAATGTCAAGAACTTTAAGATCAATAGCCTTTGAAATTTGACTCTACTTACCTTGAAAATATTTCCTGAGCTATGATTTATTCATACTTATGATATTTTTCCTTTCAAAGCTTGGGGTCTTCTCTCCTGGCTTAAACTTTGCAAAAAAAAAAATCCAATCCAATCTATACTTTGCAATGTTATGTACAATGAGCAAAGTAAATAATGAATTACTATTAATCTAGGGAATAGTAATGCTTCAACCTCCTACCATTTATAGGTCCACCTGGCAGATCTGATCCATCTAACTCCTTCAAAAAGAATGCATTGTTACCTCTGTAACCATAAATGATATAAGGACCTTTCCATAGGAAATAAAATTTACCATGTTTACCTTTATCTTCTCTTCTTGAATCCAATTTAAGAACTTTATCACCTATGTAAAAATCATCTTCCTTTGTCTTCTTATCAAATATATTTTTAATATTATCTTGGACAACTTGTGATTTGACATAGACTTCTTCCTTGGTTTATTGAAAGTGTATGGTCTAATTTGTCCTTATCTAGATATCATTGGTTTCTACCTGCAGTTCTTGGATCATATTCATCACTGGCACTCCTAAAGAATATTGAAAAATAACATCCATCACATATACTAGTTGATAAGGGGATGTACCAATGGAATTCTTTGTGGTGTGTCTGTCTGCTCATAATGCATTAACTAACCTTTTGTTCTAGGTATTTTTGTTGTATTCTAACAATTTTTTGATGATATTAAACACGATTTTGTTAGAGAATTCTGTAATACCATTACCTTGAGGGTAATAGGTAGTGGAATGGCCAAGGCTAATGCGGTATTTGTTACAGAAGTCAATAATTTTCTTAGACTTGAAAGCAGCTGCATTATTAGTAATGAGCTTTCAGGGGCATCCCAATCTACACAGTATATTTTTTTCAAGAAAGGAGATTATGATAGAATCAGTGGCTTGTCTTGAAGGAATGGATTCTATCCAATTTGTTGTGTAACCAGCTCCAAAAATAGAAGAAAAGAGATATCAACACCTTAGAAATAAGCCACTTAGAGGGGGCAACCTCCAACACATTACATAAATGAACAATTCTTGGATGATACAATTTACAAAACCTCCTTTCTATATATAGGAGTCCATGGGGCCATAATGTAATCCTAGTGGGCCACAATGTAATCCTAGCTGAACGAAAAATAATAATTTAAGGGCATAATAATAAAAAAATGGGGGTTACAAGGGTACAATAATAACAATAAGGGGGTTACACTAACAACAATAAGGGACTATACTAGTAATATAGGGACCTAACATGCCCCTCTGCTTCAAAAAAGTGTTGTCCTCAATGCTTGAGTAGCTCTGGGTACTTCTGTATATAAATCTCATCCTCCCATGTAGAATCTTCAGTGGGTAAGTTCTTCCACTTGATGAGATACTCTGAAATTGATCAATTCTATAGTTGTCGAGTTCTTGTTTCCGTGACCGCTTCAGGTTCCAATATGATTTTTCCTTCCTCATCAAGTTCTGGAAATATTGTTTGAACTGGAATATTTTCACCTATAACCTTCTTTAAGCATGAAACATGGAAAACTACATGTACTCGTGAAGAAGCAGGAAGCTCCAATTTGTATGCCATAGTACCAATCTTTTGCAACACCTTGTAAGGACCATAGTACTTTGGCGATAATTTATTATCCTTCTTAGCTTGCTTGAGGGAAATTTGTTTGTATGGTTGTAGGCGTAAAAATACCCAATCTCCTACATCAAAACTTCTCTCGCTGCGATGTTGATCTGCCTGTAGTTTCATTTGATTTTGTGGTAAATTTAGATTATCCTTTAAGAGTTGGAGAACTTCTTGCTGATGCTCGATGTGATCTTGAACTTCTTGCTGATGCTCGATGTGATCTTCCACTGCTTGAACCTTCGAATTTTCCCTTAAAGATGATGTGAAGGATGGTGGATGATATCCATAAAGTGCCATAAATTGTGTCATTTTTGCTGCAGTATGGAAGGAAGTGTTATACCACCATTCAGCGAGAGGTAACCACTTGACCCATTGTGTTTGTTTATCAGATACAAAACAATGACGATATCCTTCCAAACATTTATTTACTATCTCATTTTGACAATCAGATTGAGGATGATAAGATGAGCTATGAGCTAATTGAGTACCCAAACAAGAAAATATCTTCATCCAAAAATTTCCAGTAAAAATGGGATCTATGTCGCTCACAATGACCCTTGGGCTTCAATGTAGCTTTTGAATTCTGTCCATAAATGTAGTAGCAACTGTACTTGCTTTAAATGGATGAGATAATGCACAAAAGTGTGCATACTTGGTAAGTCTATCAACTACCACCATGATGACACTCTTTCCTTCAGACTTAGGTAAACTTGTGATAAAATCCATTGAAATCTCCTCCCAACGTTGACTTTGAATGGATAAAGGTTGTAGAAGTCCTGGGGTCTTAATTGTTTCCAATTTATTTTGCTGGCAAACCAAACATTCCACCACAAACTTTTGAATATCAGATTTTAGGCCATCACAAAAAAATTATTTCTTCACCCTGTGGTAACTTTTTAAAAATCCTGAGTGTCCTCCTAAAGGAGAAGTGTGCAATTCCGGAAGAATATTTTGTTTTAGTTGGGAATTCTTACAAAGATATAAGCGATCTTTGTACCATAAGGAATCATTTTTCCAACTAAATGTATCAGATGTACTAGGATCTTGCTGCAACTTTTGAATGAGTGTCCATACATCTTTGTCCTTCTTCCATTTATCTCTTGCTTCGGTTATCCAATCTGGTTGGATAATAGAAATGGCACAAAGCAATGCTTCCACCTCTTCATTCTTTCTTGAGAGTGCATCTGCAACAAAATTAAGCTTTCCTTTTTGTAGATTATTTCAAAGTCATAACCCAACATCTTTGTGACCCATTTTTGCTGCTCTTCTAAAGATAGTATTTGTTCCAAAAAGTGTTTAAGACTATCATGATCAGTTTTTTCCTTGAAGTGTCTTCCCATTAGGTAAGTTCGCCATTTCTTTAGTGCATGCAGTATTGCTAACATTTCCTTCTCATAAATAGGTTTATGTAAATACTTTCCTTTGATTGGACGACTTTCAAAAGCAATGGGTCTTCCTTCCTGCATTAAAACCGCACCAATTACATTTCCTAAGGCATCACATTCCACAATAAATGTTTTTATGAAGTCTGGCATAGCTAAGATCGGTGCTAGGTACATTGCCTATTTAAGATGTTCAAAGGCCTTAGTTGCTTCAGGAGTCCATGAAAATGTATCTTTCTTCAATAATGTTGTTAGAGGTGCTATTATTCTCCCATAATTCTTAACAAACTTGAGATAATACCCTGTTAACCCAAGAAATCCTCGCAATTGCTTTATGGTTGTGGGGACTTTCCATTCCTTACTAGATTTAATTTTGTTAGGGTCTAATTTAACACCCTCATGAGATACAATATGACCTAGATATTCCACCTCTTGTACTCCAAAGAAACATTTGGATGTTTTTGCATATAATTGTTTCTCCTACAGTAGTTTGAGCACCATGTCAACATGTTCAACATGATCCTTCCAAGACCTGCTGTAGATTAGTATATCATCAAAAAATAATAGCACAAATTTTCTAAGGAAGGGTTTGAAAATGGAATTCATCAACCCTTGAAATGTAGAAGGTGCATTGTTAAGGCCAAAAGGCATGACCAAAAATTCATAATGACCCTCATGAGTTCGAAATGCTGTTTTTGGAATATCTTCAGTCTTCATTCTAATTTGATGATATCCTGAACGAAGATCCAACTTGGTAAATAAATTGCTCCATGTAATTCATCCAATAATTCATCAATCACAGGAATGGGAAATTTGTCTTTAATGGTGAGCTTATTGAGCTCCCTATAATCTGGACACATTAGCCATGATCCATCCTTCTTGTGTACCAATACTACAGGAGCAGAGAAAGAACTTTGACTGGGTTGAATTATACCCGCCTCTAACATTTCCGCAATCATACGTTCAATTTCGCTCTTTTGGAAGTAAGGATATCTATAAGGCCTGATGTTTGGAGGAACACTTCCTGGAATCAAATGAATAGCATGATCATGATCACGAATAGGTGGGAGTCCTTTGGGAGTTTCAAACACCTTGGAATGATTGTCCAAGACTTGTTGGAGATCTGCAGAAATAGATGTTTTTGATGTCGGAACTTCTAGTGAGCATAATTGTGCAATTACGCCTCGTTGTTATTTCTTTAGAAGATTTTTCATGACATTAGAGCTTAATATCCTTCCCGGCTTCCCTTCAATACCCCGTAATTTGACTTCCTTTCCTTCTGAAAAAAATTTCAAGAGAAGTTCGTGAAAATTAAAAGCTATCGTCCCCAAAGATTGTAACCATTGTACTCCTAGTACAACATCAACACCTCCCATAGGAATGGAAAGCATTGGACTAGTCAATACATATTCCCCCTTGGTTAGCTTGATATTATGGCATTTTACAGAGCAATTTATAGTTCCTCCATTTGCAACCATCACTTGACATTCTGGTGCTGGGTATAGGAAACAATTTAATTCCTTGGCTACCTTACAATGAATAAAATTATAGGTGCTACCTGAATCAATCAACACTATTACCTTTTTCTTCTTGATTTGTCCTTCTATCTTGAGAGTTTGAGGAGTGGTAATTCCTGCCAGTGCATTACACGATATGGTCGGATTCATTTCTTCCTCTTCTAGGGATGGTTCCTGGTGTATATCCTCTTCTTGTTTATTTTCTTCTTCCTCTTCACAATCTATGTAAAATAATTTCTTCTCAGCACACTTATGACCTTTAGTGTATTTTCTATCACAACTGTAGCAAAGCCCTTTTTCTCTTTTTTCTTCCAATTGTTGTGGTGTCAACCTTTTAGGTTGTGGAAATCTAGGCGTAACAACACTTCCTTATTTATAGAATTGAGTGGTAGGCTTCCTTGTCACCATAATTTTACATTCAACTTTTCTTGCCAACCTGAATGCCTTCTCCAATGAATCAGGTTCCAGAATGCGAACATCAGGTTGTATGTTATCCTTTAAAGTGCCTATGAAGAGATCAATCATGTGTTCCTCTGGAATATCAGTTACCCTTATATTAAATTTTTGGAAGTCCTCAATGTGCTGCCCCACGAAAACCTTTTGTTTGAGATTTATCAATTGGCTAAATAAGGTGTTTCTCTTTGTATCCTCGTAATGTGCTATCATTTCCTCCGTAAAACTTGACCAAGTGACAATTTTTTTATGAGAGAAAAGCCATCAATACCATACAAATGTATTTTGTTCTAAATGTAAAGTTACAATGTGTACCTTTTGTGTGTTTTGCACATAATGGAGATCAAAATATTGCTCCATCTGTAGTGTCCATGTTACAGGATCCTTTCCATCAAACTTCCTCATATTCATTTTTGGAATATGGTGGTTCTTCCCTCCAACAGTAGAGTTTATTAAATCATGATTAACATTTATTTTGTTCTCATCATGAGTTTCCTCTAATATCTTTTCACCATTAGGAAACATTTCTTGTATCAACTTTTCCAAACCTTCGATGTCTACTTTTAGATCCTTCTTCATGTTTTCCATGTTGTCTTTCATTTTTTCATCGATCTTCGCTTCCATTTCATCCATCTTAGCTTACATTCCCACTTCCATGCCATCCATCTTAGCTTCCAAACCATTCATCTTAGCTTCCACGCCTTTCTTCAAACCATCCATCTTATTTTCCATGCCTTTCTTCAAAAATTCCATTTCATTTTTTGTTGTTCTTTGCGAGAGCGAAATTTGTTGCACTTGCTCTTGTAATTTTGATATGTCATGTTGCCATTCTTCGTCTTCATGAGTCATAGTAGAGCCTTCTAACGGCTTAATGGGTGTTGAATTATTTTTAGGGGCCATTTTAGAATACAATATTGATATCTATTCTACAATATTCCCTTGGAATCAATTCAACTTGATTCTTCAAACAAGACTTATGAAATTCGGAAAAAAAAATACACACCTTTTACTTGCTTTTAGGAGCTCGATATTGAAATTGAATTATATGTATAATTGAAAATCTTAAATATCTAAAATTTAGCCCTGTAGTAGCCCTCCAAAGCTTCATTCAAATGCCACAGGTCTGATCTAATTTGGATTCTTCAAGACAAAGTTATGTCCAATCTCCCACAATGACCCAATTTTGGACTGGTTCAGTAGAGCTAAATTGTACAACTTGCCACATGTTACTGTTTCGTCATTCAAATCTGAAATTGATAGCCAAGAAAATAAAGTCCGTGTACTTGTGCCCACATTTTACAGCACTCCAATCCGATGCTCAGAGAGAGAGTTATGAATATTTTCCCACGATCACCTCTTTGAGATGAAATTATGGAGCTTGGAAAAACACTACATTCCACAGATCATATCTCTGAAAATATTGCCAAACAAGATCTGAAATTTTTTGACGCGTTTCCTTAGGATTTCAGCTTCGCACCCTAAAAAATTAAGATTTTGAACCTTCATATAAAGAAATTTATAGCACAAATTCCACGATGACCTATTTAGGAGCCTGAAAAAATACCTAACTTCCATGGATCATATCTCCGAAAATATTATGAAAAAAACTTTGAAATTTTTTGAAGATGTTCCTCAGGATTTCAGCTTCGCACCCTAAATATTTCAGCTTCTAAAGCTTCATAGAAAAAATGTTATAGCGAAACTACCACGATGACCTATTTGGAGCAGCGAAACCCTAGAATCCAAAGCTCTTATACCAAATGTTGTGTAACCAGCTCCAAAAATAGAAGAAAAGAGATATCAACGCCTTAGAAATAAGCCACTTCGAGGGGGCAACCTCCAATACATTACATAAATGAAAAATTCTTGGACGATACAATTTAAAAAACCTCCTTTCTATATATAGGAGTCAATGGGGCCATAATGTAATCCTAGTGGGCCACAATGTAATCCTAGCCGACCTAACAATAATAATTTAAGGGCACAATAATAACAAAATGAGGGTTACAAGGGTACAATAATAACAATAAGGGGGTTACACTAATAACAATAAGGGAATATACTAGTAATATAGGGACCTAACACAATTGGTGAAATAGTCTGTGGCTGTCAAAATCGATTTGTGTTGGGTTGAGGAGGGTGGGTGAATTTCACCAATGAAGTCTAAATGCCATTGCTGAAAATAAATTTCTCTGGAGATGGGTTTAAGGGGTAAAGGTAATAGCATTTTCTTCCCTTCAAATATCTGGCATTTGTGATAGGAGGTCACATACTTTCTTACATCTGAAAAAAGAGTAGGCCAGTAAAAAACAACCCTCAAGATTTTATTTGTAGATTTCCAATAAATGTTGAGGAAAAATACTGAGAGGGGGGGGGGGGGTGAATCAGTATTTAGAGCTGACTGATAATTTTTTGGTTTTCCTTACTCTTAATATCATATGTTACATTACTTGTATGTCCAGAGATCTTATCACGTCTTTACTTAAATCATTGCATCATTTATTCATCAGATAAACATGAATAGAAATAACAGTACAAACAATCAAACATAGAAACACATAAGAACACCAGGAATTAAGGTGGAAACCCAATTCGGGAGAAAACCACCGCTGCTGAAGTTTCTGTCTTCAATATTTTATTATAAAGAAAACATATTTCAATTTATGTGCTGGCGCAGACTTATACCAGCACGCAGGTACCCACCTGCAGAAGGCTACAACCTTCTCTCGTTTACCAGCCTCTCCTGGAAGGGAGCTACAACCCCTTGATCATAACATCAGCTTCTATATACAGAAGGCTTCAACCCTCTGACCCAACGCAACCCTTTTTTTCAATTAACAAACATATTTTTCCCAATTCTACATAACAAAATAGCGAGACCACTGTAATCCAGACTTCAGAGAATTTATGCATTCAACATTCCATGTATCCTTCTGTGTGTATTAACCTTCAGAAACTCAAACTGTCATATGCACCGGATCCATATGTGTTCTTCAGTAGACATCTGATATTTTTTCATTGTTTCTTCTGTTGAAAACTCTCATGACTCATCACCTTTTAGATCAATGTCTCGAAGGGTGCATCATGGACTCAGAATCATCAATTAAGCGCGTTGTCTGTCCATACGGATATTCCTTAGAGGAATTCCTTCTTCACCAATGCTCGCACCAAAACCCTTCAATCGAATAATGATCTTTTTCCTTTATATATATCTCCCCTTTCTCAATACCATGAGTCTAAAACCACTCAACCGCTAATGGTATTCCTTTAGTTTATCCTCGGGGCTCTTCGATTTCTTTTTAATTTATTTTATTCAAACGAGGAGATTCAAATTATCTATGTGCACCCAGCCTTTAACCCAAAGTTTAACCCTTTGGATTTTATAAACAATATCCAATGCTTTTCCATACACAAGTGTCTTGTTGATGTGGTGAGTTCCGCAGGTGGAACTGCCATACATCTCAATAGTTTTTGTATTAATAATCATGCCAATCCAATTTGAAAACCCTAACCTCCATTCTTCCATGCACGAATCATCCCAAAGGTAGTCTTTTATCTCCGCCATATAATATTATTTCAATTCGGGGGCTTCCTTCACACTTTATAACAAAATGTTCGAATTTTATAACTATAACCCCTCTGTGGGTCCCTGCGGAGGCACCAAACGGTTGATGCTGACTTGGCATGCAGTGCCCCTGTAGTAATTCTCCACCGTTGATCTATGGTCAGTGCTTGATTTCCTGGTCAACTTCCTGGGGACCCCCTCCAGTTATTTTAAAACTTTACACTGCCCCCGTAACATTTCTTTTAATCAAATTTCAATGAACTTTTAACCTGGACTTCAATCTTCAAACAAACTGGATTTCATTCTTTGACCCCAAGCCCACATCACAGTCGGCCATTTGCAATGTGTGATATTGGCAGATCAAACAAAAGGTGGAACACATGGATGTGCGATATTGCGATCGATGGCGCGATGATCGCACATCTCAAACAACGGAACTTGCAATGGCGGAAATAACAAATGTGTGATATTGCGATATTGCGATGATCACATATTGCAACAATCAACAAAATTCGGCTTGGGCGGAGGGTGATTTTGTGACATTGTGATGTTGCGATCGTGCAATGGCGCGATGATCGCACATCGCAAATAATCCATATCAACAAGACACTTGAAACTTCAAAACTGCGCTTTGCGATTTGCGCTCAAGTGGTAGGGACCACTTGTCCTGCCGCTTTCAAAGACTTAAAGAACTTCCGTTGTTTTATTCAATTTTCTTCATACTTGATTGTTGAGGGCTTAAACACCTGAAATGACTATTTTTAAATAAAATTTTCTCCTCTGTAGTCTAGAACTTCGACTATCTTCATTTCACTCTAAAAATGGCACTGCCCAACACCATAATCAACTCTCCTCTGCAATTTGTGGTTGCGGCCCATGACAATTCATTCATCCTTACATTTCTCCCATCCTTCTTGAATGCGTGTTGTTGTACACCAAAACTCTGCTGCGCCTTTGTACTATTTTCTCCCATTCTGTCTCTGCTCCTTTTGTTCTTCCTCTATTGCTTCTGCTTTAATTCCTCTATTTCATCTGCTGCCTCTGCTACCTCTCTCTTTTCTTAGTTACTGTTTCAGATGCTCCTTCTTTGTCAATTCCTTTGCCATCAAGGAAAACTTCATCTAGTAGGTTGTCATAATCTTCATCAAAATGGGTTTCCATCAAGGACAACTCTCTGCATCATATTGCCAACAATCTCCCCCTTTGGACTTAATGGCAACCACGATGGTGTTTGATCACTACAACAGATTAATCATAACCATTATTCAAGTACCATGACATTCTTTCCCCTTATTCAAACACCATGTCACTCTCCCCCTTTGACATCAAGGGCAAAGGGCGGATCAAAACCAACACAAGGTTTTTCTCCTCTTGTAGAAGGAAGCGCTCCGCAAATCTGATGTGCACTAAAGTTACCATGCTCCCCCTGAGTTCATGCTGAATCTTTAAACATAAAATTCAATGAAGTAACAAGTAATGCATCCTTGCCACATGACCAAAGCTCCCCCTTAGCCTATGCATTCAGAGATGCCCAACAACACCTTACAACCAATTTAATCTTCTATAATTAAGTAGACCTAATTCTCTGCATGGTAGAGACTACTCCCAGTTTCTATCTGAGATATTTGAACACTTCCCTGGGTAGAGGTTTGGTAAATGTATCAGCAACTTGTTCTTTGGAGGAAACATACTCCAATTTCACCTTTTTCTCAAGCACTTTTTCTCATAAGAAGTGATATTTGATGGGAATGTGCTTGGTCTTGGAATGCATAATAGGATTCTTTGAGATACTGATGGCACTTGTATTATCACACATAATGGAGATAGGAGGTGAGAATTTGATTTGAAAGTCTTGTAGAGTTTGCATCATCCAGAGAAGTTGAGTGCAACATGATGCTGCAGCCACATATTCTGCTTCTGCTGTAGATAAGGAAATGGAGCTTTGCTTCTTGCTAAACCAAGATACTAACCGGGGCCCCATATAGAATGCACCACCACTAGTGCTTTTTCGATCATCAACACTTCCAGCCCAATCTACATCAGTGTATGCATGAAGAGTAAGATCAACATTCTTTGGATACCATAGTCCAAAGTCTTGAGTTCCCTGTAGATATTTGAATATTCTTTTCACAGCCTGCAGATGAGACTCTTTTGGATTGGCTTGGAATCGTCCAACAATCCCAACTGCATGCATGATGTCTAGTCTTGTCCCAGTGAGATAAAGTAGACTTCCTATCATAGATCTGTATTCAGGTTGATTTACTGTGGGGAAATCATCATTAGAACTAAGATTACATCCAGTTATCATTGGTGTACTTACAGGTTTGCAATCTTCCATGCCATACTTCTTTAGAATTTGCTTGAGGTATTTTGCTTGTGATATGAATATGCCATCTATTGCTTGTTGCACTTGCAAGCCAAGAAAGAATGTTAGTTCCCCAAGCAAATACATTTCAAATTCTTGCTGCATATCAGAAGCAAATTTCTGACTCATAGACTCTTTATTACATCCAAAAATGATATCATCAACATATACAACTACAATCAAAATTTTGTCATTTTTAAGTCCAAAGTCTTGAGTTACTTGTAGATATTTGAATGTTCTTTTCATAGCCTGAAGGTGAGACTCTTCTCGATTAGCTTGGAATCGTCCAACAATCCCAACTACATGCATAATGTCTGGTCTTGTCCCAGTGAGATAAAGTAGACTTCTTATCATATATATATATTCTAGTTGATTCATCATGGGGGAATCATCATTATAACTGAGATTACATCTGATTATCATTGGTGTACTTACAGGTTTGCAATCTTCCATGCCATACTTCTTCAGGATTTGCTTGAGGTATTTTTCTTGTGATAAGAATATGCCATCTATTGCTTGTTGCACTTGCAAGCCAAGAAATAATGTTAGTTCCCCAAGTAAAGACATTTCAAATTCTTGCTGCATATCAGAAGAAAATTTCTGACTCATAGACTCTTCATTACTTCCAAAAATGATATCATCAACATATATAACCACAATCAATAGTTTGTCATTTTCAGTTTTTGTGTATAAGTTTCTATCAACAGACCCTTTTGAAAATCCTTGTTGATGAAGATATTTGTCAAGACGATAGTACCATGCCCTTGGAGCTTGTTTGAGACCATATAGAGCCTTTTTAAGTCTACAAACAAGTTTTTCATCATTTCCCAAAATGAATCCTTCCGGTTGTTCTATATAAACTTCTTCTTCTAGATCACCATTGAGAAAAGCAGATTTAACATCCATTTGATAAACTTTGATTTGTTGGAAGCTTGAAAAAGCAAGAAACACTCTTATGGCTTCAAGTCTGGCTATAGGAGAAAAATTTTCTTCAAAGTCTATACCTTCTTGTTGAGCATACCCCTTGCAAACAAGTCTAGCTTTATTTATTATAACATCCCCATTCTCATTTAACTTGTTTTTGAATATCCATTTAATTCCAATGACATTTTTGTCATGAGGTCTTGGTACTAATTCCCAAGTGTGATTCTTTTCAATTTGATCAAGCTCTTCATTCATGGCTTGAATCCAACATTCATCTTTGCTAGCTTGATTGACATTGTGTGGTTCAATAGTGGATAGAAATGCCAGATAGCTAGAAGATCCCACAAGAGTCCTTGTTTGTACACCTGATCCCTTTTCTCCCAAAATTTGAGATTCTGGATGATTCTTTTGAACATATCTGGATGGAGCTTTTTCAGATAAATTATCTTCGGGTTCTTCATTGGGTTCACTGTCTATATCATTCCTATTTTATGTAGAAGGATATATGTCATCATCATCTTCATATGTTGTTTGTTTTTCTTCTTTTGGAGCTGCAGGAGACTCATCAATAACAACATCAATACATTCAACAATCTTCCGAAGTCTTTTATTGTAACATTTATATGCTCTACTCCTAGAGGAGTAACCAAGAAGTATTCCTTCATCTGCTCTGGGTTCAAACTTGCCAAGTTTTTCATCATTATTCTTGATAAAGCATTTTCTTCCAAAAATTCTAAAATGCTTTATAGTGGGAGGATTACCATACCAGAGTTCATATGGAGTTTTATCACTATTTACACGAACATGTGCCTTGTTGAGAATGTTTACTGTTGTATGTGTTGCTTCTCCCCAAAATGTGTCAGGTGTTCTGGAATCATCAAGCATAGCTCTAGCCATTTGTTGAACTGTTCTATTCATTCTTTCTACAACACCATTTTGTTGTGGAGTGCCAGCTATAGAAAACTGTCTTTTTATGCCATGTTGTTCACAAAATTCAAGGAATTCATCTGATGTATATTCTCCTCCTCGATCAGATCCGAGACACTTGATTTTTAGATCTAATTCATTCTCAACTAGTGCTTTGAAGATCTGAAATTTCTCAAATGCTTCATCTTTGTGTTTAAGCAGCCCAATCCAACACATTCTAGAGAAATCATCAATAAATAAGATATAGTATTGTTCACCTCATGGTGAATTTTTCTTCACAGGTCCACATATGTCAGTATGAATGAGTTCAAGAGGCTTACTTGATGATCCTTCCTTGGCATTAAATTGTACTCTGGTTTGCTTACCAAATTGGCAAGATTTGCATATGATATTTTCAAGTAGAGTAATATTGGGAAGATCACGAACAACTTTAAGTCTTCTTGATTTGTTGATTTGAGAGAAGCTCAGATGCCCCAACCTTCTATGCCATAGCCAATTTTCTGAAGATTTACTCAAATAACATTGTTCTTTGGGGTTCTTCAATATATACAGGTTGTTTGGAGTTATTTTTCCTTTTATAGTTGCTTTACCTGTATCAAGATCATGTACCACACATTCTTTTGAACTAAAGACAACTTCAGTTCCTTGATCACACATTTGACTTACACTTAACAAGTTATGTTTTAATCCATCCACATACATGACTTCATTAGCTTTCACCTTATCCTTTAGAAAAACAGACCCTTTTCCTTTAATGACCGCAAGAGTATCATTTCCAAAAGTAACATTCTTCTCCTTTTCTAGAACATTGTATGCAAGAAGTTTGTCTTTATCACCTGTCATATGTCTTGAGCATCCACTATCAATGTACCATTGGTTTTCTTCATCTTCTGCAAATAACGCTATGCCACAATTTTCAACCTGTACTTCCTTCTTTTTCCATACTTTGGAGCTTGAAGAAACTTGTTCTTTTGGCTGAACTTTTCTCCTACATTCAGATTCTTTATGGCCAAAGTTATTGTAGTAAGTGCATTCAACTTCATTTTGAAGAGGAAAAAATTTGTTATAGGTATTATTCTTTATTTCAATATCAATCCCTTTCTTTCTTGATTCTCTTGTCATGATGGTTTTATATGCTACACATTGAACAAATTTATGACCAAAATTATGACATGAGAAACATTGTCCATTGAAGAAATTTATGCGATTATGAAATATCCTACTTGAATTTACCTGTTGATTGGTGTTTCTTTGAAAGATATTCCTGTTAGTGTTCTTTGAATTGAGATGATCATGCTTTACTTGAAAATATTCTTTATTCCCTTGCTGAGTGGCAGCATGTTGTATACTAGTTGTAGCTGCTTTTAGATAGTTTGGCGCTGAAGCCTGAGAAGATTCCCCGATATATCCAAGACCTATCTTTATAAGGGGAGAACGTTGTACCTTGATAATCTCATCTAAGGTTTCAGATCCTTTAGCAAATCTAAGATTCAGAGTCTTTACTTTCTCAAGTTATTTTCTTAGACTTACTACTTCACACTCTAATTTCTCATTGTGTTCCTCTTTTTCCTCAAGCTGATTTTTCAGAGTTTCTATATTTATTTTACTCTCTTCTAGGAAAATTTTGAGTTGATTGTTTTCATCAAGAAAATCTTTGTTTTCTAGAGCATCCAAAAAAGTATGCTTTTCTTCTCTAGATTCTTTTTCAAATGCCATGAGAAGTCTAAGATCTTGTTCACATTCTTCCTCACTATCAGATAACCCATCACTGTCTTCATGAGTATAGTAACTTTTTCTAGTGCTAAAACGATTCTTATTCCTTCTTGCTACTTCCTTCCCCTTTTTATGTGTTTCTTTATGAGGACACTTAGCAGCATAATGACCAACTCTTCCACAATCAAAACATTTGAAAGGAAGCTTACCTCTGAACCGTCCTGTGCCAAGTTGAAGTTTATTTACAAATTTTATCTCATCATCTTCTGAGATATATCCTGATCCTTCTATTTTTTGTACTTCCTTCCCTTTTGTAGAAGTTATAAAGACTGCTTATTTGACTTCAAATGGTCCTCCTCTTCTTATTTCATATGCAGTTAATATGCCATGAAGTTGCACCATAGTAAGATTTTGAAGATCCTTATTTTCTTCAAGAGCAGAAACTTTTGACTGAAATTTTGTCGTTACTGATCTTAAAATTTTCTCAACCAAAGTAGATTTGTTTATTGTTTCTCCCAGATTTCTCATACAATTTACAATATCATCAAGACGTAAAAATAAATTTGCAATGCTCTCCTCATTATCCATTTTTAGATTCTCATATTGAATTCTGAGAGTTTGGAGTTTAGCACTTTTTACCTTTGCATCACCTTCATAACTAAGAATGATTTTGTCTCATATTGCCTTTGTTGTATTCAGCTGCATGACTTTGACAAATTCTGATTCAGTTAGACTTCCCAATAGAGCATTGACCGCCTTTGCATTGGTTTCATAATTCTTTCTTTCCGTCGAATCTGTTGGTACTGCAGTTGGATATTGATATCCTCCTTCAACAATTGCCCATACATCTACTCCCAGAGACTGAAGATAGGATATCATCCTTGTTTTCCAGAAGATTAAATTGTTTCCGTTAAAGAGTGGAGGCTTGATAGATGCTGCTCCATATTGATTTCTCATCTTGCTTGATCTTCCTTCTAGCGGCTAAGCTTTTTTAGAAGGACCTTCTCTGATACCAATTGTTGGAAAAATACTGAGAGGGGGGGGGGGGTGAATCAGTATTTAGAGCTGACTGAAAAATTTTGAATTTCCTTTCTCTTAAAACCATATGCTACATTATTGAATCCAACTTGTATGTCTAGAGATATTATTATGTCTTTACTTAGATCATTGCATCATTCATTCATTAGATGTTTAGTAAGCAGTAAGCATGAATAGAAATAATAGAAAAAACCATAAAACATAAGCAAAAAATATGAACACCAGTATTTAAGGTGGAAAACCAATTCGGGAGAAAACCACTTCTGATGTTATCTCAGTCTTCAATATTTATTATAAAGAAAAAATTTTACATTTTATGCTGGCACAAACTTATACCAGCACGTAGGCACCCACCTGCAGAAAGGCTACAACCTTTTCTTGTTCTCCAACCACTACTAGAAGGGAGCTCCAACCCCCTGATTTGACAACAGCTTTTACTGGTAGGATACTTCCACTTTCATACAGAAGGCTTCAACCCTCAGATCCACCAGATTTCTTCAATTTCTTCATCAGACTTCTGTCAGGTCTTCATCATTTCTTTTTGCCGATCATCGTAGAGATTCATCATCATATCCATAGGTGCATCATATATGAAAATATATCTTAAAGAGATTTATTTATTAACAACCCTTCCATTTGCACCCCCTGAGCCAAAATGCGCTTCCCCTTATATAGTTTTTCCTTTATCAATAACATGAGTAGAAAACCACTCAACCACTAATGGTATTCATATTAAAAGTCAAACCAATCCAAATTGAAAACCCAATCTTCGTTCTTCCATGCACAAATTGTCCCAAAGGTAATATTTATTTCCGCCAAATAATACTATAGCCAAGATTAATTAATATTGACGTGTCGCTGATGGTTTTCTTTATTTTATTGGAATTTTATTTATCAAATTCGTGGAATTTGATAAATAAATAAATATTATTCACAACCTTTGGCTAATATTTGCAAACATTACCACATGTGTATGGGCCTCAACGCTAACAGTCGTCTCCATCCAACGGTTGATATCACATCGCGCCACCCCAGTTGATCAGATGGATATCGCTTGGCGAAGATGTGCGATCAATAGTGCACGATGGCCACCATACTTCGGTTAACCTTCATGCATTTTCGTCATGCGACCACCGTCCGATGGTTTCCCTCAAGATCGACGGTGCTCAACCATATCACGCGGCATCTTTGGTCGAACGTTAACGTGCGATGGCGCGCAGTGAACAGTGGTTTTCCAGGGGTCCACCTCGCCACGTGCTGAGCACTCTATGGAATCGCTCCTCAACTAGGAAATACCACTTAACTCCGAAAGGTGGTGCAATATGGGCAATCCGGCCTCGTAAATCGGCTCGTGGTTTCGATCTCTACTCCAGGTTCCACTCAGCGTCAGCTACATGGTTTCGCCTGTTCTATTGGAAGATGTTCTCCTCTTCGCGCAGTCACGATGTTTATTCATATTATAGCCTTGTTCCTTTCATCCATCTACTCTGGTGCATCGCTCCACCATACATAACCCTTGTGGCTATGTTTTACAGTGCTCACACGGGAACATACAGGATTATTTACACAGATAACCCAACAATCCTCCATACAGAATTAAACAACAAATGCAAAATGACACTGAGACAATTCCTCAGTCACACACGGGATTATAAAAAATTCTCTACCAATTCCTTTGCCATCAATGACAAAATTTCCAACACAATATGCCCTTGGAATCAATTCAACTTGATTCTTCAAACAAGACTTATGCAATTCGGAAAAAAAAATACACACCTTTTACTTGCTTTTGAGGAAATCAATATTGAAATTGAATTATCTCTATAATTTCGGATCCTCAATATCTAAAATTCGGCCCTATAGTATCCCTTTGAAGCTTCTTTCAAATTCCATATGTCTGATTTGATTTGGATTCTTCGAGACAAAGTTATGTCCAATCTCCCACAATGGCCCAATTTTGGACTGGTTCAGTAGAGCGAACTTGTACGACTTACCACGTGTCACTGTTTCCTCCTTTGGCTCTAAAATTTATAGAACAAAAACTATAGTCTATTTAATTGTAGCCACTTTATACGGCATTCCAATATGATGCTCAGAGAGAGAGCTATGAATATTTTCCCACGATCACCTCTTTGAGATGAAATTCAGAAGCCTAAAAAAGTCCTAACTTCCACAGATCATATCTCTGATAATATTGCAAACGAATATTTGAAATTTTGTGACAACGTTCCTCATGATTTTGGCTTCACACTCTAAAAATTTCATCTTCTGAAACTTCATAGAAAAAAATTCATTGCGAAAATGCCACGATGACTTGTTTAGGTTAAATTCAGGAGCTTGCAAAATGACGTAACTTGCACAGATCATATCTCCGAAAATATTGCGAACCAAGCTCTAAAATTTTGCAAAGATGTTCCTCAAGATTTTAGCTTCACACTCTAAAAATTTCATATTCTTAACATTTGTATAAAAAAATTTATAGCAAAAATTCCACGATGAGCTATTTGGAGCAACGAAACCCTAGAATCTCAAATCTCTGATACCAAATGTTGTGAAACCAGCTCCAAAAATAGAAGAGAAGAGATATCAACTCCTTAGAATTAATCCACTTCGAGGGGGAAACCTCCAATACATTACATGAATGAATAGTTCTTGGATGATACAAATTACAAAACCTCCTTTCTATATATAGGAGTCCATGGGGCCACAATGTAATCCTAGTCGACCTAACAATAATAATTTAAGGACACAATAATAACCATAAGGGGGTTACACTAACAATAGTAAGGGACTACACTAGTAATATAGGGACCTAAAAAAATGTGCGCGATATCAATAGGGAGTTGTTGGATCTAGGGGAGCCAGATCAACGGTGAGGGTTGATCCTAACCAGAAAAGGTGCGTAGAGGGGGGAAAAGGTGGAGGACAGGTGGCAGGAAAGGATTGGACAATGGGAGGAAAGTGGAAGGTGGGCCAGTGGGGGTGATTATCGATGGGATTCACGTGGACCATTGGGTCTGAGGTGATCCACAGTTGAGATTGTTTGCGAGGACGAAAAGGTAAAGAGGAATGGGGAATGAGAAATTAGAAAGGGCACCCGATCATCGTGATATCAGGAGGATCAACGACTATGATTTGATCGAGGGAGAAACATAATCGCGGAGGAAAATATATAAGAAAATGGGCTAAATATGAGGTGAGGGAGATAGTCTTGTGGAGAAAAGGAGGGCTGGGAGCTAGGGTAAACAAGGGCTAGGGGCTTAGAGCCTAGTTACGGGTGTCAGGTCACATGATGAACGAGGATGAGAGATTAAGGTCAAAGGGCTTAAGGCCTTATTTGCAAAATGGAGCAGAAAAAAGGCCTAAAATATGGGTTTTTAAACCTTTTTAGAAGTTTCGATAGCGTAATAAAAAGGTTATTAAAACCATATAAAGGAATTTTATAAGGTTTAAAGGGTTTTTATGTGAAAATGAGGGTAAATGAAGGGAAAATTGATTGTGAGGATGAATTAAAAGATCGGTGAAATGGAGTTTATGAAATGAACTGATGGAGAGGGGCTTGAAAATAGTTTTATTTATGTCTTGGCAGGGTAACTTGGAGGCTTTGAGTGAATTTTATAGAAAAATGATTTCTGGAAGATAATGAACATAGTGAGGTTTCAAGAGCTCACAGATTTTTCTCAAAAAAAAAAATCTTGAAAACTGAAAGACTATTTTAGCCATCATGAGGTATAAAAAAATATATAGATGGCTAACAGTGGCTCCACTTGGGGAGGGCAGCTCCTTGGAGGTGTCAAGAACCTCAAATATAAATCTCTGGAAAGTAGACCAGTGCCTTGTGTTTTGTTGTACTTTGACAACCTCTTATTTCTTTGATCATGCTGCTTTAAAAGATGATCAGTATTTATCATAATCAGATGATTTTCCTCCCAAACTTCTACCTACACATCCTACTTTTCCTAACATTTTTTCTTCAATGGGTGCATTTGGACTTGCAAACCCTTTTAACATCAACATTATTTTATTTGAAAGTAGTAAAATATCTACTTCTACCCTTATATCTTCCATGAGTTCAGATTAGACAGTTGAACTCAGTAATTCTCTACCTATTCTAGTTATCTATCAAGATTAGACTGTTTGAAAGATTTTTTTCTCTATTTTCTAAAATAGGAAACTTTAAAACATAGTCAAATCAGGATTAGACAATCTGATTTTCTATGGGGGCCATGGCATTATGTACAAGCTGCACATAGAATTTTTTTGCAGAATTTTTTTTAAAACAAAACTATGAAGGCTTTAAAATCTGAAATATTCTAAGCATCCTCCCTTATTTCTTTTGCTTAGGTTTTGATCTTTTTGGAGCCATTTCTCTTTTATTTTCTTTGTTCAAATTTTAAAATTGTTAGAACCATTCTTTCTCTATCCTAATATATTCTACTGATAAGCCAAGACTACACTGTTTGGAAAATCTGTTCTCACTAACCTATCAACACAAAATTGAAATTTACTTAGTCATGATTCGGTTGTATGACTAAATAATAGTTTCTTTTTCAGGTAGTGGAATTTGAGCTTACACACTTTCATATTTTTCCCTTTTTTGGTATGGGGTTGTACCTTTTTCTTTTTAATCTTCCCTCTTTTCTCTTTTTCCTTCGTTTTTTTGTATTTTTCATTTTTCCTTCAAAAAAATTAAAAAACTAACTGAATTCTCAAAGGTTGAGGTTATTTGCATTCCTATCTAACCTAATCTAACATGGAAATTACATATTTAGCTGGTAAATTCTCTTTTCCAATACATCCAATCAATCAGATGATTCCATGATTGGTCTTTGCTCATCTGCTTGAGCATGCTAGAAAAACAAAAGGGCCACTCTTATCTCACTTGTTTCTTAGTAGTAGTGCTAAAAATGTTTCTTGTTGTTTGCAAAAAACTTCTCTTAACAAATTTTACTCCCTCTTTAGATGTCCTCAGGAAATCAGCATAATGATCTTGAAATAATACGTGGTTATAAGTTTTTTAAAGATAGGTTTTAACCAGGATTACTCTTTCCTCCATTGGGTGAATTTTAAGATTCTTTTGAGAAAGAAATTCTTCCTCATCTTCATTATTATCTGAACTGGAGGACTCATCATATATTGCAACGTTGTCCTCTTGTACTCTTGGTATGTTCTGATTGAATAGAATGAACTCTGTGAAGAGGTCATTATGTTCTTGAGAAAGGGTATGTTTGATTACCTCAACCCTTTCAGGATAAATCTTATTATCTTCAACTTGCTCAAGAAGTTCCTCATTCTTCTCAACCTCATCATCACAACTGACAGATTGTTGATTCCCAATTATGTGAAAGCTATCTCTGATGGGATGCATTGGTTGATTGCTGCTTTCAAGCTGATGATAATGAAATTCATGACACCAATCAACTGTTGGTTGCCCTGCATGATTAGTTTTAGTTTAGAGCTCATCATCAT
Organism: Pinus albicaulis; assembly: GCA_034641835.2. Classification (NCBI taxonomy): domain Eukaryota; kingdom Viridiplantae; phylum Streptophyta; class Pinopsida; order Pinales; family Pinaceae; genus Pinus; species Pinus albicaulis. Next base: position 247,053 of record JAXQQM020059471.1, read on the forward strand.
CATCAGACTGATAAAAATTTGGAGAATCATTAGCATAAACAGTCTCACCAATCAAACATATTGGATTATCAGTTTCTTTTCCTTTCAATTGATCTACAATTTTTCTTTCTGGTTCATGGCAACAAGGATTAGCAGGGGAATGAATAGAAGGTTTTGTCTCTTCTGAAGTTTTAGAGTCTGGCTGCTTGTTTAATATTTGATTAATTTCTTCTTCAGTCAACAGAGGAGGTATTTTTCTTTTTCTTGCGACAGAAGTACAGCAGTCCTCTTTCTCTTGTGTAGGCTGATTTTGAGGCTGGATGTCTTCTTGAGCCTTACCTATAAGGGATGGTGAATAAATACTTGTGTTTTCAGTTGGATCCTGAGGATTTTCTTCTATTTCATGATCTTTTTCACTCTCAAACAACTCTTCTTGATCCTTGTGATAGTCAATTTGAAAACGAGATTCATGAGTTGTTTTTAATAGATTGTCAGGATGCCATTCTTCTTTTATAATCTAAAATGAGTTATAACATAAAGGCAGAGACTCAAGTTTTGTTCTCTCTTCTCCTATTTCAGATTTTGTGATTTCAAGATGGTTGATTGATTCCTCATGGCATGTCTCCTTGTTTCTATTTGCAACTTGTTCATAAAGTTATTTTAACAGTTAAACACAAGGTATAGGTAGGCAACCAATACCTTCTTGACAATCTTCTTCATTGTTATCTTTGTAATCTTGCTCATCATGCATATCTTGTTTGTTGCTTTTATCGAGTAGTGGTTGAGTTTGTTTTTTATTAGGAGAAGGCATAAGTTTCTTTGAATAATCAATATCTGTATCAGCCTCATACCTTTCCTTCCTCTTATCAAGTATATACATCAGTTTTCCAATTATGTCCAATAATGTGTCTAGCTTTGCTTCTCTGTCTATACTTGAATCCATGTTTATAATAAAAAAGAGGTCATTGTATCTTTTCAACCAGTTCAGAGTCTTCTACCAGTGAAGTCATTAGGTCTTTTGAGGGTTGTGGAGTCGCCAGGTGGAGGATTTTTACTTGTTTTCTAGGACTGGTTGTTGTCCACCATCAACAATCATGAACCACTCTTAGCAGACACTTGATTTATTTCAAGAATGGGATTTTATGAGTTGTGAAGTTATCTATTACTCATATGTCCCCAGTATGGTCGCTAGTATGTTGGCCCCTTATGATTTACAAGAATGGAAAGAATAAACACTACAAGGGGCCACATCAGAACCACTTTGGAATCCTAGGACCTAGCCTTCCTGGATTCAGAGAGCGATCTCTCTATTAAGTGTTTTCAAAACATATATATTTATGCTTTTTTTATGATATTAGGCTAGTTATGAAGCTCTTAGGAACTTTTTTGTTTGTTTATTTGGGATGGATATTACTAACTAAAGAGGTCAACTGAAGGGTGAAGGTGAGAGTAGATTGAAGAATGTTTCGGCTGAAAAGATAGGTCATGAAATAGTATTAAGCCATTGGGCTATGGAGACACAAAAGGATTTAATTGTACAACAATTCTTCAAGAATTTCCATAGGGAAAGTCATCTATATCAAAGGATCTTTTCAATTGAATTGTGATATGAAACATTAAGATGTTGTGAAAGAAGCAAAGCTAAGACCAATTAAGAATATAACTTCTCTAAGACAAGAAAAGCCTTTCAAAGTAACTGTTTGAAGGAATCCAAAGGATAGGGCAAACCATAGACTTATTTGGACAAACTTTTATTAAAGAAAACTTTTCAGACAACAATCCAGTAATCCTAAGACTACTTTCAAAAAGGAGAAAACATATAAGAGGACAAGGAAAGTAGCCTAAGATCAGACAGAAACTGTGAATCTAGCTTGATTTTGGCATACTCTCAAGGGATATTTCAAGGAAACTATTAAAGAATATCCAGAGGACAGGGAAAACCATAAACTTCCTTGGGTTAACTCTACTTAGCAAACCTTAAAAACAAAATTCAAAAACAATATCTCAAGTTGTACTCAGAAAGACATGGGCTTACCAACATTTCTTCACTGGTTATACTCTATAGAATTATTCTAAAAAAAAAAAGTTGGATAAAACCTACAGGGAAATTAAGAATCCTCTAAACATACCTTAGCAGAAGAAAACATAAAGATAAAGCTTTAAGCTAGAAATAGGGTACTTTGACTGTAAATCCTACTCTAAATTTTCTGTTCTTATCAGAGAAAATGGACAACATGTAAAACATAAGGAGAAAAAAAATCAGTGAGGAATAACTTCACCATTAACATAGACAGGGATCCCATGAATCAGCTTGTATTATTGATGTTCAAACCAGTTACATACTTCAAGTCCTACAGGTCTTTACAACTCAAAACTTCTCCTCTCAGCCTAGTATTCTTCAACTACTCAGCAGCACTTCAATAGCTTCAGCAACTATCTTACACCTCAATAATAATCCAACCAACTATAAAAATTAACTCCTCATACAGTATTTATAGATAAATGAGGAGGTGGAGTGAAAGAAAGGGTCTCTAATAGTTCATAAATGAGAAAGATTAATGTTTTCGACCTTTGAGACCATGCAAGGACCAAGGAAAAATGTATTTAAGTCTAACTCTATGTTACATTAACTCTTTGAACTACTTAGTGGCTTTTGTTGACTTTTAGGATTTTTTAGGTAGGCTAGTGTTACACAACAATTTGTCACTGTTAGCAATTTGTCACCGGCCCTGCAATCCCTTACCCCGCATATTGGAGGGTCTTTTTCGTGACCTGTGAGTAGTTTCATACTCTGCAAATACTTTCTTTGCATATTTCTACATAAGGATATGATTTCTCCTATTGAACATTTCCTTAGAAAGCACACAAAAACCCATGTTTTGGCATTGGCATGGGTAGCCAGTTCATCCCTCGCGCCAATCGAGAAAATATACACTAGAGGTCACGCCAGCTAGTGCTTTGTCCCTGTGTTGTACCCATGCCGACCTATTTTGGAATGTTTTTTAACAAATTGGAGGTGGAAGTTTCCTTTAACCACCTCGGGAATGAGTCATTACAAGTGGTTAAAATCGATAAACCATGGATCTCTACCTTTAGGAAATGTTTGATGGAACATTCTAAGAGGATAGGACTCCAACCATGATTATAGGGCTCCTAAATTCTCCTTCTCCCTCTATATAAAAAAGCCTTCTCCCTTTACATCAGCTAGCTGAAACAATATCTGGACATATAGCCAAGAATCTGAGCTTGGAGAAGAGACATTATAGCTGAGTAATCGTTATAGAGAAGGTCAAACCAAGGAGGATCCCGTAGAGAGAGCCCTTTCTGAATTCCCAACGAAGCATCGGTTGTACTCTTCCTTCTTTAATTCAATATACTCAACTATGATATTGTTTCCATCTCTGTGTTATGTTATTTAATGCATGTGATTTAGTCTTCTTCAACTGACTGATAGTTAGGAAAGTGAAATAGTATGTTGTGTATCGTCTTCATCTCTTGTGTATGTGTAGGTATCCAGGCATGAGAATGAGTGGGTCATGATCTGCCGAATCGGGAGTGGGAGGCAGCTATTCTTATGGACAACAAAACAACGCAGGACATAAGGTAGGTGATTTTTCAAGTCTTTGTCCATTCTTAGCTAGGAATTGATGTCATAGGGTGTTTCGTTTGTGGCTAGACCAAATGCAAGAAGACCAAACTAAAGCAGTTTGGATATGGGTAGATTTTGGTATCATTCTTCCTGGAACGATTACCCATATTTCAGTGCCAGGAGGCTATAGTCTTGGAGCCACCATTGAGAGAGCCACAGATGGCCCAATGGATGGCATTGATTCCTAGAGTAGGGGGTGACCAGCAGATGCCCCGGAGGCTAGATTTTTTTGATTTGCTTCGACGACAGCTGATCGTCGTGGAGGATTGGCCCTACACCAGCACAAACTTTACCGGAGACCCAGACCTCCCACTCCCAGAGGGAGAGAATTGGGACAAAAAACTTGGTAAGACTCATTTTTATTTTTATGATTTTTTATGATTTTTTGGTATATATGCATGTTCTGACAGTTAATATCATATGGATGCATATGTTGGCCAAGAGCGTCCCGCCGGTATGTCTCCAATAGCGAGGTGGAATCCTCATAACTTCAATCCTCAGGGTGAGGGAATTGACGAGGGCATAGTGCAGAACCTGGAGGGAATCAACCGTGGGGTCCTAGATTATGCCTGTTTTTATTACATACCTCGATCTTATCAGAGGCACACTGTAGGAGTGCCAAGCCGTATCCACCGCTTGCTGAGGCGGTTGGTACGGGCAGTGACGTGCTATCATTAGCACCATGCCAACTAGGCATTTAGGCTTTATTTATGCACATTCTGGAGAGACATGTTGTCTGATGATGTAACCGAAATAGACATATATTATTTTTTGTGGGTTTTATGATGTACATGGCTTGTAAAAAAATGATATCTATATATCTATATCTATATATATATATATATATATATATATATATATATATATATATATATATATATATATATATATATATATATATATATATTTTCTACATGGTTCTATGTACATATGATGATGTTTTTATAAATTGCACAAATTTATATCTACCACAATGTTAGCTACTGCATCTGTTAATATATTCATTTGTATTGATATATGTTGATATGTAATGAAATCAAAATTTCATTCAAGTAAACGAATACTCAAATAGAATCTCAAAATGCATGGGTTTCAAACCGAATAATGACCATTCAGTTGAAGAACAACAAGTTTCGAATCCAATTTAACGAGCAATGTGCGTATGACGAGGTTGACTGCCTCGGTTAATAGTTCCAAGAGTGCACTATATTCAGCGACATTGTTGGTGGCTGGTCCTAGACAAATACCTTGTAAGTTAATCAACTCACCATCAGGATCATAAATTACCCAGGCTACCGAAGACAAGTTCCTAGTACTGCAGGAAGCACCATCCGCGAAACCGACATAAGGGGAAATAGACATATACATAGCAAACAAGACCCAAATAAGCAGAAAAAATCTCACAAATCACATCACACCAAAGCATGCACACAAAATGAAAATAATCACCTATGTACACATATCACACGTGAATAATTTAGGCATAATATTTTTCAGATACAACCCATTTCTAGGCTACGATAAAGGACACCCTTCATAGTCAATGAGCTCATAAGCCCCATTCTGCAACACACGTTTAACGATGTAGGGCCCATGCCACATGGGTTGGAATTTTCCTTCCCCTAACTTATCATGAGCTTGGTCATATATAAGAACGAGATCGCCTTCAATGAAATAACGAGGAGAAACTGATTGGTCCAAATGGGCTTTGACTCGCTTCTTCTGTGCTTCGATGACCAAGGCAACTAACTGATGAGTTTCATCCAATCTCTCTAAATATAGGAGACGTTCTTCTTTAGGTGAATTATCAGGAAGTAATTCCACAGCTAACTTAAGTGAAGGGATTTCACATTCAATCGGAAGCATGGCTTCCAAACCGTATACCAATTGAAATGGGGTAAACCCAGTTGGGCTTTTGATCGATGTTCGGTAAGCCCATAGAGATGAGAACAACATAAGATGCTAGTTTTATTTGTGGATCCCGATTGTTAGTTGAAGCATGGTAACAAGGACCCTGTTCACAGCTTCAACTTGACCATTAGCTTGGGGATAGTAAGGCGTTGAGCTATCATGATGCAAGCCCAACTTAGACGTGAGTTCTGCCATCATATAATCCCAAAAATGGGAACCATGATTAGTGACGATGGCTTGAGGGACATCGAACCAAGAAATCATGTGATTGAATATGAACTGTGTCATTTTCTTACCGCCCGCAGCCAGTGTAGGCATTGCTTCAACCCATTTCATAAAATAATCGGCGACAACGATATTATAGGCATGCCTCCCAGCTGAACAAGGGTTACAAATCATAAAATCTATGCCCCATTTGGAAAAAGGGCCAACGGTAATGATAGGGTGTAGTTGAATAGGTGGCACACACATCTTGCGTTGATAAATCTGGCATGCATGGCATTTACGTACTGCAACGATGCAATATTTAAAAATAGATGGCCAGAAGTAGCCAGCATGAAGGATATTCTGTGCAGTGTCATAACCAAACATGTGACCACCACAAGCACCACTGTGGTATTCATTTAAAACCTTCTCCACTTCCTCGAGGGTCAGACATCGACGGAGTACAAAATCTACTCCGATGCGATAAAGGGTATCTCCAACGATGTAATAAGGTTGCAATTGATGCCAAATGTGGCGTCGAGCATATTTTGTTAGCTCAGACCTAAAAGTAGATTTTTGGAGGTACACGATGATATCACCATACCACGGGTCAAGGGTGTTGATTAGGAAGACATTTTTGTCTGATATATGATCTTCAGAGGAAGGATCAGAGTCGGTAGGGAGAGAACAAATCAAATCAGTGAACACAAGTGATTTCTTCGATTTGGCCATAGTGAACTCCAAATAAAACTCTTGGAGGATGACAATCCACTTCGAGTATTTGCCCCCCAGCAACTGCCATAACAGAATATAAGTCATGGGGTTACAATCATAAATCACGGTCACCGTGTGTAAAATAATGTAATGAAAAAAAAGTTGGAAGACCTAGACCGAAACCAATGCTAACTTCTCAACATGTGCGTAATGCATTTCAGGGTCAAGAAGGTTCCGAGATAGGTATTAAATGACATTTTCGTTATCGTCATAATCATCTTGAACCAATACCATAGCGATAGTACTGAAGGCGGCAACTAGGTAGAGGGTGAAATCACGATGGTAATTTGGAGGACGCAATAGAGGAGTGTTGACAAGAAATGTCTTAAGTCTATCAAAAGACTGCTGGGAAATCTCATCCCAATAGAAAGGGACATCCTGCTTTAGAAGTCGTGTAAATCCTTTGGCTACTTCGACGTAGTTTGGGATGAAACAACGTAGGAAATTGGCTTTCCCTTGGAGACTCTGGAGTTGATGTAACAAGGATGGGGAGGGGAGATTGACAATAGCCTCAACATTAAGAGAGTCAAGGAAAATTCCATCTTTAGATATGATAAACCCTAAGAGTCTACCGGAGTCAACGTAGAAGATGCATTTGTGAGGTTTGAGCCTAATATTGTAGCATCTACAACAAAGAAATATTTGACAAAGATGTTCCAGGTGGTCTTTTTGCACAACTGAATGAGCCAGAAGGTCATCCAGGTATGGTTGGAAAATATCCTGAATATCATGAAAAGCATAGGACATCGCATGCTGGAATGTAGCCCCAGCATTATTCAAGCTGAACAGGAGTTTCTTATACATGAACGTTCCCCATGGGAAAATAAAAGAGGTCTTGTGTTGATCCGATGAGAGAATGTTAATCTGGTTATAGCTAGAGAAACCGTCCATAATGGAGAAAATTTCACTTCTCACATAATCGTCAATGATATGATCGATAAACGAGGTGGGATAATTATCCTTAGGACAGGCCCGATTGATATCACAATAATCAACACAAACACGAATGGCGCCCTGTTTCTTATCTACAGGAACTATATTAGAAACCCATTCAGTCAAGGGAATCGGATAAATGAAACCTGCTTTAAGAAGTTTCTCAACTTCAACTTTGATAGCGACGACTTTTTGAGGATGCATGGGACGAAGACGCTGGCAAATAGGATTCACACTTGGGTAGGTGGGAACATTGTGCACCATGATACTAGGGTCGATTCCAGGAATTTCTTCGTAAGACCACATAAAAACATCATGATATTCATGAAAGAGACTAGTGTACACTTGGACTTCCTCAGGAGAGCAAGTAAATCCCACATGGATGTTCTTGACGATCCCCAGTTTAACGGAGATGTCGATAGGCATCGTTTTAGTAATTTTCCCAAAGTTACCTTCCGCAAAGACTTCATGAGTCAAAATGGGTGTCTGAAGTGGCAGAGAAGGAACTTGGGATGCGAAGTGCTCAAGACAGTTAGACATGGCCCAGAGGCAAGGCATAAATGAGGAACGATGATGACCATTACTCCACGGTAGATCCTCGAGAGACATTGTTTCCATGATGGCCTTGTTGGATGGAAACACTTCTTTCAGAGTATCAAGTGAATCCACATCACCGAGCTAGGGGGATTGAGAATACACGTCGAGAGACATACTCAAAGGAGAAGCTTCAAGAGGAGGAGAATCAGATGCAAATGTTAGCTCACAATAGTTGATCTCGATGGGACTAAGTGGCATCGAATCTCCAAACGTATCAACCTGTTCAAGTGAAGGGATGATCCAAGGGTCATCTGATCGAGAGATCATATTGACTAGAACGATATTTGGTGGTGGAAAGGAAAAAATACCCATGAGAGTGGGATCTTTGAAAAGACCCAGCCCTATGCTGTCAGGGGGATTAGGAATCTAATCCACGTATGGCACGTTTCTCTTGGAAGATGAGGTAAAGAATGACAACTGATCAACAATATTAATTTTTCCCTCATGTGGAAACTTTAGAAGTCAAAAGAGGGTGGATGGAACACACAACATAGCATGAGTCCAACGGCGACCGAATAGAAGATTGTAGTTGAGTTTGGCATCAATGACTTCTACTTCAACATTGAATTTCTTTCTTTTCAATGTGATTGGTAAGCTAGCGAGAACACCCAAGGGTTTTGATTCCCTTCCGTTGAATGCCTCAAGGGAATTGGGTGACGAATTAAGGGCTGGAGAGCCAATAGCCTTCCAGCAAGCAGATGACATGACGCAGGTAGATGCACCTTTGTCCACTATGGCCATATGGATGTTGAGACCATTAATACCAAATTTTATAACAAGTGCAATATGGTGCGGAAGTCAGCAGACGAAATTCTCTAGATCGAAAGAGATAAGGTTAGAATTAGCAAGATCGATCCCACCGATCACGGATAACAATGCTTTCTATTGAGACGGAAAACTCTGGAGAACTTCTAACACAGACATCGTGGAAGGCGCATGTGCCAAATCCTCAACAATACTATAATGTTGAGCAGCACGAGCGTTAGGATTATAAGAAGATTTCTGGAGAACAGCTTTGGAAGGTGGCTATATAATGGGTTCAGCACTAGGCTTCTCAATTTCAAGGGGACCAGAGGCAGGTGGGGGAGGAGGACCATCAACGACCTCTTTCCTGGTTTCCTGGTGTGATTCGGCATAATCCTTTGACCGAGTAGCGATGGAAACATGTGCAGAACCATTTTAAATGAAAACTTGAGAGCTGAATGACGCAGATGGTGTTGATTGATCGACCATCTCGGTCTGATGAGATGGGAAAGGTTCTTTAAGGACCACCAGAGTTCCCTTAGCACCTTTGAGTAGTTGACTAACCTCATATTGTTGAGGAAAATCCTTAGTGTTGTGATTCTCTTCACAAATGAGACAGGGATATTTTGGCTTTCACTGTGAACCCCCATCATCACGAGGTTTAGACGATTCTAGTTTTGGGGCATCGGATTTAGCCTTGCCTTTGCTCTTATTTTTTCCTTTGGAAGTCTTGTTTGTAGGATTGGCCTGAATGACGTTGACCTTCGTAGTTTTACCAGAATCTGGGGAAGCCTGAGGAGCAGAATTATTGGAAGAATTTGATTTCTGCTTCCCATTGGAAGACTTACGTGAATTCTGAGATACAGAACCAATAATGCTATCAACTGATGGGGTAGCCAATGCTTTAGAGGCCCCAGGACGTGGAGCCTCATTCAAGATGTCGTACAAAATTCCTGAATGAAAGTACACTAAATCAAGGTATTGGGCATGAGCAATGGCTTGTTCCTCGGTTACACATGCCCCCCTGGTGATGTCTTTCGCAATCTAATTGACAAAAGATGTAGTGAACCAATGAGTAAGAATTTGATTAGGAATTTCAAACTTGATCAAACGATGACGATGTCTCCATTCATGAATGTGGTCCGAGATATGGGTAGCTCAGTATTTTTTCAAGGATGTGAGGAGATGCGTCCCAGCTTCATAATGAACCGAAAAATGGAAATGAGTCAGGAATGCCATAGAAAGAGTATTGAAATATTTAAAGATTCCACGTGGCATTTCAATATACCACTTAGCAGCAGCTCTGGTAAGAGTGCATTGGAAGAGATGGAGCCGAACGAAATAATCCACCCAAGAATTGGAAGAACACCATAAATGGTATGTCATGAAGTGAGCTTGGGGGTCTTCTCCAGACTTTCCCTAAACTTGGGACAATCACCAGGAACCTTTGTCGGGACCAAAGGCCAATATGGATTATGAAGAATGGGATCATTTGTCAATTTGGACACATCCGATAGCTCCAATGTAGTGAGGAAAGGTAATTGAGGATTAAATGGCATGGCAAGTCCTCGGTAAGGACCCTTACCCATACCCCATCTTGGTTGAGTATAACTCTGTCCCCATTGGTTCTGTCCTGGAGGATTCTAACCATAAGGGGTATAAGCCGGATAATTTGGTTGATATGGTGGCTGAGGACCAGGATACGGGGGTTGAAAACTGGGATACTGATTCTGAGTATACGAGGGTCTTGATTGAGCAGCATAAGGATTCTGATGTGGAGTATAACTATAGCCTAGCGATTGAGGGTAATAAGCATAACCTTGAGGTGGGTTATAGACTGGTCGATATTGACCTTGAGGAAAATAATCGCCTTGGGGTCGAACAGTCTACTGATAAGTGGGACCCTACTGAGCCAGATATGTCGGGAAAAGTGGTTGTTTTAACTGTGGTATAGAGTAGAGCAGCGGCTGAGCAGGGTGAATAGTTTGTGCAGGTTGGCCTGTCTGATGAGGGCCACCAGGTTGCCCCGGTTGAGCAGGTTGGCCTGATGGTTGAGTGCCACCAAGTTGCCCCAATTAACCAGGTTGGCCTAATTGCTGTGGTGGGCTAGGTTGTGCCTAATAAATAGGTTTACCTAGAGCAGGACCATAAGAAGGCCCTGGCTGTGCAACATTTGGATTAATCGGAAGATAGGGCTGTTGAGGTTGCACCAAAGGTTGAGATGGATGAATCTGCCACCTAGGACTGTATGAAGGTCTGAGTTGGTATACTAGCTGCCCAGCTGGTCCTTGAGGTTGCCCTGGTTGGATCACAAGCTGGGCTGGCAAAGGTTGACCTTGAGGATTGTAAGGCTTCCCTTGCGAGCTGTAAAATAATCCTTGTTGGACTGAAGGTTTTCCATGTAAGGGTTTCCCTTGTGGGTCGTACACATACCCTTGCTGAACCAAAGGTTGTCCCTGAAAGGGTTGTCCTTGTTGTTCAAGAGCATACCCCTGCTGAACCAAAGGTTGTCCCTGAAAGGGTTGTCATTGTTGGTTAGAGGAGTGCATAATTCTGGAAAGAAACTAATAAGCGTTAGGAGAAGGCAAGTAGATAGGGTTTCATTGCTTGTCATGCTGAAACAGAAGTGAATAAATCAGGGTACCGTCCACTCCATAATGAGAAAAATAAGACCTATAAGGATCCTGAGGGGACTAATAAATCTGGGAGTTCTTTTGCTGAACAACTAGCCGATACTCCTCAAACAAAAGGCCGCTAGGTATTTCCATGGAAATTGAAGTTTCTACCATAGTCGAAACTCCTGACGACTATGTAGTGACAACCGATGCTGAAGCAACCACACAGAAAATGGGCCTAGTGGGAACAGATGTGACAAAAGGTGTCGATGACGAGACAGGTGTCGTCAGTGACATCCCTAAGGATGGAAGGACCAGACCCCTTGACGGAGTTTATGTTGCCATGGAGGCAATACCGGCCATAATTTGACCCAAAGACCTATACCTAGCTGGAAGAGATACCAAAGGTGATGATTGAGAAGGTTTTTTTTGGATATCTTCTGGGAAGAGTCGGTATTGTTCATCAGAAACTAGAATACCCTCACCACCATTAGGACTAGACAAATCCATGTTTGAACCCACCGTAAGATCTTGCAAAAGAGTACGGGGGCTAGGAGGTATGATAGCAGCCAACAACGGTGATCCCAATGTAAGAGGGGGGAAATGTTCCCCAACCCCAAATCCAAACCAAGCATTTGAAAGAGGCCAATGAAACTCAACTGGTTCCCCAAAGGGAAACTCAGACGGGATTACATATTGCTAAAGCCTAGCAGACCTGGAGATCTGTGAAGTTTTAGATGAATCGTCCGAGAAAGGACTGCTAGTAGATGAAACTGATGGTTCCGCCACTATGACTGTAGCACACCTAAAAAGAAAAAAAGATCGAAAAAGAAGACACTTGGATCAAAACCAAGGCAAAGCAAATACATACCAAGTAATTAATCTTTAATGGGCATGTAATCGTAGGTAGTTGATTTTACCACATTGAAACAAAATTTTGTTGTTTCATTTTTTAAGAGTCAAGAAATAGTCAAAGATGACTCTAGTCTCTTTAAATTTTAAACGAGCGTGAAAGGACAAGTGCTTGATGATATTTTCAAGTTTATGGAGTCATTAAAGATCGAAAATGACTGCTCAGGTAGTCTAGGTAAAAGGGTGTACGAGGTCCCCGTGAACTGCCATATACACCTTGGTTATAAATGAAAGAAGAAACAACCAAGGACTTGATGTACGTGTAGGTAGTCTCCGCGAATGTTTTGTTCGGTGTATCATGGTTACAAGGTGGCAGACTCAGCTTCCTATGGATAAAATGATTGCAACCTATAGCGGTCTCCCTTTATATACTCGACGATACAGGGAGCACAAGTCCGTACTAGCGATGTCTGAAGCCAGATGGAAAGCGACATCTGCTAGGTTTTAAGATGCCAGAACATGTCTCTAACTTAGACCACTAAATTTTTCATTAAGTTTCAATGTTTCCTTAGGTTAATTGAATAAATTTTAAGTTGATCTTGTATTTATGTTTCAATTCCAAGGTCCTACCGAATGTTGGATCTCAAAAATTCCTGAATGCAAGCTACATGCCATAAAATACCATTTCGTTCAATGAAGAGCTATCTATGAGAAGGTTAGGAATTTCAAGTGGTAGAAAACAATGAAAACACATAGAATTATTCAGTACAGAACCTGATGCAAACTAATGAGAATGAAAAATCTTTCCTATAATGCTGAATTCTAGTTATGCAAAATATTTTTCAATTCTACAATGCAAACAAAACAAATGCAAGCACAAAATATATTTTTTTTTATTTCTTCAATGTAATAGAGAAAATAGTGCACTAAATAACATGAAAAACGAATCTTCACACTAGTTTGAGAATGCCAATGCAAGATTCGAAACAAGGAAACCCAAGAAACTCAAAATAAAATAAGACAAAAACTCAAACCAATGTCACAATCTCTCAAATCAAATAAAGATGTCAAAACGGATCGATACAAGCAATGTGAGCTATGCTTGGAGTGATAGGAAGTGAAACTGAATGAAAGAGACAAGATTCACTCAAGACTCATTTCACCAAAAGCAACCACTCAAAACGGATCCAAGGAGATGAATGCAATCAAGCAACTAACGAAAGTGACTGTGAAACAAGAGACCTCAACTCCAACAGGAGACTCAACATACCAAAGCACTAGAAAGTCCTAAAGCCAGGATGTTGAAAGAGATGGAAAAACATTTGAAGGGAGAAGGCTGATCACAGTCACAAAGAAACCCAAAGCACTCAAAACAAGTGAAGGAAACACCTAGAGACACCAGGATGGACCAAAAATCCCCAAAAAATGAAAACCCTAACACCTACATGAATTGGTGTGACTGTCTAGCTATAATTCGCACCAGACAGGGGATGGCGCAGGTGAAAAACTGGTAACTCGCGCCAGTGGGTGCGACTGTCAAGATGGAAACCATGCCACTCAAGCCAACTATGAAAAGAAGAAAATTTGGAAAAACAGAGGTCAAAACTGATCCTATGGGGCTGAATAGAGGCCTAAGACTCAGTAAAATAATCATTAAAGGAAAGCTAAGCAAGAAAATACCAAGAAGAAGATCTAATAGACAAAATAAAAACTCGCACTAATCCCCAGTGGAGTCGCCAATTTGTTGGTGAGGTAAATCCTTTCTGTGGACAAAGGCAATTTGACTAGCCCTAGGGTGGGTCTAGCCACAAACGAAACATGCTATGACATCAATTCCTAGGTAAGAATGGACAAGGACTCGGCAGATCACCTACCTTAGGTCCTGCGCTGTTGTGTCGTCCAGAAGAATAGCTGCCTCCCACTCCTTATTCGGTAGATCACGACCTGCTCATTCTCACGCCCGGATACCTGCACATACACAAGAGATGAAGACGATACACAAAATAATATTTCGCATACCTAACTATCAGTCAATCGAAGAAGACTAAATCACATGCATTAAATAAACATAACACAGAGATGGAAATAATATCATAGTCGAGTATATTGAATTAAAGAAGGAAGAGTACAATCGGCGCTTCGACGTTGCGATCTCCTCCAGCAGGGTTCCAGTAGAGCATGTCTCAAAAGCTCATCAAGAATTCAAATGGGGCTCTCTCTATGGGATCCTCCTTGGTTCGACCTTCTCTATAATGATTAATTAGTTATAATGTCTCTTCTCCAAGCTCAGCTTTTTGGCTATATGTCTAGCTATTGTTTCAGCTAGATGATGTAAAGGGAGAAGGCTTGTTTATATAGAGGGAGAAGGAGAAGTTAGGATCCCTATAATCATGGGGGGAGTCCTATCCTCTTAGAATGTTCCATCAACCATTTCCTAAAGGTAGATATCCATGGATTATCTAGTTTAACCACTTGCAATGAGTCATTCCTGAGGTGGTTAAAGGGAACTTCCGCCTCCAATTTGTTAAAAAAAATTCCAAAACAGGTTGGCGCGGGTACATACACAGGAACAGAGCACCAGTTGGCGTGACCTCTAGTGTATATTTTCCCCATTGGCACGAGGATGAACTGGCTACCCGGACCAATGCCAAAACATGGGCTTTTGGGTGCTTTCTGAGGAAATTTTCAACAGGAGAAATCACATCCTTATACAGAAGGAGGCAAAGAAATTATCTGCAAAGTATGACATTGCTCACAGGTCACAGGAAAGACCCTCCAATATGCAGGGTGAGGGATTGCAGGGACGGTGACAAATTTCTTTGTAACAACTGGCAATAACTTCTGAGCTATTATTTGGAAATATATATGACTTGGAGTAACTTTATGTGTCTTTTGAGGAAAATTATGTCTATAGGTGGCATTTCAACTTTTTTGGAGAAGTAATTGCTTCTGTGGATGGGGTATTCGAAGCTCTTCTTCTTCTAATCTATTAGTTTGGTGACTTAAACTCTGATTAGGCCTTTGATTTAGTTTTAGGCCTTCTTTATCATCTTTCTACTTTTTGTCACTTTGCTGACTATTTTATCTTTAATTTATTTTTCCTTTAATATTTTTCTTTGTCCTTAATCTGTTGGTTTAGCTTTTGATATTTTTTCTCTAATCTTCATTTTTCTTTCCTTCTGTTCTGCATGCAGGTGTCATTGGCTTCCTTCTACGCTAGAGGGTTACACTTAATTAATGCTCATGAGACGTTGATCAAACCCTTGAACTCAAACCCTATGAACTCCCATTTCTGCGTGATTTTTCCCTTAGGATCATCATCATGGGCTTTTCTTGCCACTGCTCTAGCTATGGGACAGTCAGTTCTTTGAGTCACCATTAAAAACCTGCAACTAAACATAAAAAAATTACAAAACCTGCATTTCGAGGGATAAACTGCTTCAGAGGTGATGGCTAGGGTGTAGGAGCGGTACAGAGGTAGGGGAACATGCGGGGAAGGGTTTCATAAATGAAACTAGGAAGAAATAGGAAGAATTTTTTAATAAAGGCGCGAAAAATGAAAGGTGGTTTGGCGAAACCAGAGGATGTTTTTGCGTAGGATCCAGGTGGTAAATTTTTTGAGTGAATTGAATGTGATTCCACTCAGAGGATGACACCTGTCCCAGGAAAAACCACTTATTTCATGTTAAAATGGGTGGTTAAAATTTGTCGGCAAAATGTGCATGATATCGATCGGGAGCCGTTGGATCTAGGGGAGCCAGATCAGCGGTGAGGGTTGATCTTGACCAGAAAAGATGCGCAGAGGGGGGAAAAGGTGGAGGAAAAGTGGTAGGAAAGGATTGGATGGCAGGAGGAAAGTGGAAGGTGTGCCAGCAGGGGTGTTTATCAGTGGGATTCATGTGGACCATTGGATCTGAGGTGATCCACAGTTGGGATTTTTTGCGAGGGCGAAAAGGTAAAGAGGATTGGGGAATGAGAAATAAAAAAGGGCGCTCGATCATCGATAGATCAGGAGGATCAATGGCTATGCTTTGATTAGGGGAGAAACATAATTGCAGAGGAAAATATATAAGAAAACGGGCTAAAGGTGAGGCGAGGGAGATAGTCTTGTGGGGAAAAGGAGGACTGGGAGCTAGGGTAAACAAGGGCTAGGGGCTTAGAGCCTGGTTACGAGCATCGAGCCACATGATGAACAGGGCTGAGAGATTAAGGCCAAAGGGTTTAAGGTCTTATTTTCAAAATGGAGTGGAAAAAAGGCCTAAAATGTGGGTTTTTAAAGCTTTTTAGAAGTTCTGATAGGGTAAAAAAAAAGTGATTAAAACTATATAAAGGAATTTTATAAGCTTTAAAGGGTTTTTATGGGAAAATGAGGGTAAAAGAAGGGAAAAGTGATTGCGATGATTAATGAAAAGATGGGTGAAATGGAGTTTATGAAATGAACTGATGGAGAGGGGCTTGAAAATAGTTTTCTTTGTGTCTTGGCAGGGTAACTTGGAGGCTTTGACTGTAGCTTATAGAAAAATGATTTCCTGAAGATAATGAACATAGTGAGGTTTCAAGAACCCACAGATTTTTCTCAAAAATTTATTTCTTGAAAACTAAAAGACTATTTTAGCCATAATGAGGTATAACAGAATTTATAGATGGCTAACAAACCTTAACCTAACCTTAACCTTGGCTTAACCTAACCTTAACATGACTAAACCCATAACCTTAAAATTAACCTTAAACTAACCTTAACCTTAACTATAACCTAACCTTAACCTTGACCTTAACTATAACCCAACCCTAACCTTGACCAAACCCTTAACCTTAACCTTAACCTAAACTTACCCTAACCTTAACCCTAACCTTACCCTTAACCTTAACCTTAAGCCTAACATAACCTTAACCTTAACTTTACCCTTAACCTTGACCTTAACCTTAACATTAACCTAACCTTAATCTTAACCTTAACCTTACCCTAACCTTACCCTAACCTTAACCGTAACTTTAACCATAACCATAACCTTACCCTTAAGCTAACCTTAACCCTAACCTTGACCAAACCTTTAACCTAACCTTAACCCTAACCTTGACCAAACCTTTAACCTAACCTTAACCTTAACCTTATCCGCATCTTAACGTTATAGGTAAAGTTAAGGTTAATGGTGAAGGTTAATGTTAGGGTTAAGGTTATAGTTAAGGTCATGGTTAAGTTTAAGGTTAAGGTTAGGTTAAGGTTAACCTTACCCTTACCTTAACCTTACCATTAACCTTAACCTTGACCTTGACCTTAACCTTACCCTTAACCTTATCTTAACCTTAACCTAACTTTCACCTTAACTTTACGCTTAACCTTACCTTAACCATAACCTTAACATAACCTTAACCTTAAGCTTACCCTTAACCTTATCTTAACCTTACCTTAACAATATCTTTAACCTTGACCTTAACTATAACCTAACCCTAACCTTGACCAAACTCTTAACCTTAACCTTAACCTTAACTTTACCCTTAACCTAACCTTAACATCAACCTTACCCTTAACCCTAACCTTAACCTTAACTTTAATCCTAACCTTACCCTAACCTTAACCTTGAATTTACCCTTAACCTTAACCTTAACCTGACTAAACCCGTAACCTTAACCTTAACCATAACCTAACCTTGACCTTGACCTTAGCTATAGCCTAACCCTAACCTTAACCAAACCCTTAACCTTAACCTTCCCATAACCATAACCTTAACCTTAACCTTGACCTTCCACTAACCTTAATCCTAACCTTAACCCTAACCTTAACCTTAACTTAACCTTAACCTTAACCTAACCTTAACCTTGACCTTAACTATAAACTAACCCTAACCTTAACCTTGGCTTTACCCTTAATGTAACCTTAACCTTTACTTTACCCTTAATCTTAACCATACCCTTAACCCTACCCTTAACCTAATCTTAACCTTATCCTAACCTTAACCCTAACCTTACTCTTAACCTTAACCTTAACCTTAACTTTTCCCTTAACCTTAACCTTAACCTTACCCTAACCCTAACCTTAACCTTACCCTTAGCCTAACCTTAACGTTCTCCTTGACCAAACCCCTAACCTAACCTTAACCTTAACCTTAACTTAACCCTAACCAAGGTTAAGGTTAATGGTGAAGGTTAAGGTTAAGGTTAAGGTTACAGGTTTAGTCAGGTTAAGGTTAAGGTTAAGGAAAGTCAAGGTTAAGGTTAGGTTATGGTTAAGGTTAAGGATAAGGTTATGGGAAGGTTAAGGTTAAGATAAGGTAAAGGTTAAGCGTAAAGTAGGTTATGGGTTTAGTGAAGTTAAGGTTAAGGTTAAGTGTGAGGTTAGGTTAAGAGTAAAGTTAAGGATAAGGTTAAGGTTACCCTAACCTTAACCTTAACTTTACCCATAGCCTTAACCTTACCCTTAACCTATCCTTAACCTTTACTTTGACCACACCCTTAACCTAACCTTAACCTAACCTCAACCTTAACCTTAACCATAACCTTAACCTTAAATATAACCTAACCCTAACTTTAACCTAACCCTAACTATAACCTAACCTTAGCCTAACCTTAACCTTAACCTTAACCTTAACCATAACCTAACCTTAACCATAACCTTGACCTTAACTATAACTTAATCCTAACCTTACCCTCAACCATAACCTTAAACTTAACTTTCCCATAACCTTAACCTTAACCTAACCTTAACCTTACCCTTAACCTTGAACTTAACCTTAAACTTAACCTTACCTTAACCTTAACCTTAACTATAACATAACCCTAACCTTAACCTTAATATTAACCTAACCTTAACCTTAACTATAACCTAACCCTAACTTTGACGAAACCTTAACCTTAACCTTAACATTACCCTTAACCTAACATTAACCTTAGCCTTAACCTTCCCATAACCATAACCTTAACCTTAACCATGACCTTACCCTTAACCTTAACTATAACCTTAACCTTAGCCTTGTCTTAACCTTAACCTAACCCTAACCCTAAACTTTACCTTAACTATTAGGGTTAAGGTTAAGGTTAAGGGTAAAGTGATGGTTATAGTTAAGATAAGGTTTGGTCAAGGTTAAGGGTAAGTATAAGGTTAAGGTTAGGGTTAGGTTAAGGTTAAAGTTAAGGTTAAGGTTATGGGTAATGTCAAGGTTAAGGTTAAGGTTAGGTTAAGGTTAAGGTTAAGGTTAGGGTAAGGTTAATGGTTAGGTCAAGGTTAAGTGTTTAGTCAGGTTAAGGTTAAGGTTAAGGTTAATGTTAAGGGTTTGGGCAAGTTTAGGGTTAGGTTATAGTTAAGGTCAAGTTTAAGGTTAGGTTATAGTTAAGGTTAAGGTTAAGGTTATGGGAAGGTTAAGGTTAAGGTTAAGGTTAAGTTAAGGTTAAGGTTAAGGTTTGGTCAAGGTTACGATTAGGTTATAGTTAAGGTCAAGGTTAAGGCTAGGTTAAGGTTAAGGTTATGGGTTGATTCAGGTGAAGGTTAAGGTTAGTTTAAGGGTAAAGTTAAGGTTAAGACCCGTAACATTAACCTTTACCCTTAACCTTAACCTTAACCTCACTAAACCAGTAACCACAACCTTAACCATAACCTTAACCTAACCTTAACCTTGACCTTAACTATAGCCTAACCGTAACCTTAACCTTTACCTAACCTTAACTTGAATAAACTCGTAACCTTAACCTTAACCTTTAACCTTATCCTAACCTTCACCATAACCTTAACCTTAACCTTAAATTACCCTTAACATAACCTAACTATAACCTAACCTTAACTTTAACCGTAACCTTAACCTTAACCTAACCTTAATCTCAACCTTACTCTTAACCTAACCTTAACCTTAACTTTAACCTTAACTTAACATAACCTTTACCTTAACCTTACCTTAACTTAACTTAAACTTAACCTTTCCTTAACCTTAACCTTCCTCTAACCTTAACCTTACCCTAACCAAACCCTTAACTTAACCTTAACCTTAACCTTAACATTACCCTTACCCTTATCTTAGCCTTAACCTTGAACTTAACCTTAACCTTGACCAAACCCTTAACCTTAACCATGATCAAACCCTTAACCTTAACCTTAACCTAGCTAAACCTATAACCTTAACCTTAACTATAACCTAACCCTAACATTGAAAAAAACCCTTAACCTTAACCTTAACCTTAATCTTCCCCTAACCTTAACCTTAACCTTAACCTTAACCATTAACCTTAACCTGACTAAACCCTTAGCCTTAAACTTAACCTTAATCAAACCTTAACCTCAACCTTAACTTTACACTTAACCTTAACTATAGCCTAACCTTACCCTTGCCTTAACCTTAAACTTAACCTTAACCTTACCCTTAATGTTAACCAAACCCTTAACCTTAACCTTAATCTAAACCTTAATATTACCCTTAACCTTGACCTTAACCTAACCTTAACCCTAACTTTACCTTAACCTTGACTTTACCCTTAACCTAACCTTAACCTTAACCTTCGCCCTTAACCTTAACCTTCACTATAACATATCCTTAACCTTAAAATTAACCTTAACCTTAACATTAACTATAACCTAACCCTAACCATAACCTTAACCTGAACCTGAACCTTTACCCTAATGTTAACCTTAACCTTATTCTTAACCATATATTAACCTTACCATAACCTTATCTTAACATTTACTTAACCTAACCTTAACCTTGACCTTAACTTTAACATTATATTACCCTTAACCTAACCTTAACCCTAACCTTAAGGTTATGGTTAAGGTTAGGTTAAGGTTATGGTTAAAGGTAAAGTCAAGGGTAAGGTTAGGTTAAGGTTAAGATAAGGTTAAGAGTAAGGTTAAGGTCAAGGTTAAGGTTACAGGTTATAGTTAAGGTGAAGGCTAGGTTAAGGGTAAGATAAAGTTAACCTAACCTTAACCTTGACCTTAACTATAACCTAACCCTAAACTTGAACAAACCCTTAATATTAACCTTAACCTTAACATTAAATTTGACTTAACCTTTAACCTAACCTTACCCTAATCTTACCCTAACCATAACCTTTACTAAACCTTAACCTAACCCTAACATTGACCTTAACCTTAACCTTGACCTTAACCTAACCTAACCTTAACCTTAACCTTCACCCTTAACATTAACCTTCACCTTAACCTTGACTTTAACCTTAACCTTCCCCTAACCTTCACCTTAACCTTCACCTTAACCTTAACTTTAACTTTACCCTAACCTTAAGGGTTTAGTCAGGTTAAGGTTAAGTTTAACGGTTTTGTCAAGGTTGGAGTTAGGTTATAGTAAATTTAAGGTTAAGGTTAAATTTAAGGATAATCTTCACCTTAACCTAAACCTTACCCCTACCTAACCTTAACCTAACCTTTACCCTTAACCTTAACCTTAACCTGACTAAACCCGTAGCCTTAATCTTAACCTTAACCTTAACCTTAACCTTAGTCTAGTTAAAGTTAAGGTCATGGTTAAGTTTAGGTTAAGGGTAAAGTTAAGTTTAAGGTGAAGCTTAATGTTAAGGTTAAGGTTAAGGTTACGGGTTTAGTCAGGTTAAGGTAGGGTTAGGTTATAGTTAAGGTTAAGATTAGGTTAAGCGTAAATTTAAGGTTAAGGTTAGGTTAAGGTTAAGATAAGGTTAAGGGTAAGGTTAAGGTTAAGATTAAAGGTTAAGGTTAATATTAGGTTAAGGTTAGGGTTAAGGTTAGGATTAAGGTTAGGGGAAGGTTAAGGTTAAAGTTAGGTTAAGGTTAAGGTTATGGGTTTAGTCAGGTTAAGGTTAAGTTTTTGGTCAAGGTTAGGGTTAGGTGTTACAGGTTTAGTCAGGTTAAGGTTAAGGATAAGGGTTTTTTCAAGGGTAGGGTTAGGCTATAACCATACCCTTAACCTTGACCTTGACCTTAACTATAACCAAACCCTAACCTTAACCAAACCCTTAACATTAACCTTAACCTTAACCTATACTTAACCCTAACCTTAACCTTAACCTTAACCTTCACCTTAACCTTAACTATAACCTAACCCTAACCTTAATGTTACCCTTAACTTAACTATAACCTACCCCTAACCTTAACTATAACCTTACCCTTAACCTAACCCTAATGTTAACCTTACCCTAACTTTAACCTTAACCTAACCTTAACCTTAACCTTAACCTAACCCTAACCTTAACCTTACTCTTAACTTTACCTATAGCCTAACCCTAACCTTGACCTTAACTATAACCTAACCCTAACCTTAACCTTAACCTTACCCTAATCTTAACGTTAACCTAACCTTAACCTTTACTTTACCCTTAACCTAACCTTAACCTTAACCTTAACCTTAACTTTAACTTTACCCTTAACCTAACCTTAACCTTAACTATAACCTAACCCTAACCTTGACCTTAACTTTACCTTTAGCCTTAACCTTGACTTTACCTTAACCTAACCTTAACCTTACCCTTAACCTTAACTTGAACCTTTACCCTTAAGGCTAGTTTAAGGTAAAGTCAAGGTTAAGGTTATGGTTAAAGGAAGGTTAAGGTTAATGTTAAAGTTAAGGTTAAGCCTTAACCTTAACCTTAACTTGACTAAACCCAAACCTTAACTTTACCCTTAACCTAACCTTAACCTTAACATTAAATTTAACTTTACCCTTAACCTAACCTTAACCTTAACTATAACCTAACCCTAACCTTGACCTTAAATTTACCCTTAACCTTAACCTTGACTTTAACTTAACCTAACCTTAACCTTAACTATAACCTAACCTTAACCTTGACGTTAACTTTACCCTTAAATTTAACCTTCACTTTACCTTAACCTAACCTTAACCTTAACCTGACTAAACTCGTAACCTTAACCTTATCCTTACCCTTAACCTGAACCTTTACCCTTAAGGCTAGTTTAAGGGTAAATTCAAGGTTAAGGTTATGTTTATGGGAAGATTAAGGTTAAGGCTAAGGTTAAGGTTAAGGTTAAGCCTTAACCTTAACCTTAACCTTAACCTGACTAAACCCAAACCTTAACCTTAACCTTAACTTTACCCTTAACCTAATATTAACCTTAAGCTTGAATTTACCCTTAACGTAACCTTAAACTTGACCTTAACCTTAACCTTGACCTTAACTATAACCTAACCCTAACCTTGACCAAACCTTAACCTTAACCTTATCCTTAACTATAACCTAACCTTAACCTTGATCTTAACTATAACCTAACCCTAACCTTGACCAAACCTTTAACATTAATATTAACCTGGACCTTAACCTTAACCTTACCCTTAACCTTAAACTTAACCTTGACCTTAACTATAACCTAACCCTAACCTTAACCCAACATTAACCTTGACCAAACCCTTAATGTAACCTTAACCTTGACTTTACCCTTAACATAAACTTGACCTTGACCTTAACCTTAACCTTAACCTTAACCTGACTAAAACTATAACCTTAACATTAACCTTAACCTTACCCTTTACCTTAAACTTAACCTTGACCTTAACTATAACATAACCCTAACCTTAACCAAACCTTCACCTTAACCTTATCCTTAACGTAACTTTAACCTTGACTTTACCCTTAACCTTAACCTCACCCTTAACCTTACTCTTAACCTAATCTTAACCTTACCCTAACCTTAACCTTACGTTAGGTTACAGTAAGGTTAAGGTAAAGGTTAAGGTTTGGTCAAGGTTAGGGTTAGGTTATAGTTAACGTTAAGGTTATAGTGAAGGTTAAGGTTAAGACCCGTAACCTTAACCAGGGTTAAGGGGGTAAGGTTAAGGTTAAGTTTAATGTTAAGGTTAGGTCAAGGTCAAGGTCAAGGTTAAGGTTAAGGTTAAGGTCAAGGTTAAGGTTAAGGTCAAGGTCAAGGTTAGGGTTGGGTTATAGTTAAGATTAAGGTTAGGTTAAGGTTAAGGTTAAGGTTAAGGTTAAGGTTACAGGTTTAGCCGGGTTAACGTTAAGTTTAAGGTTAAGGTCAAGGTTAGCGTTAATTTAACCTTAACCTGACTAAAGTTGTAACCTTAACCTTAACCTTTCCTTTAACCTTCACCTTATCCTTCACCTTAACCTTAACCTTAACCATAAGCTTAAGCTTAAGGTTAAGGTTACGGGTTTATTAATGTTAAAGTTAAGGTTAGGGTAAAGGTTAGGTTAAGGTTAAGGTTAAGGTTAACCCCAACCTTGAATTTACCCTTAACCTTGACTTTAAACTTAATCTTATCTTAACCTTAACCTAACATTTACCTTAACCTAACCTTAACCTTGACCTTGACCTTAACCTTAACCATAACATTAACCTTAACCTTAACCGTATCCTTAACCTAAACCTTGACCTTAACATTAACCTTAACCATAACCTTACCCTAAGCATAACCTTAACCTTAACCTTAACTTAACCTTATCTTACCCTTGACCTTAACCTTAACCCTTAATGTAACCTAACCTTAACCTTAACCATGCCATAACCATAACCTTAACATTGACTTTACCCTTAACCTAACCTTAACCAAACCCATAACCTTAACTATAGCGTAACCTTAACCCTAACCTTAACCTTAACCTTCACTATAACCTAACCTTATAGTGAAGGTTAAGGTTAAAGTTAGGTTAAGGTTAGGTTAAGGTTAAGGTTAAGGTTAAGGTCATGGTTAAAGTTAGGTAAAGGTTAATGTTAAGGGTAAGTTATAGTGAAGGTTAAGGGTAAGGTTAAGGTTAATACTCATAAACTTAACCTTCACCCTTAACCTTAACCTCAACCTTAACCTTAACTTGACTAAACCTATAACCCTAACCTTAACCTTAACCTTAACCTTGACCTTGACCTTAACCCAAACCTTGGCCTTAACATTAACCTAACCCTAACCCTAACCTTAACCTTAACCTTAACTTTAACCTTAACTCTACCTTAACCTTGACTTTACCCTTAACCTAACCTTAACCTTAACCTTATCTTAACCTTAACCTAACCTTAACCTTAAATTGATTAACCTTAACCTGACTAAACCCTTAAGGTTAGGGTAAAGTTAAAATTAAGGTTATGTTAGCTCCCCGTAATTTTCTATATTGATTGAGATACAAATGGACAGGGTAACATCAAACCAAGCTTTGGAATCCAAGGACCTAGCCTTCCTAGATTCACAGAGGGATCTCTCTAGTAGATGCAAAGATGTGAACTTGTTTACTATTTTATGGTTGATTTTAGGCTAGATGTTAAGTGCAGGGTATTTTGATTGTTTCTAGTTGGGTATGATGCTCAGATGGATTTTATTAGAAAACATGAAATATTGTAAATTCATTGGGAAATGGAGTCTAACAAGGTCATGATAAGTTCATCAATGGTGTTGAGAGCATTTGCAGGGAAATTTTAACTTGGTTGGTGGATCTTTAAGATTGCGAAGGATCATGAGATGGACATTAAACTTGAGAACAACAAGCTAATAAAGGGCAGAAACAAAATCATTATATACTTGTAAACCGAGGGAGTTAGAAGATTCATAAGCATAGCAAGAGAATCAAAGGCATAAACAAATCCTAATCCATTTGATTTTAGACTAAAAGTAGATAATCAACCAAGACAGCATTTAGATAAAACATAGAAAGGCAAAAAAATTATTTAATCTTTCATGGATTTTATCATCAAGAGCAGAAAATAATTCAAGATGCACAAGTAACTATAACCATAGAAGGAGAGAAAACCCTAACATCCATAGTTACAACTATGAAGGTTCCTTAAAAAAAATTTAGCTAAGTAAAGGCAAAGAGCATGGTTAAGACAGACTTCTTTGACAAACTATAGGAAAATCTGGTTCAAAAGATGATTCCAAGAATAGAGTATTTCGATGGTAAAAATATGTAGGGCTATCCATAAATCATAATTGATACTAACTGATCTAAATCATTCAAGAAATTGACAAGCCAAGAAATTCTTAGAGAGCAAGAGATGAATTCCCTAACATATCTCAGCAGAAGAAAACATTAAGGCAATGAAGGAAACAAACAGATCTAAGGTGCCATTAACAAACATATCTCAGTCTAAATTTTTTTCCTACTGCAACATAGATGGGTGAAAACATATGAGAAACTTAGAAAACATTAACAAGAGAAAACTTCACCATCAACTAGGCCTATGGATCTTGCAAACAACCCTTCTCCATCAACAAGCAAATGAGATCATGCATAAGCTCCAAGACATCAATTTCTCATCAAAGGCTTCAAGGGACTATGTATTGCTTCAGCATAAGTCATCAACATCCAACCAAATACATAAGACCCTCATGCTCTATTTATGGATCAACTGAGGAGGTGGAAACCCTAAGAGGCTTCCAGAAACCCTAATTTAACCATAAATGTCATAAATGTGCTTAATGACCATGTAAGGACCAAGACACATAATAGATAAGGAAATAAATGAAAAGCATCAAAACATGACTCCCAAATCAAATCAGGAGTGATTTTTCCAAGAAAATAATAAAAAACTAATTTTCCATTAATCTGTGTCTTTTGTTGATTTTTTGGCCAAAAGTTGTCTCTGTCCATAGCGCCATATCAACAGAAAATGGGGTCTATTGCAGCTGAGTGTTGGACCCCTTCCTGGCATCGGATTTGGCCTCGGGATGGCTCGTTGGAAAGGTTGAAGAGTCTAATTTCTAGAAATACTATAGTTGTGTTGAATGGATGCCATTTACCTGCTCAAAAATACAATATCCGATGACTGCTCTGTGCGCAGCGCCAAGCCTAAAAAGGAGGTAGAAAGGTCAATTTTGAGGTGTTTTTTGACCTTTTGAGGAGGAAAAAAATGCTCTAATTGACCTTTTGAGGGGAAAAAATGCTCCAATTGAATTGAATTTTTTTGGGTAGACTTCTGGTGACATGAAAAACCCAAAAATGTAAAATTTAGCAGCTAAGGATGCCTATTATAGGTCAAAATACCTCCTCATCAGCTCAGAGGGGAAGAAAAATATGGAAGAAGTGGAAAGACCTAAATTAAACCTATTTCTGCCAGGGTAATGCCTGTCTATAACAACACAAGAGCGTTATAACGCAACTAATCAGTGAATGGGCCACGTTAGTGGCTAGGGCAATGCTCTGTTTACACTGGAGGGAAGCGTTACCCGTGTTTTAAGTTTGAATCGGGAAAAGCCCGCGGAGAATGATTTGAATATCTGACTTTCCCTCACAAGAGAGTCAGTTCACAAAATAAACTGCAGAGCATCAGTTCATTATTGGTCATTGCTATAACAAGACTGAACTCCAAAGGAGGCAAAAGCATAGAGATTAAAGAAACATCTAAGTTTTTTCCATTCCAAACTAGTGGAAAGAGAAGGGCAACAATGGCTTTCTCCCTCTCCTATAAGAAGGAGTTGAAGGCTCTTAATTGAAGGTCGAAAGGATTGCTAAAGGTTTTAGCATAGTTGTGGAAT
This sequence comes from Pinus albicaulis, assembly GCA_034641835.2. Taxonomy (NCBI): domain Eukaryota; kingdom Viridiplantae; phylum Streptophyta; class Pinopsida; order Pinales; family Pinaceae; genus Pinus; species Pinus albicaulis. The sequence goes on from JAXQQM020059471.1 coordinate 274,712, forward strand.
AGATAATAGTGTTGTGTTGTGAAGGCCAAGAGTCAAAGAGGTTCCTAGAGAGCTTGTTGACTTGGACTTCTTCACTTAAGAGATAAGATATATTGGGAGACTGAGGAGGGCTTGGTACAACCGACGGTTGTAATCCTCCTTCTTTCAAAATCAATAGAACTGTGTTCGTTTTGTCCATTCAATGCTTAATATTGTCATTTTTGCTTGAACATTTACATAAGTATGATATGAATGGCTTAGATGTGTACAAGTTAGTATTTCATCATATATTGGCTTGATTGATAGGATGTATGTTATGTTAGAAATTACATGGGTGCTTTGACTGATTAAAGGACTAATATTTGGAGCCGGCGAATAAGGACTCTTGTTTCGCTGCCTAGCACTCTCCAAGGGACTCCAAGATTTTCAAAGAGGTAATTCTCTATCGCATCCCATTCAGTTATTTTAAGTTAATATGAACATGCTCATGCCATATTTGTGAACAACACAGCTAATCTTACTATCTGCCTCGGGCACCGGAAAGCCCTGAGAGGGATATTTGAAAACCAACCACCCAAGTATTTTACCCTATGGCAGAATTGGAGACTCCGTAGGGACTTTCCCCATAGTTTCCGGACTATTATTTCCCTCCTCTCTTCTATCCTCTGTTCACAAACTCTTCCAACCATTTTTGATGCCCAATAGACATATCAAACGCTCGCAGAGCTAAATCCTGTGCCTGTTTAGCCAACTGAAGAACTTTTCCCTAGCTAACGCTGCCTCTATAGGTTGTCCAGTGCATTGTAACGTTGTCTATGTTTAAGTACAGTGCGTTAGTCGCTGTCTTTACTCACAGACAGAGCGTTACTCAACCAAAACCTTGCTGTTCACTGCTGTGATGGTGTTTTAGTTGCAGAGTTTTTGGCTATCAGTACCTTTGGCTGACTAAATCCCTGTGCTTGTCTGCTAAGCTGGCATTTCTATTTGTTTCTCTTGTTTGAAAAGTCAGTGTCCAAAGCATTTACTTTTCAAGAAGAATTTTTTTTTAATTATTATTTTTCTGCATATAGCTGAGTTTATTCTGAAATTTCCAGTTCATATACTGTTTAAAAGAGGTAGATAGAAGTCTGAATCTTTAAAAGTTGAATGAGCTATTTGAATGTTAGTGCATGGATGTTTAAAAGAAACCTCTCCCTGTAGAAACACTCTTTATCGGATTTAATATCTAGAGCATGTTTTGCATGGTTTCTTCAGTCAGAGTCTCATCACATTTCATACGTCCAATCCCCCTCCGCAAGACTAATAATCAAGTACACTAAGAATAAAGCGATAATAAAATCAATCAACTCTTTTTGAACTCACAAAAACAGTAGTTCAGGCTAGGATCTTGGGTTAGGAATAGTGAGAAAACTACCCAAGGTCTCAAAACTTGAAACTAGAGTCATTAACGAAAAAAATCCTACTGCACTCATATTATCGGGACCGTTCCTTTAACGAAGCTCAGCGCGAGACAACACTTGGGTGCAAAAGAAGGTATCCCCCTTCGACTACATCCTGTGGGTGTGTTATATATTGGGGTTCCCTTTGGGGATGTCGAAACTAGATCGGGGATCTAGGTATTCTGCCCAAATATCACACTGTCGTTGACCGTGGACCCCCCTGATGATGTCTATGATTTGAGGTATCTTTAGTGGCCATAATTTTTAGGGACTTACACAAGGTGACTGGGACGGGCTGTCCTGGTACCTAAAACAGATGGACCCACTCTGTCTTCGGTCTTTAGGAGGGTACTCGTCTTCACGAGAGTTCTTACACCTATCGTCTGAGGTTCAGGCGAAGATCTAGAGTGACTGTAACTATACTTTCGACCAAAACTCTCTGTATACTATTGTGATACTGGATTTCATCACCAGCGAGCAGTAGTACTCAGACAAGGCACCCTATTCTAGCTGCTTGCTGATTGATTTTAGAGAGTCCTTTTTCTTTTTTAGGTGTGTGGTTACTGTCACTAAGACTTTATAAAACATCACAATTTATTAAAATTTGTTAAAATCAAGCAGGTCACCTGGCGTCTCCCGACCCACGCCGTCTGTCTAGACGATAGCAAGGTCTACCTCCTCTAAATATTGAGCAAGAACTGAACCTTGGTGACCCGGTGCCTTCCACGGAAGAGCAGTCTCCACTGACTAATCTTGATTTTCACATAGCCTCATACCAGCCGGAATTTCCGGAGGACCCTTTCACTAAAGGTGTTGTACCTCATTACAACCCTCCGCTCACTGATTTGTTGGGGCTTGTGATAATTCAGATTCCACCATGCCAAGATATGTCTTCGGCCGCACCAACATCCATTTCACCACCAGCATCCACTAGGTCGATGCCAATGGCAACCATCCCAGGTTCACCACCATCCTCCCCGCTGGTGGTCAGTTCTATGCCATCACTAGGTAACTCCAGTATTCAACATATACCTATTCCCAACCCTATGGTCATCACAACTATTAGTAGCTTACTGAATCCTTCGACATCTACTTCTACTGTGACCACGTTGGGACCCACGGTATCTCCTCCCACGAGTATGACTACTTCGGTAACTTTTAGCAACCCTTTCGGTTGGAACCCTCTGCTGAGTTCAAACCCCTTGGCCTGTATGCCAGGGGGCAGTGTCACCAGCACTCAGGTAGCAGGGAATATTTCAATTCCTATGCAATCCTTAGGACAAATAGGAAAACCTATTGTTAATAATTTTCCCTTAAGTGGTTCAAATATAGGTGTAGGGTCCATACCGTTGCCAAACTATGCAAGTAGTAGCATGCCTCCGGGAAACTCTATTGCATCCATTTGGACTAACCAATCCCAACCTCCATCTGGAATGGGATGGCACTTTTATAATGGGGGAAACCAATAGTTCACCCCGCAATACAACATGCCCTATAGACAACAACCGTATGTCCCTACTCCTCCACCTATAGGAAGTTTTTACCAAAGTCCTACTTATCCTCCTGGTAACACACTGATGGGTGGACCCTATCTGTCTAAATAGCCAGCCCATACTGCCTTGGTTAGATTCAAGGGAAAATCCACAATTTCCATTCTTGGTAGCTTTGGACGTCCCCGATATCCATAAACTGACTAATGATCCCATCAATCAAAACTCGCTTTGGCCTCCAGTGCCGCATAAGATTCCTTCCGACATCCCGAAGTTCGACGGGAAACAAGGGGACGACCCAGCCGCACACATCACTACCTTTCACCTATGGTCTATATCCAATTCCATGGTAGATGATAGTGTCCAACTGCGACTGTTTCCCTGCACACTTATAGGCAATGCTGCCAAGTGGTACATTGAATTACCACGCGCCACCATCAACACGTTTGGTGCTTTAGCAACAGAGTTTCGAAAGAACTTCCAACTACCTATTAGATTTGAGACCAGAACGGAACTATTAACCTCGCTCTGCCAAGACACCGCCACCCACATCTCCGATCACATTCATGAATGGAGACGTAGGAGGAGGCTAGTCAAAGCGCCAATTCCAGATCATCTCTTAGCCAATTGGTTTTGCAAGTCTCTCTTACCCCACATAGCTAAAGACATTGGCATTTCTGGTGTGGTCACAGAAGATAAATGCATCTACCGTGCCCAGCATCTAGAATTAATCTATTCACAATCTGGCATGCTGTATGATTTGCTCCCCCATGCCCCTGGCAACCCAAACCCTCCAGCTACTCAGAAAACTGGAGCTCATGTCGATGGTCTCGTTGGCACGATCTCTGGCGTAGCCACAAAACAGTCTTGGGGGCAAGCCTCCTAGCCATCTTCGGCTGCCACCGCCCCTCACCAAATGAATACTCTTCCCACCGCTGAGGTAAATACCATGCAAACCTCACAAAAACCTAGCGGGAAAAATAAGAAGAACAAGAAAAATTCATCTTCTTCGGAAGAGAAGTCGGATAATCAGAATAACACTAATCAGAAAAATGCTGCCAAAAATGACAAAGGGAAGGATAAACCCATGAAATTTCCTTGCAAAATCTGTGCGGAGGACCACTTGACATACAAATGTCCTCGATTGCAGGAATGAACCGATTTTATTGCTAACAAGGATTCTGGGTGAATACCTGTCGTTCTTCATAATCCTTTCCCTAATCAACAGCAACAACATCAACACATGGTTGACAATCCGCCACAACCCCATCAACGGGGCAGTGGTGGTTCATATCCTTCGCGCGAAGGACCATCTGCCATTTATGGCATTGAGAGTGTGGACCTTCAAAATCGAGCTAAGCTTTATGGAAACCCTACCATAGATGCTAAAGAACCTGGTACTAGTTCCAATCCACCGCCGCCAAACGATTTGTATATCGAACGACCTACTGCTAACCCCGTGATTCATCCCCCCAAAGGGACACTTCGACGCACGACTCATAATACCTCTGCACGTGCAGCCCAAAACCACAACATTGTAGAATATTTGGCGCAGGCACCGTCAGCCATGTCTGCTCTCAAAGTATTACAGACCTGTCCAGCACAAAGGAAAGCCTTGCTTTTGGCCATTGGTGGAATAGACCCCCAGGATTCCATGCTAGCTATCTTTGATATGGAAAAGGCTAAACCTCGCCTCTCACACCAACTTGCATTCCAGGTGCAGGTTGTATCGAAAGGGAGACCAATCCATCGCACTGTCATAGACAAAGGTGCTTCGACCTGCGTTATGTCACAAGCTTGCTAGCTCAATTTAGGTTCTCCTACCCTCACCCCGCCATCGAATTCCCTCAAAGATTTCGATGGCCACACTTTCCTCCCAAAAGGATACCTTGCTAGGTTTCCCATCACTCTGAGTGGGAAAATGGTAAACGTGGATGTTGAAGTCGTAGAGCGTCATCTAGACTATAATCTATTGCTTGGTCACAGTTGGTCATATGCCATGACTGCCATTGTGTCTTCGGTTTTCTGACTCATCCTATTTCCATTGGATGGGAAAATAGTCACAGTGGACCAACTATCCTTTTTCACCCCTGATTATGCCACGTTTCCAAGTAGCACTGTACCCCTAATAGGAGTCTTTCCTGAATCTTACGTCAGTATCGGTACCGGTCTTCTGAAGGCATCATCCCTATTGGGTTGTTTTCCTCTCCCACTGCCATCGATCCCAAACATGGTTGCAATGATATCCACCACTTTGAGTGGCTCTATCGACCCATGGATCATTTCAACACCTTTAGAGATCGATTCCTAAGGAGATCAGATGCTGCTCTCACCATTCGAGTTGGCTTACCAAGCCATCCAAACCGCATCTGAACCCTCCACTGCTATGGTTTCGACCAAAAGTACAAAACTCCCTCCCACCACTCTTCTCTCTAAGGATCTCCTCAATGAAGTCTTGCCGACAGACGAAGCTATTCGAGAGATAATGTCTTTAGAGGAACGACCTTGGGGAGAGTTCCACCATCGCGCTTTGATGATTGACTCGGACGCGATAAAAACTAAAATCCCATCTTTTGACCCACCTAAGATGGTTCCCTCCGCTTACATGACTGTCCAAACTATCGAGTCAGAAGGGAACATGGGTAATCTTTCTAAGACAATGCTCATTGATATCTCAATCAAAATGGGTATCATGGAAAATATTCAGATTGGAGTCGATTACAATCCAGAGGAAATTGCACGCTTCACATCCCTTTTAAGGAATTCCGCGATGTGTTTTCTTCGTCTTATGACAAAATTCCTGGCATAGACCCTTCTATTTTAGAGCACGAAATCAAGATTTACAATAATGCCAAACCTGTTCGGCAACATCTCAGACCTGTCCACCTGCGCAAAGCAGCCGCCATCAAGATTGAAGTAGAAAAACTTTTGAACGTTGGTTTCATCTATCCCGTTCCTTTAACGGAATGGGTTTCCATTTCGGTTCTCGTTGATAAAAAACAACACACCATTAGAGTTTGTGTTGACTATCGCGATCTGAACGTTGCTTGTCCCAAAGACAATTATCCTACATCGTTCATTGACCAGATTCTCGATGATTGTGCCGGATGCAAATCTTTCTCATTCATGGATTGATTCTCGGGCTATAACCATATTGCAATCAAAAAAGACGACCAGCATAAAACTGCTTTCATCTGTCCTTGGGGCATTTTTGCATATCAAAAACTCCCATTCGGTCTGAAGAATGCTAGAGCAAGTCTTTAGCGGGCTATGGACTACGCTTTTCATGACATTCGACATATTTTACAGGCTTACTTGGATGACCTTCCGGCCCATTCCAAGAAGCGACAGGATCACCTGGCTCATTTAAGAGAAAATTTTTCTAGGTGAAGATTCTACAATATATGCTTGAATCCTCATAAATGCGTATTTATGCTCGAGTCCAGATGTCTATTAGGTTTTATTGTCTCCAAGCATAGGATTAGGGTTGATCTCGATAAGGTTAAGGCAATTGTTGATTTTCTGGCACCACAATCCATCCTCCAACTCCAAAGTTTGCAGGGGAAGGCAAACTTTTGGAGTCGTTTCATCGTTAACTATGCCGAGATGACGAAAGGATTCATGCGATTATTGAAGAAAGGAACACTATACTTGTGGGATGACCAAGCTCAATGGTCATTTGATGCTTTAAAACATGCACTTGTTTCAGCCCCACTCCTTAGTGCCCCCGATTACTCACGCGAATTTCTCCTCTATCTGGCAGCATCACCATCCTCACTTGGAATGGTTTTGGTTCAAGTACACGATGACGCCAGTGAACATGTGATTTACTATTTATCCATAGGTCTGATCGAACCTAAATTACATTATTCACATGTGGAGAAACTTTCTCTGGTGGTAGTTTTTGCCGTCACCCGACTCCGACACTATATATTGCTGCGACAAACTACGGTCATTGCTTTGGAGAACCCCATGCGACATATCTTGTCTAGAAAAATTATTGGAGGAAAATATTCCAAATGGATCGTAATCCTCCAGCAATTTGATTTGGTCTTCATGGCTGCCAAAGCAAAGAAATCCCTGGTCTTTGCTGAATTATTATCAGATCTTCCCAGAATCGACCCAGCAGAAGTAGCTCACGATCCATTTCCTGATGAGTCTGTGTACTTGGTCGATTCTTCAGACCCATGGTATGGAGACGTTTTAGTCTACCTATAAACCCAATGCTTTCACCCGACTCTCACATCCGACGACCGTCGTCGTATCCGAAACCAAGCAAAGCACTACCTCGTGCTAAACGATACACTATATCGTCGTGGTGTTGATACTATTCTCCGACATTGTCTCACTTTCGATGAGGCGGAATGTGTTTTGAATGATTGCCACGCAGTGGCATGCGGTGGTCATCTTTCGGGCATAGATAATGCCCAGAAAATCTTGCGCGCAGGTTACTATTGGCCCACTTTGTTTAAAGACTGTATTGCAGCAGTCCAGAAATGCCATCCCTGTCAAATTTTCACAAAGAAAATGCGCGCTCATCCTGCCCCCCTTCATCCGGTTATCTCCGTTGGTCCTTTCGCTAAATGGGGAATCGACTTCGTCACCTGCAATCCCACTTCGAAAAATGGACACAACTACATAGTGGTTGCATTCAACTATTTTACGAAATGGGCAGAAGCCCTTCCCACGTTCAAAGCTGATGGCGAAACCGCCGCTCTCTTCCTGTTTAATCAGGTAATCTGTCGGTTCGGCGTACCCCTATTGATTGTCACAGATCATGGATCCCACATTCAGAATCATATGATGACTGAATTAACATCCATGCTAGGTTTTCAGCAAGATCAATCTTCATCTTATTATCCTCAAGCTAATGGTCAATTCGAAGTTGTAAATGGCGTCCTCAAAACCATGATTCGTCGGTTGGTCGGAAACCAAAAAATGACTTGGCATCGGAAGTTGTATTCCACATTATGGGCATACCGAACGTCAGTCAAAACTACCACCGACTTCACTCCTTTCGAACTTGCGTTTGGCCTGGAGGCAATACTTCCAATCGAGTGCGAAATCCCATCACTCAAACTTTCTGTTGAACTCCTGCCTGGCACTATCGCCATAGAAGAGCACTTGCTCTCACTCGATCATTTGGACGAAACTCGTCGAGATGCTACACTAGCACTCAAAGCTCACCAGCGCCAAGTTAAAGGTCAATACGATAAATCTGTCAAGCCTCGTTCTTTCCAAGAGGGCGATCTCGTTCTACTTTATGACCAGAAACATGACCTCTTGGGGGTAGGAACATTCCAACCACTCTGGCTTGGTCCTTACATCGTTACTAAAGCCCTCTCAAAAGGGGCTTACTAACTTCAGGACTGTAACGGAATTCCACTCGAGGAGCCCCGCAATGGGCTCTATCTAAAGAAGTATTTTTCCTAGTTTCACATTAGGCATATGCTTTGTAATTTTATGTATATAAGTTTTTCTTATTATTTTGATGTCTTCTGGATTGTGTCTTGGTTTTAAGGTATTTTTCTCATGTGTAACCTTTTTCTTTCACACAGATGTCGTCACTCCCCTTAACATATGTGGGATATGTAGACGGTGCTAGTCGTCACACTAGACACATTGCTTCAGCTGCTTGGGTTCTCTACACTCCTGAGTCGGACCTTCTTGGTTCCGGGGGAATATTCTTGGGTAATGCCACCAATAATGTTGCTGATTACATGTCGGTGATCCAACTCCTCACGGAAGCGGCATCTTGTGACATCTCCAATTTAGTGGTCAGGTTAGATTCCCAACTCATCATTATGCAATTAAACAATCGCTATCGGGTCCGCCATCCTGTGTTGTTACATTATTTCTTAAGGGTAATACTTCTAGAACATCATTTTCAAACAATTACCTTTGAGCACGTTCCTAGAGAATTTAATGCATTAGCTGATTCTTTGGAAAATTATGTGTTAGATTGGCATTTGTCACATTTATTGTAAAAGATTTACTCATGAGTACATATATTTTTATCACATTAAAAATACATAAAAATTCAAAAACACAAAATCACCAAAAAGTATATATATATATATATATATATATATATAGATCATGTCCAGTACATGGTTACATCAAAAACTCTTCCAAAACTTGGGTGTTTTACAAAAATTTGGCGCCACTAAGCCACACTCTGACACTAATACATCCGCTCCGCCAGATAGGCCTAATGCTCATGGTAGCATACAACTGCTCTAGCTATCCTCCTTAGAGGCACTAGGTATCTCTTCGGCACACCTACAGTATGCCACTGCAAATGAACTGGAACCTCCCGCATAGGAAGGGGTGGTATGCTCATACTCAGACCCTCCAGGTTTCTGGAGAGTTCATGTAAAACTTGGGCATCATCATCGTCGCCAGCTTCCGCATCCTCTACTGGTGCGCCAGCACCGAGTAGCTGCAGTCCTCGCCGTGCATAGCGAGGGGCCCCAAAAGGCCGGACAGGTGCCACATCTGTGTCAAGCAAACAAAATCTTCATGTCAAAACATAATTTTCACCCTATCTCAACAAAAAAAAAATTGCATAAACATTCAAAAGATAAAAAACAAAGTACTTCTTTGAAAAGTCACTGATCATTTCCTTCTTACCATTGAGTCCCCACTGGGTACCAGGAGGCAGGACTAACTCTGGATCACCTGTGAAGTTCATCCCTGCATAGGGATAATCCGTAATCATGATTATCTGGGAGCCTAGCCAATAAAAAAAATCCATCATCAAAGCAGTGACGGACGGGACCCTCTCCAGTCCGCGGAAGCAAAGCTACCCACCGAGCCTGCCTCGGCTCGCGTGGGCCCAATGGCGCTGTAACGATCCTGGGCCTCATCAACGGTATCCGCTCTAGTAAGAAAGAAACAACCAGTGTACCATACCCAAACTCCCTCTGGGTATGGGTCTTACATGTAGTAAGTTCTGCTCGGACCCTACGGACAACCCCGTCACACCAGTTGAAAACCTGAGGTTGCATACAGTCCAGGGCTAGGAGCATCTGGGCCTTAGTGGCCACGTGATGACTCTTGGTACCTGCCAAGCAAACAATCATCCATAAAATAGACCTCAATGGTCTTAAGGTCACTTGGGCGATCAGTATCCGGTTGCTCACAGCCTGAGTGTCATGTATGCAATGTGCACGAATCAGATCAGTAGTGGAACGTGGGTCAGCTCTGGACCCTGTCAAGTTGGGCCTCGCCCCACTACATGATAGGCGGGTCAAAAAGTACACATCATCCTTTTCGATTGAGAGCTCATTTCCCCCAATCTGAAAGACATGGTGGCGTTCGTCCCACTGCTGGATTAGCCACCTCAGGAGATATTCTTGACCCCTCATCAGTTCTAAGCGGGCATATTTTAGCAATCCACACCTGCGGAGAGCCAGCAAGCTCGCAGCATCCGTCACCATCTCTCATTCTTCCCGTTCATGTTATCTCTCTCGCCAAATACTCATGTTTAAACAGCTGAATACCTGCACAAACAACATTTTCAACCACTCAAAACTTGCCTGGACCACTTCAAAACGGAAAAAATTGAGTTACTAGAAAACACGGTGCACCTAACACTGGCTCTAGTACAAAAAAGAGCGTGCTAACGCGGTATCCCTTCACGGGTTATGCGCTTAACACGACTGTTATACTCCTGCCCTGCGTTAGGCGCAAATTTTTTTCTAGGGCCTCGAAAATCTCTAATTTTGAACCAGCAAAAAGTAACAAAAAGATAATTAAATGCTAGCAGGAGGTTCTAGCTCTTACCTGGATCTCGCGGGAAGGAAAACCGTTGTCGGGACCAACGTAGTGATTAGCCTGAATTTTACCCCTTTTCCCAGACTTCTTCCTGGCCTCACACGAGCGAAAATGAGGCCTTACCGCCTTTTGCATAGCCATTTTGGAACACGTCTCTAGCTAATTAGAAAGAACAGCTGAATTCTTGCTACGCATGTGTAGCAACTTTTGAGATTTGTTGTTGATGTTTACGATGAATGGTCAGAATTTATATAGAGACATTCTCATGTGAAATGAGCATTCTTTTTACGGTATTTGCCACTGGGTGTCAGAAAAACCTTGAGTTCTCTTCTTCGGACTCGTTAAACTTATACGAAGTTGGCATCGAGCGTTATTTTTGTATGGTCGTTTTCTTGCTCGTTAATTCGAAAGCCTAGAGTTTTCTTCTTCAGACGTTAAAATCATGAAGAGGCACTGCGCTTTATTTTTAGGAATCTTTTTCTCACTCATAAAACTGAAAAAACCCCGAGTTTCCTTTATTGGGCTCGTTAAACTACCACGACAAAAAATGATAGAGACATTCTTTTTTCTTTTTCAAAGCTCTTTAAACTGAAAAAGTAATCGAGTTTTCTCCACGTGACTCATTAAAATTTCACAGAGGTAATCGAGTTTTCTTCGCGTGACTCGTTAAAATTTCATGGAGGGCACCGAGTTTTTCTTTGTTGGACTCGTTAAAATTTCACAAAGAGTATTGCATTTACTCCATCTCCTCGTACTCATAACAAAATGAGGTAGACATCCATTGAACATATATTTCTCACTTTTCCGGCTTCAATGGACTAACTCACGGAAAATGAACTGTTTCGGGCTTACTATTATCCCTTTGTCATGCTCGGTTATCAAGACATGACAAAGGTACCCCAATGGAGTTGTCTTTTATGATATTTTTCAGACTCTCTAAACATGAAAAATTCACCAAGTTTTCTCGTCTGGACTCGTTAAACCTAATCAGACGGAGCGTAGAGTTGTCTTTTCTGACATTTTTCAGACTCTCTAAACATGAAAAAATCATCGATTTTGCTCGTCTGGACTCATTAAACCTAATCAGACGGGTAAGATAAAGTGGAGCCACTACCACATCTGGCCATTTTCAAAGGTGATTTGGCATTCTGGTACCTGCCTTCCTGAAGCTCTTTGCCAGTCCAGCGAACCCTACCATCTGTGAGCTATTGTCTTCATTTCCAGTTTCTTGCATCTGGCCAATCTTGTTTCTCTTGCTTCATCAAACTTCCTTCCCCACTGACTTCTGCCGATGCTGTCTTATTGTTAGTGATCCCACCACATCTGTCTCTTTTCTATTTTATCATCAAACTGCCATTATGCTAATTATTTATCGTCTTGTCGTTCTGTTTTCTCACCCTGCCTTTCAATCCTTAAAGCTAATCAGTTGGTTCCAAATTTGTGTTGAGCTGACTCGACGCCTACAGGCACCTGGGCAATCTCTACCTTCACCAACATCACTGAGTTGTCAAACCAAGTGCAGGAACACTTGGAGACATCGGTGGCGAGCCCCGAATGTACGTGTTCCCATTCGGGGGTCTCCATCATTGGCTCCTGGTCGAATGATTCTACGAGTGTTCGACTTTAACTGATTTTATTCAGACTCGCTAGATTGTACTGTGCATCTTAGGGACCACCATCATTATCGGTGGCCACCTTCGCGTCTGTTAACAATTTTCCTTATTAACTGGTAATCAGACGATTTCTCACATGTTCGACGAAAACTCCTTCATTCACATGTTGAGAAATATGCAGTTTAAGTGGATCGATGGTCAAGACCTTGGGGCTAAGGTTACATCATTAAAGTTGTGTGTCCTTCCCCAAGTTGCGATATTGTTTATGGAGACAGCTTCTTCAGCCTGATCATGTTATGACAGAAACTTCCACATTGTGCCTATTAGTGGACATATTCTTCATATCTCTATTCTAGAGAAATCATGTTTTTTAAGCTACTGAGCATGGGATATGCCCGACTCAAGGAAAATACTATATTTTCTGACATATGTTGTTGTTTCAGTTTTTCCTCAGTCTTTCAATCTCTTTATCACTACACAAATTATAAATTATTTCGGCCATCATCTTCGTCTCTGACCTCATACTTTAGGGGGCATCTATTACAGGTCAAAATACCTCCTCATCAGCTCAGAGGGGAAGACAAATATGGAAGAAGTGAAAAGACCTAAATTAAACCTATTTCTGCCAGGGTAACGCATGTCTATAACAACACAAGAGCGTTATAACGCAGCTAATCAGTAAATGGGCCGCGTTAGTGGCTAGGGCAACGCTCTGTTTACACTGGAGGGAAGCGTTACCCGTGTTTTAAGTTTGAATCGGGAAAATCCCATGGAGAATGATTTGAATCTCCGACTTTCCCTCACAAGAGAGTCAGTTCACAAAAGAAACTGCAGAGCATCAGTTCATTATTGGTCATTGCTATAACAATACTAAACTCCAAAGGAGGCAAAAGCATAGAGATTAAAGAAACATCTAAGTTTTTTCCATTCCAAACTAGTGGAAAGAGAAGGGCAACAATGGCTTTCTCCCTCTCCTATAAGAAGGAGCTGAAGGCTCTTAATTGAAGGTCGAAGGATTGCTAAAGGTTTTAGCATACTTGTGGAATAGAGAATAGTGTTGTGTTGTTAAGGCCAAGAGTCAAAGAGGTTCCTAGAGAGCTTGTTGACTTGGACTTCTTCACTTAAGAGATAAGAGAGATTGGGAGACTGAGGAGGGCTTGGTACAACCGACAGTTGTAATCCTCCTTCTTTCAAAATCAATATAACTGTGTTCGTTTTGTCCATTCAATGCTTAATATTGTCATTTTTTCTTGAACATTTACATAAGTATGATATGAATGGCTCAGATGTGTAGAAGTTAGTAGTTCATTATATATTGGCTTGATTGATAGGATGTATGTTATGTTAGAAATTTCATGGGTGCTTTGACTGATTGCAGGACTAAGATTTGGAGCTGGCGAAGAAGGAATCTTGTTTCGCTGCCTAGCGCTCTCCAAGGGACTCCAAGATTGTCAAAGAGGTAATTCTCTATCGCATCCCATTTAGTTATTTTAAGTTAATATGAACATGAACATGCCATCTTTGTGAACAACACAGCTAATCTTACTGTCTACCTCGGGCACCGGAAAGCCCTGAGAGGGATATTGGAAAACCAACCACCCAAGCAGTTTACCCTATAGAAATTCCCCAAAAAATATCACAGTGCCTAGGGTGTTGCACTCCTATGGGCCAAAATTTGGAAAAAACAAAAAATTTCTAGATTTTCTTCAAAATTGGTGTGTAGACCCCTCAAGGGGTTTTAGACACTTGCTGAGAAGCATCAGCCAAGATCCTGAGGCTATCATGCACTTTGGGCCTTTTTAGATCTTCTAGCTCTATGAGGGCTTGCTTCAATTTGGCATTACCAAGCATGCTCTTCCTTGCATAGTGTTTGACCATTTTCTTCTGCAAAGGAAGGTCCGTCTTCACCTCTTTGAAATGCTCGTGTTCTTACTTGTAGTAGTAAATAACTCTTTGTGCCCTTTCAAAATATTTTTCCCATTCTTGAAGCTAGGCATATTTGTATAAGAGGAGCAACTTAGGACTCATCTCTTGGTCCTCATTATCACTGTCTAGATCAACAAAGAGAGGCCTTTGAGAAGCCTTTTTTATCCTTTTTCTCCTCCTAACTGGTGTCTTTTTCTCAACACTCTTTGTTTTTTCTTTTCCTTTGTCCAATGCTTTGGTATTTTTTGAGGAGATTTCCCTTTTCCTTTTAGAGGCAGCAAACACATCTCTTTTCCCTCTATGACAAGTGCATGAGAGAGGGGAAATAATGGGAGTCTCAAAGGAAATGTTTTCATCATTTTTTCCTTCAATCTGCTCTATATTTTCTGCACTTCCTTCACTCTGAATTTCTTTGTCATGCTTGGACTAATTTTTGTCAAGATATTCATGACTGTTGTCATGACTATCATGACTCTTTCCTTGACTGCTTGATGTGCTTTGATGGTTGTCCTCCTCATCATCTTGCTTTTCTTCCTCCTTTTATTGATGCTCTTCCTCCTCATCATGTTTTTGTGCCTCTTCATCTTTGTGGCTACCTTCACTAACTTCATCATTTCCATCATTGCTTTCTTCATGGCTACTTCCCTCCTCTTCATCATTTTCTTCATTTTCATCATCTTCTTCTTCACTTCTCTCTCCTTTTCCATCATTATTTGTCTCATCTTCCTCCTGACTGTAGCCTCCTATTTTTTCTTCACTAGGGCTGTTGTTAGCCCCTTAACTTGGAAATTTAGGGGAGGAGGTAAGAGGTGAAATTATTTGTGGAGAAGGTAGATGGGGAGATTATGGATGTGTGGAGGTAAATGGTTGTGAAGTGAAAGGCAAGTTCTGCTGAATGAAGGCCTCGGGGTCTAGAAACACATTATGTAAGATCAAGGCCTCCCAAGATATTCCTTGCTGCTCTAGCTGTTATAGGACAATCATCTTGATTAGGGAGTGGTGAAAGAGGCTTGGAATTTGGTGGTCATAGCTTTTCCTCTTGAAAATGGAGGCCATTTTATCAATACTCTAGAAAAGATAATAAGCTAGGATCATCATCTTGACTTTGGTAAAATGCATCAGCAACCTGATATGATATGAGTAGAGCCGGGAGTATCTTCCCTCACATGTGAAAAAATTGATAATCTGTCTCATTAATGCTGCATAACTCTCTAGAAAATGAGAAAAAGGGAAAATAGCCTAAAAATTTTGTTGAAGGTGGGTTTCAAATAAGGCCCATAATAACCCAAATCCAACTTATTTTGCTTGAACCAAAACTCACCAATGTCTGGTATACCTGTTGCCCTGGAAATGATTTCAGATGAAAGCTCAAATTGGATCCCTGCTAGATTAACTTGGTGGTTTTGTAGGCTATAGGAAAATAATCTAGTCAAGTCTGGATGACTTTTGACTTGCTTGACCTTCTCACAAAATTTGTAGCACCCTACATCCTGGAAGCATGAAAGGATCATAGGAGAGGAAGTGATTAGAGTGGTGTTTAGGGGCACAAATATTTTAGCTTTTCCTCCATTATGTTTTCGCTTGGTGGGAGTGTGACTCTCATCACCACTAGCGTGACTGTCTCTCTCTGACATGATGGCTGGTCCAAAACAACAGTAGAAACCTTGGGATTTTCTTGAGGGTTTTTTGGAGTAAAACAAGTGGTGTAGGTCAACTCTTTGTAAATAAGGAAAGCTAAGGTGAAGACAGTTTTTTCAAAGCTTGTACTTGGTGGTGGAGGTCAGCCTTATAGTTACTTATTCCTCTCTTTTCACTCAAAACCAATTTTTCTTGCAAACCCTATCTCAAAGACATAAAAATTTATTTTTGTATAGTCTAGGGTTTGGTCAAATTTTGACTATGGATGACCTCTTTGATTTTAGGAAAATAATGCTTGGGAGGAGGAAAAGGGTTTTACCAACCTTGTATTTAGGTTGTAGAAATTTAGAGGCCAAAAATTTGATTTTTGAAGGTCTTTGGAAAAATCTGGAGAAAGATTCCAGGACCGCAGTGCGGGGCCATTCGGGTTGTCAGAGCGCACCGCTGGGCGGAATGGGTGGTCTCTCGTTCGCCTATTGAATTTTTTGGGCCTGAGAATAGCACAATGTAATTTTACACTACCCAAATCACCTCTGTGCATAGTGCCGGAGGCCAGGGGCGTAGCGCCAGCCTCTGCGTGTAGCTCTGATAAACTCTCACAGTTTTGTCCGAAAAACACTGCAACTCTACGCCAACGGTTTCTTCTCTCTTGCAAAGTGGAAAATGGTGCAAGGGGGAATTTAGAAGGGGCCCTTTATAGCTTTTTTGAAAATAAATCAAAAGGGAAAACCCACTTCAGTAAATTTCATGTCTCCCTCTATTCTTGCATGTGTCTTTTTACTGACATTTCACTGTATAGAACACTTTTGGCGTAGTTTTTGCAAAATGTTTACTCATGATTTTATCATATTTTTTGCAGGAAAATATTTTGACAAGAATGCCCTTGTTGGAGGTCTTTAGCCAAGATTTAAATCATGGGAAAAATGTTTCTTAAGCTATGTTTGTTAATGAATTATTTCCCATTTTGATCTTAAGGTAAAAACTATGTTTTTGCCTCTTTGGTGAGATGAGGCTCTCCATACTGATACTCTTTATCCCTTTCCTTCAGTGCAGATGACCTAATGAAATCCTTGGAAGTAACCTTGACGAGGTGACTTTGGCCTTTGTGGTGTTTGTGGTGATTTTCTTGTTTGTCACCATTGTTTTGTGACTAATAAAAACACCACTTTTCTCCTTAAACACAGGCCCTTTGATGATCATTATTTTTACTGATTTACCATAAACTCATGGTGTTTCTATTTTTCTTAAGCTTACTATGTCTTTTATCAAAAATGGCTTTATGAACTCTTTCAAATGTAATTCCTTTTTTTCTATCTCTGCTTTAGCTTACTCTTCAAGGTATTTTTGCAGGAAGGTTTGGAGGTGATAGTGTATCCTTTGTATGTTTAGGTGCTGAAACAAGAGGCTGCTTTTGGAGGTCCCTTTGACATCCCCTCTGCTATTTATGAAGGATAATTTTTATTCCACTACCTTTCCTTTTTGCTAACTTGATTTCCTTTTGACCACTCTTGCATAGATGTGACCAAAGAGAAACTGTCTCCTTGCAAGATTCATGTCTTTAGGCATAAAACGTTCCTTGACTGATCTCTTTGGTGAATCTAGGAAAAAGTGACTTGTACCATTATTTTGAATGTATTCCATTTATATAGAAGAAGAAACAGAATCTTTAGGGCACCAAATACATCCTATGACTTTGTGAAACCCTAGGTGATCTAGTGCAAGCCTTCTTGGACTTGGTTTTTGGGCTGAGATATAGATTTAGGATTTACAAGTGTAAGGCAAGATCCATGCCAAGCTTCATGTATTTGTAGGCCTAAGATGAAATTTTTTTTGAGTATCTAAGGAATCTACAGAGACAAACATTTTTTGAGAGTTATTAAAAGAGGCACAACAAGGCTGCTCTGTTTGGTAGGCTTAGGTGGTGGCGGGGAATTTTGTAGGTAAGCAAAATAGAGTTTTTGAGACAAGGAGATACGTTAGGTTTAAAAATGAATGGTTTGAGCCCCTGATGGGTCTTCTGGGAGTAGTGGTTCAATCATGAATAGATAGGAAGATGAAATATTGAAATTTTTATCTAAGGATAATGAAGGAAATGAGATTTCTAGAACTCACAATGTTTATGAATTTTGTTTCTAGAAATCTAGGACCACTACTTAGTCATCTTCAGATAGTGAAAATTATGAATGAATAATAGTGGCTCCACTTGGGGAGGGAAAATCCTTCTCAGGAGGTGTCTAGAACTTCAAATCTCTGGCTTTATGGTGACCATTGCCTCATCCATTGGGCAGATTTTTACCTCTTTTCATTTTTTTGATGTTTCTTTGAAATTGCGATCTCAATAATCTGAAAACATGATTAGCTCAAATTCATCTTTACCTAGCTAACCTACTGTCCTAACATTTTTTCTTCCTTGGGTGCACTTGAATTGTTAAACCCTTGAAATTTCTCTTTTTGGAAACAAAAAACAAACTATCTAATTGTACCCTGATTTCTTCCAAGAGTTCAGATTAGGCTGATGAAATCTCTTTATTTTCTCTACCTAAACTACTCATTTGTCAGGATTGAGTTTTTTGACAAACCTTATTCACTAATCCTAAAAACAAAAATTTAAAATCATAGACAAATCAGGATTAAGCAGACTGATTTTCTATGATCTATAGCATTATGTACAAGCTGCACATGGAATTTATTAGCAGAAAAGTAAAACAAAATATTGAAGGCTTAAGACCCGAAAGCATAATAAACATCCTTCTTTCTTTCTTTGGCTTAGGTTTTAATATTTTTAGAGCCATTATCCTTCTATCCTAATATATTCTATTTGATAAGCCAATATTATATGGTCTTTTGACAAGTTATTTATTTCACTAGCCTATCGAAAAAATAAATTAAAACATGTTTCAGCCATGATTTAGATTGGATAACTGAACAAGACTTCTCTTTTTAGAAACAAGTAGTGGCATTTGTACTTGCACACTTTCAGCAACATTATTTTTTAGGTATGGGGCTGTACCTTTCTTTCAACTTCTGCCCTCTTTTTCCCTTTTCTATTTTTTAGTGTTTTTTTGTCTTTACATCCTTGCATCAAACAGTGGTATGTACAATGAATGAGAAAATTAAACTAAGTTTCTTGAAAAAAGTAATGTTTAAGCATCTTCCCATTTACAGGACCTCCAAAAATTTAAGTTCCATCAAGTTCCTGCAAAGATAAAGCATTGTTGCCTCTCACCAAATCAATTATATAGGGGCCTTTCCATAGATTTTCAAACTTTCCATGTTTTCCCTTTTCTTCCCTTCTTGAATCCCATTTTAGAACCATGTCTCCAACTTGGAAATCATTTTCTTTGGTTCTCCTAGTTAAAATTTTCTTGATATTGTCTTATATAACTTGTGTCTTTTTGTAAACCTCCTCCCTTGTCTGCTGCAAATGAATGGTTTGGTTCAGCCTCCTCTGCATGTCATTTTATTCTGATTGTAATTCTTGAAGAAGCTTCATGACTGGAACTCCCAAAGAGATGGGAAAAACTGCATCCATGCCATACACTAGTTGATATGGAGACATACCAATAGATTTCTTGGTGGTTAGTCTATTAGCCCATAGTGCATGCACTAGTTTGCTATGCCATGCTTTTTTATTTTGTTCTAAGAGCTTCTTAATGATGTTTATCAAGCTCTTGTTAGAGGACTCAAATATTCCATTACCTTGTGGGTAATAAGTAATGGAGTGACCTAGGGTGATGTGATATTTATAGAAAAAGTCCACCATCTTCTTAGATGTAAAGGCAACAACGTTATCAGTGATGATATTCTTGGGACAACCAAACCTGGACAAGATGTTTGTTTCAAGGAATTTGATGATGACTGAGTCAGTGGAATTTCTAGAAGAGATGGCTTCAATCCACTTGGTGAAATAATCAGTGGTAGTGAGGATCCACTTATGTTGGGTAGATGAAGTAGGATGGATCTCTCCTATGAAGTCCAAACCCCACTGCTGAAAAGGGGCTTCAACACTAATGGGGTGCAAGGGTAAAGGTTGGAGTTTTCTTTTGCCATCAAAGATTTGTCATTTATGGCAAGTCATGACTAGTTTGTGAGTATCAGAAAATAGGGTAGGCCAATAGTAGCCACCTCTAAGGATCTTGTTGGTTGTGGTCTTCCAATAGAGGTGACCCCCACATTCTCCCTCATGTAATTCATGCATGATTTTCTCTGCATCATCTTCAAGAAAACACTTAAGTAGCAAACCAGCAAAACTCTTCCAGTACAATACTCCATATAGAATGCAAAAATTTAATGTTTTTTGTTTTAAGTATTTTTCTTTGTGTTACACAGTAATTTGTCACCGTCCCTGCAATTCCCATCTCTCCCATTGAAGGGTTGTTTCTATGACCAATAAGCAGTGTCATGCCTTGCAAATACCATCATTACATCCCTTTCCATGAGGACAACATTTCTTCTGTAGATCATTTCCTGAGCAGACCCCTAAAAACACCTGTTTTTGCCTTGGCGCTAGTACCCTATTATGTACTCGCGCCAATGAGAAAAAATAACACTGAGCCCGCGCCAATTGGCGCTCTGTCCTAGTTAAGAAATCGTGCCAAACTGCTTTTGGAATTTTTTTTTAAAAAAGAGGCGAAGTTTCGATTACAACAACCTCATGGATGAGTCATCAGGAGTGGTTTTGACTGAATAACCACGGCCTTCTTCCTTTGGCCTCTTGTTTCCACCTTATGGGGAACATCCCAAGGGATAAGGCCTCCCTTCCACTATTGTAGGGATCCCAACCTCCTCCTCTCCTCTATAAATATAGCCTTCATCCATTGATGAAGGGGCTAAATGGCTGAATGGTAGAGTCTTCAAGTCTCCAAGTTCTGAAGAGCCTAATGCTGCAAGAGCCTTGATTCATTCCCTTAAGGAAAAATCCAAGCAAGGAGATCATTGTTGAGACATCCTAAGAGAGAGGTTTGTCCCATCCCTGACAGGCTTTATCGAGACACGTTCTGCTGAAGACCCTCCGAAGGAGAATTCAGCGTCAGAGCTATGGTTGTATTCTTCTTTGATTGATTAATGATAAGTGACTACTGGTTATGGTTCCACTCTTGTTGTTGATTATGATGTTGAGTTATGTCTTCTCTGACTGACATATAGTTGCATATACTGGATTTTACGCTTGCGTTTGTTTTGTTTCTTGCGTGTGCAGGTGTGCGATCACGAAGATCGTGAGGATTGTGATATACCAGAGCTAAGGAACGAGAGCGCTACTTTCTCTATGAGCGACAGTGTTGGATTCCAGGTAAGCCTTCATCTCTAGTTGGTTTATTTGCAATTAGGAACCTGCACTATAGCGTGAACAATTGTTGCTAGACCTGGTCTGGGCTAGTAGGGATCGCCTCTATCCGCAGAGGGGATTTACCTCCACAAAAAATTGGCGACTCCACTGGGGATCGTCTAGCTTATTTTTTTTCTGCTTTGTAAGCTATAGACGGAACCTGAAGTTAGCCAGATAGCCTTCGAAATACTATTTCTCCGCATTAGCAAAGTAGATCAAAGCTACTTCAATCAATCTCCGGTTTAGTTTATAAACTGAACACTTGGAGTATTGTCTTGTCTTTTCAGTCAATTCTTGACTTTGCTTGCTTGATCATCTCTTTTGGCTGGCTCTTTTCTGAGTGTTTGGCTTTTGGTTCAGCCCTAGAGGATCAGATCTGACCTCTTCTTTTCCAAATTTTCACCTTTTAATGGTTGGCTTGATTGGCGCGGTTTCCACCCTGACAGTCGCGCCAATTGGCGCAGGTTGCCAGTTCATCACTCGCGCCATCCCCTATATGGCGTGGATTACAGCTAGACAGTTGCGCCATCTCCTATAGGTCCTAGGGTTTACCCCTGTTCGGAAGTTTATTTTGGTCAATACTTTGCTTCTGGGTTTGTTTTAGATTCTACTTGAAGTGGTGAGTCTGGTCTTGGTTAGGAGAAATTCTTTGTTTTTTTCATTTTCGGGCATTGGCGCTTGTTGTCAATTCGAAACCCGCGCCAATTGGGCATTGGCGCTAGTTTTCAATGAGCAAGTCGCGCCAGTTGGCACTAGTTGTCAATGACAAAGTTGGGCCAATTTCAAGGTGTGTGAAAATTGAGATTTTTTCCCTAAATCCTTCACCAGTGTGTCTTTCCCTTCTGGTCTTTTCACTGTATGAGCATAGATTACATTGCTCATTGTTTGAAATGTCTTCTTTCCATGATTGTTTGATGTAAAATGGAATGAATGCCTTGTTTTGATCTCTTGCTTTGGAAGTCCTCTTTGTGTTTGACCTCATATGTCGTGTCGCCTTTTGAGGGATTTCGTTACAAAGTGTTTGAAACAACGATTGCATTCTTATTGTTTGTTTGCATCTCTTTTGCATTCATCCTTCATTAAGAAGATTTGCATTTATTTAGTTTTTGTCTCAAAGTGTTCTTTTTGTTAAAATGCATTAGATCACATTGCATTGGAAAGTATTTTTGAGATTTATCATTGAACTTAGATCACATTGTTTAATGATTGAAAGCTAAAATTCACTTTGAGTGCATTTTATTTCATTGAAAGCATGCATTAAGTAGATTCTCATTTCACCGAAAAATGCATTGAGTGCATTCTTATCATTTGAAAGGAAAACGAAGATTGTGCATAGATTACAATTGCATAGTTTTCGAAAAAGAGGATTTTGCATAGATTACATTGCATTATTCGCATCGTTGAATGTTTTAGAATACTTTTGGATAGTTAAAGTCATCTAGTTTGGAAAAATTTCGTTTGTAGTGTTGTTGTTTGTTGCATCATTGTTTGAAGCTCTTCCCTTTACTAGATAGCATTCATTGAATTGAAAGATTTCTTTTCTCATATAGCTGCATATAGGAGATTTTGAGACATTACATTCGCTAGGGCCTTGAAACCGAGACATAATTGAAGATCAACATTAAAATTTACTCAATTAACCTAAGGAAGCATTGAAACATTAATGAAATATTTAGAGGTCTAGGCTAGTGACGTGTTCTGGCGTCTTTAAACCTAGTATCTGTTGTTCGTCTCTTGGCTTTAGATAGCACTAGTACCGACTTGTACTCCTCGTATCGTCGCGTGTATAAAGGGAGACCCCACTAGGTTGCCATCCATTATCCATAGGAAGTTGAGTCTGCCGCCCTATACCCATGATACATCGGACACAGCATTCGGGGAGATTTCCTGCACATACGTCAAGTCCTTGGTTGATTTCTTTTTCATCTTGAAACCAAGGTGTATATTGCAGTTTGCGGTTATTTGGTACACCCTTGCCTAGAATTCTTGAGTAGTCATCTCGATCTTTTCTGACCCTTTAAATTTGAAAATTTCATCAAGCGCTTGTCCTTTCATGCTTGTTTCCAATATGAAAGCGATAAAGTCACCTTTTCCCTATTTCTCAACTCTTAAAAGATGAAACAATAGAGTTTTGTTTCAATGATTTAAAAATTAACTTCCCACGAAATATTCCTGGTTAGAGTTAGTTTTCTTAGGGTGTTGTTCTAAGATCGTTTCTGATGGCAACTTTCCCGGAGTTCACCAACCAAGGAATCCCCTCCGATGGGAATGCTGGTCCTTTTCCTCCTTTTGGAAATGTTGGTGCTCCTTATATGGCAACGTTGTCCCTTCCTGGGTTAACTGTTGGGTTTCCTGTTTGGTTTTTTTCAACCTCTGTGGTCCCGAATGTCTCAACTACTGTTCAACCGTCTCCTCCGCCTGAACAACATCATGTCGATTCGAAGGTGGACCTCTCCCCTTCTTCCCCTGTTTCCACATCCTCCTCTTCTACTTTTCTCGGTGAAAGTTTGGATTTGAGTAACCAGGTGGCTAAGAAGAAGAAGAAGTCCGATAAGAGAGATGCTAAAGCTGTAGCTATTGCTTCTGAAACACCTCCTCTTGATAAACCTTCCAACCCTCCGTGGAAAGTCAAGTTCACTTGCATGTTGTGCACGGGAAACCATCTTCTTCGAGACTGCCCTGGCATTCCCAAGGTGCTCGAAGTTTGGTCCAACAGTCGCCCATCGTTGCCCTTGGCTTCTGGGAGTTAGGTTGGGGGCACTTCTTCAGCTGCTGCTGGTAAGGCTCCTAAGAAGCAGGGTAAGATTACCAATCCCTGTAAGTTTTGTGAAGGGCACCATGCCATTCACCTTTGTCCATATATGGATGAAGCCAAGAGATTTTTGGACAACTCAACTGTTTCTACACCACGCCTCCTGGCTGGTTATAAAAGACTTTCTTTGAGTCCTCCACCAACTGATCCTACGATTGTTCAAGAGTCATCCTTGGTTGATCCTCCTCCACCAGAAATTCAAATTCAGGAATCTGTTCCCGACCAAACATTAGTTGTGGGATCGATTGAACTGGCCCCGCCTATGGTGCACCATGCCTTTTCCATGGAGATTGGATCTCACACCCCTCAGGTTCTTCTTGTTTCTTCAGATTCCTCGGACTTGGAGAAAGATTATCCTGTCTCTATATCTCAAGAAGCTGCTCCTACGCCTACCGTGATGGAGGTCCCGGAGGATACTCCTCCCGCCTTAGAGATGGAGGTCATGGAGGATGCTCCTTCTTCTCCCGTAACACCAAGGGAAGACCATCTTGGTTCGATGGTAGCCCCTCCGAGTAGTTTGGTCGCTTCCTTTGATTGGAATTGATTTTTGGGATACCACCTTTCATCTTATGTGCCTTTCGAGATCACGGTACAGGCTTTTGGTCTGGTGGTACCCAGCACCATTATAGAAGAAGGCACATTTTTCAGTGTTCTATCCTCAACTACTTGGCAAGATTTCGGTTCATCGCCACTTGTGCCTGTTACGCAAAATTTGTTGGCATTTAACAGAAGAACGAGTCAACCATTAGGGATCCTTCTAAGGTTACCTATTACATTAGGAGGTAAAACTATCCATATGGACGTGATGGTTGTTCCAGGCCCCTTAGATTTCAATCTGATTTTGGGGCGCGATTACACCTATGCCATGGGAGCGCTTGTCTCCTCCCTTTTTCGTGTGGTCTGTTTTCCACATGAAGGACGGATTGTGACCGTTGATCAACTTTCATTCTTTGATCTTGATATGGCAGCTGGCCCGCCATCACCCCTTCCTGGTTTCTATCCACCCATTGTATCTACCCCATCGCAGGTCAACTATATGGTGACCTACCCCATGCCTATACCCAGTGATAGTGCCTTTGTGCATTAGGTGCTGGGGGCATTGGATCCTGACTTCCAAGATGTTTTCCTTCCATCAGGAGTGGAACTCTTGGATTCGATGACTTCTTTTTCATTATGATGAAGTCGGTCGGAGCATGGTTCCTTTCCTGTGTCAAGCTCCCTAAAAAATGAAACAAGTTTGTCAGAGCATAGTTCATTTTCTTGTGTCATGCTCCTTAAAAAATGAAACAAGCTGGTCAGAGCAGAGTTCCTTGTCTTGTGCCAAGCTCCTTAAACCATGAAGCAAGGTGTCCTGAGGATAGTTCTTTTAATGTGTCAACCTCGTTAAAATAATGAAACACGTTCTTGTTCAATTCGAGTCTTTGATCAGATCTCGTAAAATCCCAGTCGAGTCTTTCTTAGATCTCGTAACTTGAACCTTCACTCCCTCCATTTGTTTACTCAGGTGCATGGACTAAAGCTTTGGGGGCATGTACGTCGAATTGAGTCATCATGTTGGGGGCATGCTTACTTTTTCAAGCATATTTTGTTTCCATTTCAAGCTTGTGTAAAAATGAAACCAGTTTCAAGTATATTTTATCTTTGTTTCAAGCTTGTGTAAAAATGAAACCAACTTCAAGCAGAGTTTCCTGATTTCAAGCTTGTGTAAAAATGAAACCATTCCCATTTTACCTCTTGTGATTTCCATTCTATCAGCCTGTTTTTGACAGATGAGCCTTGGTTTTCTCACTCCATCGTCACTATCTACTTGGCCGATCATATGCCTTCACTTGGTTTTTTTACCCATTCCTGAGGAACCGCTGCGATGAGTGGTCTTGTTAGCCAGCCTCTTAACCTTTATTTGTTTAGAGCAGTTAAATCATTACTGGAACCAGTAGCTACCCTTTATACCACTCATTCCTCCAGGAGGAGTCACCTTTCAGCTCTTTTCTGACTCTATAAACATGAAAATATTGTCGAGTCCCTTGTCGTTTCGATCTCGTTAAAGTGGACACTAAACGACATCTACCCAGTATACGTTTACCCCTTTTTTCGGCTGGGATAGATTACTTACGAAAAAGGAATACCCTAGCCTATCGCGACTAGGAGGTTTTCTCAGGTTTTTTTTTCTACCATTTCAGATCTGAGGAGCTATTTACAAAAAGGGACCATTGGAGTTTACTTTTCCGCTGTCTTTTCAAACTCTCTAAATATGAAAAGACGTCAAGTTCTTCCTTTGTCAGACTCGTTAAACCCTGATGACATTGGATTCAGTCGTAATGACGGTATTCGATTTCCTCCTTCCTAGGGCTCGTTAAATGTACTAGGATGGACTTATGTAACAAGAATATGGTACCCTCTTCAAGCTTGTGTAAAAATTAAGAGGTACTCGCCAGAAATGGTGGAGAAAAATGGAACCAGCATCATTGTCGTGTCGGCAGTATGTCGCTCTTGAACATGGCACTTGTCTGTATTCGTGTCGGGTTGGGGACATCTCATCTCATTTTTCACTTGCCTCCATGGGTTTGGGTAATCCCTTTTGACCTCTCATCTTCTCTTTGCCTCTTCACCATGACCTCTGATCTGTTGATGTCAAATACTTCCAAATTCACTGTCATGTTGCCATATGTTCAAGAGAATTTGACCTCTGCAAATTTCAACCTTCCTCTGATTCTCATCTGATCTTGATTCACAAAGACATTATGTTCCTCTATCTCGTGTCAATGATGTGGGAAACACTATGGCCCACCTTCGATCAAGGTCACTTCTTGTTGACTTCAGCTCATTATCCAGGAAGCTGATCTAGTGACTCCATTCTGGTACCTTGGAGCCTACATGCCTCAATGGTAGGTTCTTCGCATTCGACGTGAGGTTTTCATCATTGGCCTCCAATCGAGTGATTCTGCAGGTGTTCGACGTCAGCTCATTGTTCACATGCCGTAGATTGTACCTATAGTACCTTGAGGACCATTGGCATTAATGGTGGTATCTCTCGCATATGTTAACAACTCTCATCATTTTCTGGTAATTAGACAGTGTTCTTGCATGTTCGACTTCAGCTCACATATTCGCATGCTTGAACTTGTACTTTGTTCGGGTCGAGATGGAGCGCAAGACCCTGGGTTCCTATTTGTTATGATCTAGGCTATGATTTTGTGGATTATCATGATTAGTTACAAGACTCACTGGTTGGATGGCTGCGACCATACCTAAGTCTATTCATCGATCCTCACTGGATGGTTGCGTCCATGCCTTGGATCTGGATTATTGTATACTCTATTATGGATGGTTGCGCCCATACCATGTATCTATCATGTATTTGAGATATCAGTTGTACTTCTCTAAGAAGGTTTTCTGATGGCAGTGTTTTCAGTTGGACACGTTCTCGTAAAGCATTTCACCCCTCTCTCTCTTTTGGGCCTCATGCTTTAGGGGGCATCTATTACACAGTAATTTTTCACCGTCCCTGCAATTCCCATATCGCCCATTGGATGGTCATTTATGTGACTAATAAGCAATGTCATGCCTTGCAAATACCATCATTGCATCCCTTTGCATGAGGACAACATTTCTTCTCTTGATCATTTCCTGAGCAGACCCCTAAAAACACTTGTTTTTTCCTTGGCGCTGGTAGCCTGTTATGTACTCACACCAATGAGGAAAATTAACACTGAGCCCATGCCAATTGGCACTTGTCCCAGTTAAGAACCTGCACCAATCTGCTTTTGGAAAGTTTTTAAAAAAAAGAGGTGAAGTTTCGATTACAACAACTTCGTGGATGAGTCATCAGGAGTGGTTTCGACTGAATAACCACAGCCTTCCTCCTTTGGCCTCTTGTTTCCACCTTATGTGGAGCCTCCCAAGGGATAAGGCCTCCCTTCCACTATTGTAGGGATCCTAACCTCCTCCTCTCCTCTATAAATATAGCCTTCATCCATTGATGAAGGGGCTGAATGGCTGAATGGTAGATTCTTCAAGTCTCCAAGTTCCCGATAGCCTTATGCTGCAAGAGCCTTGATTCATTCCCTTAAGGCAAAATCCAAGCAAGGAGATCATTGTCGAGACATTCGAAGAGAGAGGTTTGTCCCATCCCTGACAGGCTTTATCGAGACATGTTCTGCTAACGAACCTCCGAAGGAGAATTTAGCGTCAGAGCTATGGTTGTATTCTTCTTTGATTGATTAATGATAAGCGACTACTGGTTATCGTTCCACTCTTGTTGTTGATTATGATGTTGAGTTATGTCTTCTCTAACTGACATATAGTTGCACATACTGGATTTTACGCTTGTGTTTGTTTTGTTTCTTGCGTGTGCAGGTGTCCGATCATAGAGATTGTGAGGATTGTGATCTGCTAGAGCTAAGGAACGGGAGCGCTACTTTCTCTACGAGCGACAGTGTTGGATTCCAGGTAAGACTTCATCGCTAGTTGGTTTATTTGCAATTAGGAACCTGCACTATAGCATGAAAAATTTTTGCTAGACCCGGTCTGGGCTAGTAGGGATCGCCTCTGTCCGCAGAGGGGATTTACCTCCACAACACTGTGGTTTTTGACAAAGAAGGGGGAGAATTGAGATAAATAAGCACATAAATAATATCAACATACCAAGGTGAATTTAAAAACATTTCTTCAATGTATGGTGCTGTAATTTCTTCAATTTCTTCTAACATAACAACCATATTCATGTCTAAAGCTTGGAAATTTGAGTCAACCATAAGTTTTGCAAGTCCTTGTTTTTTAGCCAATTTAGTGGGTCTAATTTCTAAATAATATTCTAAAATGGTAGCAATCCACTTGGCCCTTTTACTATCAGGGTCTTGATTAATTATATCTTTGAAAACTTTGTCTAGGACAAAGGCTATGATATGTGAATGAAAAATATAAACTCTAAAATCCTTCAAAACTTTGATTAAGGAAAAGGCTTGTTTCTCCATAATGTTATACCTTAGAAATGCATACATTAAGGCTTTGCTGAAGAAATCTATGGGCTGCTCTTGCCCCATTATGTTCTTTTGCAACAATATTGTTGCCACAGTATGTTCAGAGGAAAAGGAGAAAATGTAAAATTCCTTGGTGAAGTCAGGGCTGATTAATACTGGTATTTGTGTGAGTGCTTGTTTTACCAGCTCAAAAGATTGCTTTTCTTCCATATTCCACTTCACTCCTACTTCCTTTTTTAACATATTTGTGATATTTCTTAGGATCTCAGCAAGGTTAGGGATGAATCTCTTTAAGAATTTAATATTTCCAATGAAATATTGTAGCTCTTTAATGTTTCTAGGATGGTTGATTTGTAACATGCCTTCTATCCTTTTGGGATCTATCTTGATTCCTTTCTCAGAAATTATGTGACCGAGGAGTTTTCCTTCTTGAAGGCCAAACAAATTTTTCTTAGGATTTAAGGACAGACCATACTTTTTACATTTTTCAAAGACTTTTCTCAAGTGGACTAAGTGCTCCTCATAAGTCTTAGAGTAGACAGTGATGGCATCAAGATACATGACTATGAAGTAACCTATGTCTTCTGAAAAATCTATGTCCATTTCCCTTTGGAAAGTAGCCCCTGCATTCATTAAACCGAATGGAATTTTAACATACATGAATGTACCCCAAGGTGTAGTGAAAGTAGTTTTGAGTTTGTCACTTGGAAAGACTAGAACTTGGTTATAACCTGAGAAGCCATCTAGTAATGAGATTCTTTGTGAGCCAACTACTTTTTGGAGTATGATGTGATCCATTTTAGGCAAGGGGTAATTGTCTTTCAAGGAGGCTTTGTTCAAATTTCTGAAATCAATACAAAGCCTAATCTCTCCAGTCTTCTTCCTAACTGACACAAGGTTGGAAACCCATTCTGAGTATCAGACATGGACTATGATCCCGGCATCGTACATATTTTTTATTTCTTTCTCAACTGAATGTAACAAGAAGAGGTTAATTCTTCTCAATTTTTTGTTTCAATGGTTTTTTATTTTCTTTGAGAGGAATTTTATGTTAAATGATTTTGGTGTCATATGACTTTAAATCCTCATACCCCCAAGTAAACACATCTTTAAATTCTTTGAACAACTGAATTTATTTCTGTTTTGTTTGAGGTGGGAGAGTTTTCTGTTGGGTGTGGTGCCTGATTATCTTGTTCACTTTATATCACAGCATTGGATCCCTGTAC
The DNA here is from genome assembly GCA_034641835.2 of Pinus albicaulis. NCBI lineage: Eukaryota > Viridiplantae > Streptophyta > Pinopsida > Pinales > Pinaceae > Pinus > Pinus albicaulis. The sequence goes on from JAXQQM020059471.1 coordinate 304,919, forward strand.
CTTAAAAAGGGGCGACAACGCTGCCCATAATTAATCACCGTGGGGGGTCCAAGGGGGGCGGCAGAGCTTTTCGGAGCCCCCCCTGGTGGGGGTTTTGGGGGCAGCGCCCCCGAAGCTAAAAATAAATGTAAAATTGCCTTGTAAAAGTATAGTAATTTCTAGTCAATCTGGGCCATTCATAGGCAGATGATCTGAAAGTAGAAGTTATGTTTAGTTTAGGGTTTTTTGCCCTAGAAGGCAACCCCCTTGTATATATATGAGGGTATTGTATTGTGACTGTGGATTGTGTGTGTATTCTCAGAGCGAGAATCATATAGGGAGACTGTGAGAGAGAACAGAGGATATTACAACGGATCTACTGTAGGTTTTGTCTCTTCATTTTTTCTAGATAATAGAAAGGAAGGATTGGCTGTTCGGGGTGGACGTAGCCCAAAATGGGTGAGCCACATATATCTGTGTCTCTCTGTTTTTATGTGTTTTGTGTGCTTGTATTTTTTTCATATCTTATGTGTTGCATTTCTCCATAATATATAATTTTCTAACAACTGGTATCAGAGCCGAAGGTCTATTTGGCTAATGAACTTGTAGGAAAGAAGGGTTCCTGGTTCGAGTGGGAGAAATGGTGAAAGATGGTAATTTTAGGGTCGAGAATTTTAATAGCCAAAAGTTCCCGCTGTGGAAGATGCAGATGGAAGATTATCTGTATCATAAAGATCTGTACCTACCATTGAGTGGAAAAAAAAAAGCCGACGGCCATGACAGATGCAGAATGGAACATTCTCGATAGAAATGCACTCGGAACAGTACGATTGTGCCTTGCAGCGTCAGTCGCCTTAAATATTTTGACGGAAAGAACAACAGAGGGTTTGATGTAGATGTTGGAAAAACTATATGAAAAACCCTCGGCCTCAAACAAGGTATTTCTTATGAAACAATTATTTAATATGAAGATGTCGGAAGGTGGATCTATTGCAGACCATTTAAATGATTTTAATACAGTTACCAGTCAGTTAATTTTTGTAGGGGTAAACTTTGATGATGAAGTTAGAGCTCTGTTATTTCTGTGCTCATTTCCAGAAAGCTGGAATGGTTTAGTTATGGCCATTAGTAACTCTATCTCTGGATCTAGTACTTTAAAGTTTGATGATGTTGTCGGTGCTATCCTTAGCGAGGAAATGCGACGGAAAAGCTCCGGTGAGACATTGGGTAATGCTTTGAGTGCAGAGTCTAGGGGAAGAAGAATGGAAAGAGGAAAGAGCTCGGGATATCACAGTAAATCAAGGAAAGGCACATCCAAGTCCAGATCAGGGATAGTGTGCTGGAATTGCAGAAAGAAAGGACACCTAAAGAAAGACTGTAGATCTCAGAAGGGAAAAGAAGGAGACACACAACAAGAAAACAATCATGAAGAAAATGTGACAGGTGATGTGTTATAAGATGTTTTGATTCTTTCTTTAAAAAATGTTACTGATTCTTGGGTTGTAGATTCAGGGGCTTCATTCCATGCCACACCCGATAAGAAATATTTTCATGACTATGTTCAAGGATATTTTGGACAAGTTCGTTTGGGTGATGATAAACCCTGTAAAATTGTTGGAATGGGTAAAGTTCTTGTAAAACAACAGAATGGAAACCAATGGCTACTAAAGGAGGTAAGGCATGTTCCAGATATGAAGAAAAATCTGATTTCAATAGGGCAGTTAGGCAGTGAAGGTTGTGTGACAACTTTCACAGATAAAACTTGGAAGGTCACCAAAGGAGCGCTGGTAATAGCAAAAGGTGAAAAGGTTGGTACATTATATTTATGCAATGGTATTTCTAACTCTGTTAATGCTTTAACTTCCAAAGGAGCAGATGCAACATTATGGCATCATAGGCTCGGACACATGAGTGAGAAGGGAATGAATATTCTTCACTCAAGAAATTTGTTGCCAGGTTTGAAGAATGTTGATTTGGATTTCTGTGAGAATTGCATTTATGGAAAACAAAAGAGAGTCAGATTTCTCAGAGTTGGGAAATAAAAGAAGAGCGAAAAATTGGAGCTTGTGCATACAGATGTATGGGGACTTGCTCAGGTATCATCTCTCGGTGGCTCTCGTTATTATGTTACTTTTATTGATGATGCAACTAGAAAAACATGGATTTATTGTATTCAAAATAAATCTGATGTATTTGATACTTTCAAGAAATGGAAAGCTTTGGTTGAGATTGAGACGGGAAAGAAGTTGAAGTGTCTCAGATCAGACAATGGAGGTGAATATTGTAGCAAAGAGTTTGATAGGTACTGTTCAGAGCATGGAATTCGTAGAGAGAAGACAGTTCCAAGAACACCACAAGAAAATGGTGTGTCAGAAAGGATGAACAGAATAATCATGGAGCGTGCAAGGTGCATGAGATTGCATGCAGGATTGCCTTTACAATTTTGGGCAGATGCTGTAGATACTGTTGTTTATCTAATAAACAGAGGGCCTTCAAGTTCCTTGGATAGTGGTATTCCAGAGGAAGCATGGACAGGTAAAAAGGTAAACTACTCTTTTTTAAAGCCTTTTGGCTATGAGGCCTTTGTCCATATTAATAAAGAAAATAGAACAAATCTTGAGGCAAAATCAAAGAAATGTACCTTTATTGGATATGGTGTTAATGATTTTGGATATCGCTTATATGATTATGAAAATCACAAAATCATTAGGAGCAGAGATGTAATATTCAATGAAAAGGTCTTGTATAAGAATCAGTTGCAGGAAAAGAAACATGAAAAAGAAAGCAAGGAATACATGATTCTTGATGAGATAACTAAAAAAGTAAAGGTGCCTGAAAATAATAATAATCAACAACCACAATAGCAGCAGCAACCACAACAAAAATAGGCACCTCAAACACCTGAAAGTGGTGTTAGAAGATCTACCAGGATAAGTATACCCCCTGAACGATACTCTCCTTCATTATATTATTTATTTTTGATTGATTCTGGTGAACCCGAATGTTATGAAGAAGCAATGCAAGTCGAAAGCAGGAAGAAGTGGGAGCTGGCCATGGAAAAAGAGATGGACTCCTTAATGCATAACCAGACTTGGGACTTAGTCAGGTTGTCTGCAGGTAAAACTGCATTGTAGAATAAATGGGTTTACAGGCTGAGGGAAGAAGATGGAGGAAAATAGAGGCACAAAGCTAGACTTGTGGTGAAGGGGGTTGTATAGAAGAAAGGTATTGATTTTGATGAAATATTTTCTCCTGTTGTTAAAATGACTTCAATCAGAACTATTTTAATTCTTGTAGTAGCAGAAGATTTACATTTGAACAGTTAGATGTAAAGACAACATTTCTCCATGGAGATCTGGAGGAAGAGATCTATATGGAGCAACCAGAAGGATATGAGGTCAAAGGGAAAGAAAAATTAGTGTGTAGGCTAAAGAAGAGCTTGTATGGCTTAAAACAGGCTCCAAGGTAGTGGTATCTAAAATTTTACAAGTTTATGTCTGAACAAGGTTATAATAGATGTCACTCTAATCATTGTGTTTATCTAAAAAGGAAAAATGATGGCAGCTATATTATATTGTTATTGTATGTAGGTGACATGCTTGTTGCAGGGTCTAACATGCAGGAAATAAATGTGCTCAAAAGAAAATTGGCAAATTCATTTGAAATGAAGGATTTGGGAGCTGCAAAACAAATCCTTGGTATGAGGATAGCTAGAGATAGGAAAAATTGCAAATTAACACTGTCTCAGAATGAGTACATAGAAAAGGTGTTGAAAAGATTTAATATGCAGAATGCAAAACCAGTTAGTACACCTTTTGCTAGCCATTTCAAACTTAGTAAGGAAATGTGCCCCAATACCCAAGAAGACATGGATTACATGTCTAAAGTTCCATATGCATCAGCATTTGGATGCTTAACGTATGCAATGGTCTGCAAGAGGCCTGATATTGCACATGCAGTGGGATTTGTAAGAAGGTACATGAATAATCCAGGAAAAGAACATTGGATGGCAGTAAAATGGATTCTTAGATATTTGAGAGGTACCACAAATCAAGCATTATTCTTTGGTGGTTCAAACATTTCTCTATAGGGATATGTTGATGCAGATATGGCAGGTGATAGAGATAACAGGAGGAGCACTACAGGATATGTATTTATTGTAGTTGGAACAGCTGTCAGTTGGGTTTCAAAAATCCAAAGTGTTGTTGCAATTTCAACAACAGAAGCAGAGTATGTTGTTGCTACAGAGGCTAGTAAAGAAATAATTTGGTAACAAAGGTTTACGGATGAATTGGGTAAGAAGCATGGTATGGTCATGTTATATAATGATATCCAAAGTTCCATTCATCTTACGAAGAACTCATTATTTCATTCAAGGACTAAACACATACATCTCAACTACCATTTCATACGGTCAGTATTGGAAGATGGAGAGTTGAAGCTGGAAAAGATACACACTAGCGAGAATCCTGCAGATATGCTAACAAAAGTTGTAACCAGGGAGAAACTGAGAATGTGCTTGGTTTCAATTGGTCTTCAAGGATGACGATGAAGATGAGGAACAACAATGTCCAAAGAGGAGTCATTGTCCAGCAAATGAAGCAGTGGTGGAGTTGCTACAATCAGTCTCCAAGTGGGAGATTGTTGGGTGTGGAGCATGATTATCTTGTTTACTTTATATCATAGCATTGGACCCTGAGTGCTGTGCACCTTGACCCCCTAAACGGGGATTTTTTGAGGTCTCAAACCAAAAACAATTGTAAAATTGCCTTGTAAAAATATAGTAATTTCTAGTCAATCTGGGTCATTCATAGGCAGATGATCTGACGGTAGAAGTTATGTTTAGTTTATGGTTTTTTTCCCTAGAATGCAACCCCCTTGTATATATGAGGGTATTGTATTGTGGCTGTGGATTATGTGTGTATTATCATAGCGAGAAATAGATAGGGAGACTGTGAGAGAGAACATATGATATTACAACAGATCTGCTGTAGGTTTTGTCTCTTCATTTTTGCTGGATAATACAAAGGAAGGACTGGCTTTTTGGGGTGGATGTAGCCCAAACTGGGTGAACCACGTATATATGTGTCTCTCTGGTTTTATGTGTTTTGTGTGCTTGTATTTTTCACATATTTTATGTGTTGCATTGCTCCATAATATATAATTTTCTAACAGTTTTGATAGCTTGATTATCTTGGGCTCTTTCATCCCTCCAATGTCACACTCTTCTATATTTGTTTCAGTGGATTCCATCTTGGGTTTTTTAGCTAAATCATTGAAATCAAACAACTCTTCTAGTGGTGTAAGGCCTCTTGGCAAGGTGTCATATTTTTACTACAGAATTTCAAGTTCTCTTTGATCTAATTTATCAAATACTTCTACAACACAAGGGTTTTGAAGGTGATTCATACCATCATCAAGGGGCAGCTCTGTTTTGGGAGTTTCTTTTTCAGAAAAATTATTTATTTGAAATCTTGAACTTTGTTTTATGCTTGCAAAGTCATTTTTGGATTGTAGAAAATCATCTATTTTCTCATCATTATCAAACACTTGCCAATGGTTCAAGTTATCTGGTACATTATGCCTATTTTTACTTTGATGAGGCGTTGATTACTTTTATAAAGTAAAGAGAAATTGCTGGCAGCGAAGGCAAATTCATTGGCAAGGTAGTTTTGGGCCCTAGGGATGAATGTGAGCTCATACTTCTAAATTTTTTTGAGAATTTCTAGGGTAGCATTCCTATATTCCCTAAGTATAGGGTTATTAGATGAATATTCTCCCTTAATTTGATTTATGATTAGTTTTGAGTCTCCTTGAAACAAAATTTTCTTAGCCTTGAGGTATTTGAGTAAGTGTAAACCAATGAGGAGAGCTTTGTACTCTACAACATTATTGGTGCATTGAAAATATAACCTATAGGAATGGCCTTCATTTGTGTTGTGGATCCAAACACCAGCCCCTGATCTGGCCTTACCATAAGAACCATCAAAGCTCATATGCCAAAGGGTGTCAATTTCAGTTTTGCCAATGTTCTGTACTTCGGGGCTGCTAGAGTTTTGGGGGTAATTTTCTTGATTAGAGAGTTGGTTTGGTTGTTCTGATGGACTTAGTTCTCTCTCATTGTCATTTACTTGTTCACTTATGTCATTTTCATTGTACAGGATGAAAGAGTCAAGTTCTGAGTGAATGGAATAAACTGGTGTGTTATTTGGCCTATCTATGTTACTCACCATATATTTCATGTGGGATTCTCAGTATAATATTCTTGTTTGATTGAAGAATGGGATGGTGGAATAATTCATGTCCATTTGAAGGCTACCCTAGAGTTTGGTCCCCCATGATCTTGATAAAAGAATGCCATACTTTGGGGGGATGTCAGCCACAACTATATCCATGACTAGACTCTTAGCAGGGATTTGTGCCAGATTGACACATAGATCCTTGATTAGGCCTAGACACTTAACCCTACTGGAATCAGAAGAGTACAATTATCTATAAGGCTTTGTGATTTCTAAGCCCAATCTCTCCATCACAACCTTTAGCATGAGGTTGTGTGAGGCATTGGAGTCTAGCATAGAATTATGCAGAATTTTATCATGTATGTTAAGACTAACATAGAAAGGGAGGACAACTCCTTCTAGATATTTTCCCTCTACTTCAGGACCAAACAAAAATTTTGGTTTATCATCAGTTAAGTTTAAAGTGTCGGTATCATTTCCTATGTTTAATAATTTGAAAATATGGGATCTATATACCTCTTGGGTTACCAACTCAGTGAGGGGTATCTTTATCTTGATTTTGGAAATCTCCCCCTCAAAAATGAAAGTTGTAGGTGTCTTTATTGAATTTACATCAGTTTTATCAGCCATGAACTTTTCTACATTTTTAATTTTTTTATTCTTATTTGATGGTTTGGACAACAATATTTTTTTAGGGCGACTAGTTGAAGTACTAGGGCAACTTGAATCTTTACTAGGTTGACTAGTCTTTGGCTTGTTTAGTTCAGTTTTCTTAGCCATAGTATTTGTGTTTTCTGTTATATTTTTAGGGATAGGTTCAAAGGTTTCTCCAACAGCAGTGTTTGGCTGATTAGTTTTAGGAATATCTTGACTCTTTTTGCTCCTAAGGTCATACTGCCTATGGACTTCCATTATGGCATTCTCAAATCCTAATCTATAGTCTTCAGAATCTTCATATGATTTTTCATCCAGTTTTGAAAAAAACATCCTTTGTTCTTCTTCGGTAAGTAAAGTGTTATCCTCATCATCTGAACCTACGACATTTACATGGTCTTCTTCCAACTGCTCAGGCTCTCTTTCTTCTTCATCTACATAGTTGTCTTGGAAAGGGGGTCTGATTTGTTGGTCACTCTCTCCTTTTCCGACTTGAGGAGGGTCTCTTCTAAAATTTTGATTTCTATTCCTATTTTGAATATTGGCTTGATTTTCCCTAGGAGGTGTTATCTCATTCAAACTTATTTTTTCCATCATCCTCTCCATTTTCCCAACTATGGAGTAAAGTTTGGTGTCGGAAGAGGAGAGTGTAGGTGTTGTGTCATCTTTATAAGTCACCCTTTTTTCTGATCTCATCCTAGCCCTTTTCTCAATCAAATTGGCCTCTACACTCACGTCCCCCTTTTGCATGTCTTTAGACTTAGGTAATCTCTCTCTCTCTCTTAGTTGATAGTCCATATCAGCATCAAAGCCTTTGAGATATTTTACTAAGGCCAAGCCTTGTGGAGGTTTTATGTGAAGTGGGAGAGCATTGTAATCACTGTTAAACCTAGTGGAGTAGTCATGAACACTTTCTCCTGTATTTCTTTTAAGATTTTTATACTCGGACAGAATCTGAAGGGGGTTATTCTTGATTTCCCATTTGTTAACAAAGGTTTGGTAAAGAGTAGGGAGATCATGTATGATGTTGGGAGGTAGGTTTTTAAACCATTTTTTGGGTTCTCCCCCTAGGCTCTGACAAAAAATTCTCATTTGCATGGTTTCTTCTTCTATCTCCATGTAGTCAAAATCATCATTAATTCTATCTACATGTTCTTTAGCAGTGATGGATTCAGTCCCTAAGAAGTGAGGGATTTTAAACTGATATTCATTTGGAAAAGGTAATAGTGGTTTTTGTAAAGCCAGTGGAGCATATCGGGCTCCCATGATGGGAGGGAAAGGAAAAAAAGGGTGATTTACAAGGGGACATATGAGAGGTGGAGGAGGATGGAGTGAGGTGGTTTGCACAGTGGTGGTATGGATGGGTGTAGCTAAGGTACTTGGAACAGAGGACTGATTCTAAGTATATTTGAGATGAAAAGGGCTGAAGTGATGGAGAAGCTGAAAATCAGGTGGAGTGGAAGGAGAAGCTTCTCTAATGGAGCTTTGTTGCAAATCTATGGGCTCAAGGTCAGCTTGGTCAACCCTACTTTGTGACTTGGTCCTAAATAGGTTCTTGGTATGGAGTAAGTCCAACTAAGGATCTTGTGAAATTGTAAGGTGCTCTAGTGCAGAACTTTCTCTATGAATGGTCCTAACACTGGGTGATTTTCCAACTTTAGAAAATTTCCACAAAATCTTTTCTGGGTTATCAACTACGGTAGGAGGATTTGGATCTGGGTGTGATCTAGTATTTATCCTTCATGAATCCAGGTATTTTACTCAAAAAACAGAGAGGCTGAAGGATTTGGGACTGCTTTTGGAAGGCTAACCTCTCTTAGTGTTTATTTTACTCATACAAGGTAAAACTAGGCCATAAAAACTAATTTGGACTGATTTGACACAATATTAGGAAAACCTATGGGACTAGTAAGATGAGAAAAGGCTTACCGGAAGCTGGTGGAGTCGCTAGGTGGATGTTTTTTGTAATTTTTAAGGGTATGTATACAATGGTCCACCACCAAAATTTTGATAAAAATATATCTAGGGACTGTTTTGGGCTTTTGAGATTCTTTATGTAGCCTTAAGTTTTCAATGAGCATCCTCTAACTCAGTCATCATCTTGCTAGTATGGTGAAGTAGTTAGTTTCTACTCTTGGCTATGAGTTGATTTTTCAATTCAAGCTGAGGACCTATATGAGTCTATAAGAGCTTCTCAGGCTACTATGAACTCATTCCCACCGTGATTTCCATTATGTTAGCTCCCCGTAATTTGCTAGATTGATTGAGATACAAATGGATAGGGTAACATCAAACCAAGATTTGGAATCCAAGGACCTAGCCTTCCTGGATTCGAAGAGGGATCTCTCTAGTAGATGCAAAGATGTGAACTTGTTTACTATTTTTTGTTTTGTTTTAGGCTATATGTTAAGTGTAGGGTATTTTGATTGTTTTTGGTTGGGTATAATGCTCAGATGGATTTTAGATAGAAAACATGAAATGTTGTTAAGTCATTGGGCAATGGAGTCTAACAAGGTCATGATAAGTTCATCAATGGTGTTGAGAGCATTTGCAGGGAAATTTTAACTTGGTTGGTGGATCTTTAAGGTTGTGAAGGATCATGAGATGGACATTAAACTTGAGAACAAAAATATAATAAAGGGCAGAAACCAAATCTTTTATATACTTGTAAACTGAGGGAGTTAGAAGATTTATAAGCATAGAAAGAGAATAAAAGGAATAAAAAAACCTAATCCATTTGATTTCAAACTGAAAGCAGATAATCAACCAAGACAACACTCAGATAAAACATAGAAAGGAAAAAAATTATTTAATATTTCATGGATTTTATCATCAAGAGCAGAAAAACATTTAAGATGCACAAGTAACTATAACCATAAAAGGAGAGAAAACCCTAACATCCACAGTTACAGCTATGAAGGTTCCTTGAAAAAAATTTAGCTAATTAAAGGCAAAGAGCATGGTTAAGATAGACTTCTTTGACAAACTATAGGCAAAGCTGCTTCAAAAGATGATTGCAAGAACAGAGTATTTCAGTGGTAACAATATGCAGGACTAGCCATAAATCATAATTGATACTAACTGATATAAATAATTCAAGAAATGGACAAGTCAAGAACTTCTTAGATAGCAAGAGATGAATTCCCTAACATATATTAGCAGAAGAAAACATTAAGGCAGTGAAGGAAACAAACAGATCTAAGGTGCCATTAACAAACACATATTAGTCTAATTTTTTTGTCCTACTACAACATAGATGGGTGGAAACATATAAGAAACTTATAAAACATTAACAAGAGAAATATTCACCATCAACCATGCCTATGGATCCTGCAAATATTCCTTCTCCATCAACAAGCAAATCAGATCATGCATAAGCTCGAAGACATCAATTTCTTATCAAAGGCTTCAAGGAACTATGTATTGCTTTAGCATAAGTCATCAACATCCAACCAAATACATAAGACCCTCATGATCTATTTATGGATCAACTGAGGAGGTGGAAACCCTAAGAGGCTTCCAGAAACCCTAATTTAACCATAAATGTCATAAATGTGCTTAATGACAATGCAAGGCCCAAGACACATAATAAATAAGGAAATAAATGAAAAGCATCAAAACATAACCCCCCAGGAGTGATTTTTCCAAGAAAATAATAAAAAACCAATTTGTCATTAATTTGTGTCTTTTGTTGACTTTTTGGCCAAAAGTTGTCTCTGTGCGTAGCACCATATCAACATAAAATGGGGTTTGTTGTAGCTGAGTTTTGGACCCCTTCCCGACATCGGATTTGGCCCCGTGATGGCTCGTTGGAAAGCATGAAGAGTATAATTTCAAAAAATACTTGAGTTTTGGTTAATTTATTCCATTTACCTACTCAAAAATCTAATCTTCCATGAATTATCTATACACAGCGCCAAGCCTAAAAAGGAGGCAGAAAGGTCAATTTTGATGTGTTTTTTTACCTTTTGAGGGGGAAGAAATGCTCCAATTGACCTAAAATTTTGTGGGTAGACTGTTGGTGACATGGAAAACCCAAAAATGTAAAATTTAGCAGCTTAGGATACCCCAAAAAAGAGCGTAGCACCTAGGGTGCTGCACTCCTAGGGGCCAAAATTTAGAAAAAACAAAAAGTTTCTGAATTTTCTTCAAAATTGGTGTGTAGACCCCTCAAGGGCTTTTAGATACCTGCTAGGAAGCATCAGCCAATATCCTAAGGCTTTCATGCACTTTGGGCCTTTTTAGCTGTTCTAGCTCTATGAGGGCTTGCTTCAATTTGGCATTAGCAAGCATGCTCTTCTTTGCATAGTGTTTGACCATTTTATTTTACAAGGCAAGGCCCCTCTTCACCTCTTTGAAATTCTTGTTTTCTTACTTGTAGTAGTAAATAACTCTTTGTGCCCTTTCAAAATATTTTTCCCATTCTTGAAGCTGGGCATCTTTCTCTAAGAGGAGCAACTTAGTACTTATCTCTTGGTCCTCATTATCATTGTCTAGATCAACAAAGAGAAGCCCTTGAGAAGCCTTTTTGATCCTTTTTCTCCTCTTGACTAGTGTATTTTTCTCAACACTCTTCATTTTTTCTTTGCCTTTGTCCAATGCTTTGGTATTTTGTGAGGAGATGGCCCTTTACCTTTTAGAGGCAGCAAAAAAATATCTTTTCCCTCTATGATAAGTGCATGAGAGAGGGGAAATAATGGGAGTCTCAAATGCAATGTTGTCATCATTTTGTCCTTCAATCTAATCTATATTTTCCGCACTTGGCTCACTCTGAATTTCTTTGTCATGCTTGGATTGATTTTTGTCAAGATAGTCATGACTGTTGTCATGACTCTTTCCTTGACTACCTGATGTGCTTTGATGGCTTTCATCCTCATCATATTGCTCTTATCCCTCCTTATCATTATGCTCTTCCTTCTCATCATTTTTTTGTGCCTCTTCATCTTTGTGGATGCCTTCACTAACTTCATCATTGCCATCACTTCTTTCTTCATGGCTACTTCCCTCCTCTTCATCATTTTCTTCATTTTCATCATTTTCTTCTTCACTGATCTCTCCTTGTCCATAATTATATGTCTCATATTCCTACTGATTGTTGCCTCTTATTTGTTCTTCACTAGGGCTACTGTTAGCCCCTTCACTTGGGAATTTAGGGGAGGAGGTAAGAAGTTAAATACTTTGTGGAGAAGGCAGATGGGGAGATGATGGATGTGTGGAGGTAGATGGTTGTGAAGAGGAAGACAAGTTCTGTTGGACGAAGGCCCAAGGGTCTGCAAACAGATCATGTGAGATAAAGGTCTCCCAAGATATTACTTGTTGCTCTAGCTAGTATAGGACAATCATCTTGATCAAGGAGTGGTTAAAGAGGCTTGGAATTTTGTGGTAATAGATTTTCGTCTTGATAATGGAGGCCATTTCATCAATACTTTAGAAAAGGTAATAAGGTAGGTTCATCATCTTGACTTTGGTAAAATGCATCAACAACCTGATATGATATGAGTAGAGATAGGAGTATCTTCCCTCGCATGTGAAAAAACTAATAATATACCTCATTAATGTTGCATACCTCTCAAGCAAATGAGAAAAAGGTAAAATAGCCTTACAATTTTGCTGATAGGTGGGTTTCAAATAAGCCCCATAATAACCCAAATCCAACTTCTTTTATTTGAACCAAAACTCACCAATGTTTGGTATACATGTTTCCTTGGAAATGATTTCAAATGAAAGCTCCAATTGGACCCCTGCTAGATTAACTTGGTGGTTTTGTAGGCTACAGGAAAATAATATAGTCAAGTCTAGATTACTGTTGACTTTCTTGACCTTCTCACAAAATTTGTAGCAACCTACATCCTGGAAGCATGAAAGGATCATAGGAGAGGAAGTGATTGGAGCGGTGTTTAGGGGCTCAAATATTTTAGCTTTTCCTCCATGATGTTTTGGCTTGGTGGGAGTGTGACTCTCATCACCACTAGTGTGACTGTCTCTCTCTGACATGATGGCTGGTCCAAAACAACAGTAGAAACCTTGGGATTTTCTTGAGGGTTTTTTGGAGTAAAACAAGTGGTGTAGGTCAACTCTTTGTAAATAAGGAAAGCTAAGGTGAAGAAATTTTTTTCAAAGCTTGTACTTGGTGGTGGAGGTCAGCCTTATAGTTACTTATTCCTCTCTTTGCACTCAAAACCAATTTTTCTTGCAAACCCTATCTCAAAGACATAAAAATTTATTTTTGTATAGTCTAGGGTTTGGTCAAATTTTGACGATGGATGACCTCTTTGATTTTAGGAAAATAATTCTTGGGAGGAGGAAAAGGGTTTTACCAACCTTGTATTTAGGTTGCATAATTTTAGATGCCAAAAATTTTATTTTTGAAGGACTTTGGCAAAATCTAGAGAATACTGCCAGGAGCGCAGCATCGGGCAGAATGGGCGGTCTCTCAAGTGCCTCTTGAATTTTCTGGGCCTGAGTGTAGCACCAACCCAGGCGCATAGTGCCATGCTGTGAGTGCATAGCACAGTGTAATTTTACACTGCCCGACTCTCCTGTGTGCGTAGCGCCGGAGGCCAAGGGCGTGGCACCAACCTCTACATGTAGCACTGGTAAACTCTCACAGTTTTGCTCAAAAAACAATGCAACTCTCCACCAATGATTTCTTCTCTCTTTCAAAGTGGAAAATGGTGTGGGGGGGAATTTATAAGGGGCCCTTTATAGATTTTTTGAAAAATAAATAAAAAGGGCAAACCCACTTTTGTAAATTTCATGTTTCCCTCTATTCTTGCATGTGTCTTTTTACTAACATTTCACTGTGTAGAACACTTTTGGCGTAGTTTTTGAAAAATGTTTACTCATGCTTTTATCATATTTTTTGTAGGACAATATTTTGACAAGGATTCCCTTGTTGGGGGTCTTCAGCCAAGATGTAAATCACAGGAAAAATGCTTCTTAAGCTATGTTTGTTAATGAATTATGTCCCATTTTGATCTTAAGGTAAAAAATATGTTTTTTCCTCTTTGGTGAGATGAGGCTCTGCATACTGATACTCTTTATCCCTTTCCTTCAGTGAAGATGACCTAATTCTATCCTTGGAAGTAACCTTGAGGATGTGACTTCTGCCTTTGTGGTGTTTTTGGTGATTTTCTTGTTTGTCACCATTGTTTTGTGACTAATAAAAACACCCCTTTTTTCCTTAAACACAGGCCCTTTGATGATCAGTATTTTTAATTATTTACCATAAACTCATGGTGTTTCTATTTTTCTTAATTTTAATATGTATTTTATCAGAAACGGCTTTATGAACTCTTTCAAATGTACTTCCTTTTTTTCTATCTCTGCTTCAGCTTACTCTTCAAGGTATTTTTGCAGAAAGGTTTGGAGGTGATAGTTTATCCTTTGTATGTTTAGGTGCTAAAACAAGAGGCTGCTTTTGGAGGTCCCTTTGACATCCCCTCTATTTTTTATGAAGGATAATTTTTATTCCATTACCTTGAATTTTTGCTAACCTGATGTCCTTTTGACCACTCTTGCAGAGATGTGAGCAAAGAGCAATTGTCTCCTTGCAAGATTCATGTCTTTAGGCATAAAACGTTCCTTGATTGATCTCTTTGGTGAATCTAGGACAAAGTGAATTGTCCCCTTATTTTGAATGTATTCCATTTATATAGAAGAGGAAACAAAATCTGTAGTCCACCAAATCCATTCTATGACTTTGTGAAATCCTAGGTGATCTAGTGGAGGCCTTCTTGGACTTGGTTTTTGGGTTGAGATCTAGATTTAGGATTTACAAGTGTAAGGTAGGATCCATGTGAAGCTTTGAGTATTTGTAGGCCTAAGATGTAAATTTTTTTGACTATCTAAGGAATCCATAGAGACAAATAGTTTTTGAGAGTTATTAAAAGAGGCACAACAAGGCTGCTCTGTTTGGTAGGCTTAGGTGGTGGTGGGGAATTTTGTAGGTAAGAAAAATAGAGGTTTTGAGCCAAGGAGATAATTTAGGTTTTAAAATGAATGGTTTGAGCCCTTTATGGGTCTTCCGAGAGTAGTGGGTCAATCATGACTAGATAGGAAGATGAAATAGTGAAAGTTTTATCCCAGGATAATGAAGGCAATGAGATTTCTAGAACTCACAATGTTTATGAATTTTGTTTCTAGAAATTTAGGACCACTACTTAGTCATCTTCAGATAGTGAAAATTATGGATGACTAACAGTGGCTCCACTTGGCGAGGGAAACTCCTTCTTAGGAGGTTTCCAGAACTTTAGATCTCTGGCTTTATGGTGACCAGTGCCTCATCCATTGGGCATATTTTTACCTCTTTTCATTTGTTGATGCTTATTTTATCTCAATAATATGAAAAAATGATTAGCTCAACTTCATATTTACCTACCCAACCTAATTTCCTAACATTTCTTCTTCCTCGAGTGCACTTGAACTGGCAAACCCTTGAAATTTCTCTTTTTGGAAACAAAAATCAAACTATCTAATTGTACCTTGATTTCTTCCAAGAGTTCAGATTAGGTTGATCAACCTCTTTATTTTCTCTACCTAAGCTACTCATTTGTCAAGATTGAGTTGTTTGAAAAACCTTATTTACTAATCCTAAAAATAAAAATTGAAAAACCTAGAGAAATCATGATTAAGCATTCTGATTTGCTATGATCTATGGCATTATGTACAAGCTGCACATAGGATTTATTAGGAGAAAAGTAAAACAAAATACTGAAGGCTTAAGATTTGAAAGCATAGTAAACATCCTTCTCTCTTTCTTTGGCTCCGGTTTTAATATTTTTAGAGCCATTTTCCTTCTATCCTAATCTATTATATTTGATAAGTTAAGATTATACGGTCTTTTGACAAGTTCTTTCTTTCACTAGCCTATCATCAAAATAAATTAAAACATATTTCAGCCATGATTTAGATTGGATAACTGAACAATACTTCTCTATTTAGAAACAAGTAGTGACATTTAAGACTTGCACACTTTCAACAACATTATTTTTTAGGTATGGGGTTGTACCTTTCTTTCAACTTCTGCCCTCTTTTTCCCTTTTATATTTTTTAGGGTTATTTGTCTTTACATCCTTTCATCAAACAATGGTATGTACAATGAATGAGAAAATTAAGCTAATTTTCTTGACAAAAGTAATTTTTAAGCATCCTCCCATTTACAGGACCTCCAAACATTTCAGTTCCATCAAGTTACTACAAAAAGAAAGCATTGTTGCCTCTCACTGAATCAATGATATAGGGGCCTTTCCATAGATTTTCAAACTTGCCATGTTTGCTCTTTTCTTCCCTTCTTGAATCCCATTTCAGAACCATGTCTCCAACCTGGAAATCATTTGCTTTGGTTCTCCTATCGAAACTTGATATTGTCTTGTATAACTTGTGTCTTTTTGTAAACATCCTCCCTCTTTTGTTGCAAATGAATGGTTTGGTTCAGCCTACTCTGCATGTCATTTTCTTCTAATTGTACTTCTTGAAGAAGCTTCATGACTGGAACTCCCAAAGAGGTGGGGAAAAATGCATCCATGCCATACACTAGTTGATAGGGAGACATAACAATATATTTCTTGGTGTTTAGTCTATCAGCCCATAGTGCATGCACTAGTTTTCTATGCCATGCTTTTTTATTTTGTTCTAAGAGCTTCTTAATGATGTTCACCAAGCTCTTGTTAGAGGACTCAGCTAGTCCATTACCTTGTGGGTAATAAGCAGTGGAGTGACCTAGGGTGATGTGATATCTATAGCAAAAGTCCATTATTTTCTTAGATGTAAAGGAAACAATGTTATTGGTGATGATCTTCTTGGGAAAACCAAACCTAGACAAGATGTTGGTTTCAAGTAATTTGATTATGACTGAGTCAGTGGCATTTCTAGAAGGGATGGCTTCAATGCACTTGGTGAAATAATCAGTGGTAGTGAGGATCCACTTATGTTGGGCAGATGAAGTAGGATGGATCTCTCCTATGAAGTCCAAACCCCACCGCTGAAAAGGGGCTTCAACACTAATGGGGTGCAAGGGTAAAAGTAGGAGCTTTCTTTTGTCATCAAAGATTTGGCATTTATGGCAAGTCATGACTAGTTTGTGAGTATCAGAAAATAGGGTAGGCCAATAGTAGCCAGCTCTAAGGATCTTGTTGGCTATGGTCTTCCAATAGAGGTGACCCCCACATCCCTCATGTAATTCATGCATGATTTTCTCTGCATCATCTTAAAGAAAACACTTAAGCAGCAAACCAGCTGTTATCCATCTATAAATTTTCCATATACTATGATGGCTAAAACAGGTTTGTTAGTCTTCAAGAAACAAATTTGGAGCAAATATGTGACTTATTGAAGCCTTGTTGTGTCTATTTGTTCATAAGACCCATCTTACTGGTTTCTCCACTTGAAAATCCTTCAAAATAGCCTGTTACTTCAAAAAGAAACAGTTTACAAGGCCTCAATCTCCACCATTTCATGCCTCCAAGAACCCTTTATTTCACTCACTATCACTCATTTCAAATAACCTTTCCCCTCTGCTAAAATCTCCCTTTTTTCCCTTTAATTATCCTTCAATTCCTCAAAATCCCCTTTTAAACTTTACAAACCCTCTTTATTTGGTTTTAAACCCCTTTTTAACTCTATTAGAACCTTCAAAAACCCTCAAAAAGCCCCATTTCGGCCTCAAAAACCAAATTTTTCATTAATTAAAGCTTAAGCCCCCACAGGCTTAAGTTCTTAGCCCTTTCCTCCATGTGACCGAGACCCACGACCGTCGGCCTCAGTCTTTAAGCCCCTTTCATGCTATCACACTTCACTCTGCCCCTTTTCCTTTCGTTTCTTTATATTTCCTCTGAGCGATGGTTTCCCCCACCGATGGGATATTAATCGTTGATCTCGCCGATCTAATGGTCCTCACTTTGTCACACCACTATTTTTCCTCCCGGTCGTCACTTACCAAAGCATCCCCACTAATGTATTTTGAACCATTGATATGGCTTCCCCAGATCCAACAGTCAGTGCAGTTTCACTGTTTCACTATCCCTTTGCCCCATTCATTCATTTATGTGATGCTCTAATTTCATCCGAACCATTGATCATCCTGATCCAACAGCCAACACGCCTTTACTTTTTACCTCGCTCATTTATTCTCTGAATTTATCTCCACCATTGATCTCGTTGATCCAATGGTCACCGCTAGTCCTTCGCTCCACCCGCAAGCACTTTTAGCGCATGGGTTAACACTATGAGTGCCCCCATAGTTGACTCATTTGAATGTGGAAGATCTTAAATCGACGGCTGAGGTTTTTCTGCGGAGGAACAGGCCAATATTTTCCTCCGTACCCCAAATTTCTCTTGTATGACGTCTACTACTGATCTCCCACATGATCTTGTCAGTCCCACCCAACCGCGCAAAGGCTTTCATCATGCTTCCATTCAATCTCCACTGTTGTTTTCCCCATATCCAACGACCCACATTCATTTTCACGTTCATTTCTCCCACACCCCTCCATAGTACATTTTTAACGTGAAATAGGTGGTTTTTCCCGTGGACATGCATTAGCCACAAGGACGTATCGTGCTCATTTGGCCCATTACCGCTTACTTCCCAGACCCTATGCGAAAACCATTTCCAATTTTCCAAAACCTCTTATCCATATTTTTGCGACATAATTCGAATTAAACACTGGTTCCACCTTCCACCATGGGTTTTCCACCTCTGCTGCATTCATCCTCCTCTTCATTTCTCCTCCACCCCTCACCGAGCCCTCTGAAGCAGTTTTACCATATAATGCAGGTTTTATATAACGGTTGGTTGTTCGTTGTAGGTTTCATGGCGGTAATCATGAAAACCATCCCACAGTCAAAGAAAGTACCTGTCAGCAAACAATAAAAGTTAATGAAGATTAGTAAAGAGAATCAGAAATTAAAGTTAAAGGATTAAAGCAAAAGTTTGAAGATCAAAAGCTTAATCTACAGTTTTAAAGATAAAGACACAGTGATTAAGACCAAAGATGATAAAGAAGGCCTTAAAGCATATCAAAGGCCTAATTCATGATTAAAACACCGAAATAGAGACATATCAGTAAAAGACATCCTTATTTGCCAAATCATCAAGGCTATTTACTCCCCCAAAGACTAAAAATGCCACCTACAGGACTATTTACTCAAAAGCCTACAAAGTTAATGCATAGTCAAAGATATTTTACAAAGACAACACAAAAAGTAATTGTTAGCCACCAAAAGCCTCAAAACTCAACAAAAGTGATTGAAGTAGATGAAATTTAATGTAAAAATCAATTAACAGAGTTAAGACATTAGATATCTTCTCCATTAGGCCTCCCAAAGGTCGAGAAGCATTTAATCTATATTAATTGAATAGTTAGACCTTCCTTTCACTCCACCTACTCAATTTACCTATATATATCATATGAGGAGCCCAGTATTATTGTTGGTTGGATACTTGTTAAATTTAAATAGTTTCTGAAGCTACTTAAGCTCTGCTAGTGATTGAAGAAAGATAGGCTGAGAAGAGAAATTTGTTGTAAAGACCTACTGGACTTAAAGATTGTAACCAGTTTGAGCATCAAATATACAAGCTGATTTATCGGATCCTGGTCTATGTCAATGGTGATGTTTTACCTACTATAATTATTGTTTTTCTTATTTTTTCATACTGTCCATTTTCTATGATAAAGAGCAGCAAATTTAGATTAGGATTTACTGTAAAAGGTACCCTGATTTTCACTGATAAGATTTATCTTTTGTTTTCTTCTAATTGTTCTTTGAGGATAATTCAATAGAGTATAACCAGTGAAGTGTTGGTGAGCCCATGTTTCCTGAGTACAACTTGAGATATTGTCTTTGAAAGTTCTTGAAAAGTCTGCTAAGTAAATTTGGACTGAAGAAGTCTATGGTTAGCCATGTCCTCTAGTTTATCTCCAACAGTTGCTTTGAAAAGTTCCCTGAGAGTATGCCAAAAGCAGGATAGATTCAAAGTTCTTACTTGATCTTAGGCTATTCTTTTGTTTATCTTGAATTTTTTCTACTTTCTGAAGGTAATCTGTTAGATTGTTGGATTTTTTTTCTTCTGAAAAGTGTGCTTTAGTAAAAGTTGGCCCAAAGAAGTCTATGGTTTGACCTGTCCTTTGGCCTGCTTCAAACAGTTACTTTGAAAGGATTTTCTTGTTCAGTGAAGTTAATAGATTCTTAAATGGTTATTATCTTTTCTTCTTTCACAACACTTTTAATGTTCCATATCACAAATCAATCTAAAGAGATCCTTTCATATAGATGACTTGTCCCATGGACCACTCTTGAAACTTGTTGTGCAATTAAATCTTTTGTGACTCCATAGCCCAATGGATTGATATTGTCTCTTACCTATCCTATCAGTTGAACCATTATTTCAACTTACTCACACCTCTACCCTTCAAAAGACTTCCTTTATTTTGATGATATCCCACCCAACCAAAAAAAAACAAATCCCTTGTGATTCACAACTAGCCTAATATCATATCATGAGTCTATAAGCATATCATTTTAAAACACATATAGAGAGAGCCCTCTCTGAATCCAGGAAGGCTTGATCCTAGGATTCCAAGGTGGTTCTGATGTAGGCCCTGTAGTGTTTGTTCTTGCTAATCTTGCAAACTATGGGAGCCTAACACCAGAAAAACTCTTCCAGTACAATACTCCATCTAGAATGAAAAAATTTAATTTTTTTTGTTTCAAGAATCTTGCTTTGGTTTTTGACAAAGAAGGGGGAGCATTGAGATAAAGAAGAACATTAATAATATCATCATACCAAGGTGAATTTAAAAACATTTCTTCGATGTATGGTGTTGTACTTTCTTCAGTTTCTTCTAACATACCAACCATATTCATGTCTAAAGCTTGTAAATTTGAGTCAACCATAAGTTTTTCAAGTTGTTGTCCCTTAACCAATCTAGTGGGTCTGATTTCTAAATCATATTCTAAAATGGTAGCAATCCACTTGCCCCTTTTACCATCGGGGTCTTCATTAAGTATATCTTTGACAACTGTGTTTGGGACAAAGGCTATGATATGTGAATGCAAAATATAAACTCTAAAATCCTTCAAAGCTTTGATTAAGGAAAAGGCTTGTTTCTCCATAATGTTATACTTTAGAGGGGCATCCCTTAAGGCTTTGATGAAGAAAGCTATGGGCTGCCCTTGCCCCATGATGTTCTTTTGCAACAATACGACTGCCACAGTATGTTCCGAGGCAAAGGAGAAAATGTAAAAGTCCTTGGTGCTGCCACAATATGTTAACCTTAACATTAACCTTAACCTTAACCTTAAACTTAACCTTAACCTTAGGTTAAGGTTATGGTTAGGGTAAGGTTAGGGTAAAGGTTCAGGTTAAGAGTTTGGTCAAGGTTAGGGTTAGGTTATAGTTAAGGTTAGGGTAAAGGGTAAGATTAAGGATTTGGTCAAGGTTAGGGTTAGGTTATAGTTAAGGTCAGGTTAAGTTTAAGTTTAAGGTTAGGTTATGGTTAAGGTTAGGTTAAGGTTAAGATTAAGGTTAAGGTTGAGGGTAAAGATAAGGTAATGATTAAGGTTATGGTTAAGGTTAGGTTATATTTAAGGTTAAGGATAAGTTTAAGGTTAGGTTAAGGGTAAAGTTAAGGTTAAGGTTAAGTTTTGGTCAGGTTAAGGTTAAGGTTAGGTTAAGCTTAAGCTTAAGGTTAATGGTTTGGGAAAGTTAAGGTTATGGGTTAGGTTATAGTTAAGGTTAAGGGTAAGGTTAGGGTTTAGGTTAGGGTAATGTTAAGATAAGGTTAATGGTAAGATTAAGGTTAACCAAACCTTACCTTAACCTTAACCTTAACACTAAACTAACCTTAACCTGACTAAACCCATAACTTGAACCTTAACCTAACCTAAACCTTGACTTTACCCTTAACCTAACCTTAACCTTAACCTTAACCTTAACTTTACCCTTAACTTAACCTTAACCTTACCGTTACCCTTAACCTTAACCTTAGCTTGAACCTTTACCCTAACCTGATCCTAACCTTAACCTTAACCTTAACCATAACCTTAACATTAACCTTGAACTTGACCTTAACCTTAGCCATAACCTTAACCTTAATCTTAACCGTAACCTTAAAGATAAGGTTAATGTTATGGGTTAGTGTTAAGGGTTTGGTCAAGGTTTGGGTAGGTTATAGTTAAGGTCAAGGTTAAGGTTAGCTTAAGGTTAAGGTTACAGGTTTAGTCAAGTTAAGGTTAAAGTCAAGGTGAAGTGCCTGGTAAAGGTTAGGATTAGGTTAAGGTTAAGGTTAAGGTTATTTTTATGGGGTGGTTAAGGTTAAGGTTATGGTTAGGTTAAGGTTAGTTTAGGTTAAGTTTAAGGTTAAGGGTTATGGATTTAGTCATGTTAAGGTGAAGGTGAAGGTGAAGGTGACGGTTAAGGTTAAGGTTAAGGTCAAGGTCAAGGTCAAGGTCAAGGTTAAGGTTAGGGTTACATTAAGGGCAAGGTAATATTTAAGGTTAAGGTTGGGTTAAGTTAATGTTAAGGTTAAGGTTAAGGTTAGGTTAGGTTAAGGTTAAAGTTAAGGTTATGGTTAGGGTTAATTTTAGGGTAAGGTTAGGGTTAGGTTAAGGTTACTTAAAGGTTAAGGTTAAGGTTAAAGTTAAGGTTAAGGTTAGGTAAGCGTAAGGGTAAGGTTAAGGTTAAGGTTAATGTTAAGGTTAATGTTATGGTTAAGATTAGGTTAAGGGTAAAGTTAAGGTTAAGGTTAGGTTCAGGTTAAGGTTAAGGTTACAGGCTTAGTCAAGTTAAGGTTAAGGTTATGTTTATGGGTTTAGTCAAGTTAAGGTTAAGGTTAAGGGTAAGTTCAAGGTTAAGGTTAATGTTATGGTTATGGGAAGGTTAAGGTTAAGGTTATGGTTAAGGTTAAGGTTAAGGTTAAGGGTTTGGATAAGGTTAGGGTTAGGTAGTAGTTAAGGTCAAGCTTTTAAGTTTAAGGTTAAGGTTAAGGTTAAGGTTAAGGTCAAGGTTAAGGTTAATATTACGTTAAGGGTAAGGTTAAGGTTAGGTTAAGGTTAAGGTTAAGTTAAGGTTAAGGTTAGGGTTAAAGGTTTGGGAATGTTAAGGTTAAGGTTAAGGTTAAGTTAAGTTAAGGTTAGATTAAAGTTAAGGTTAGGTTAAAGTTAAGGTCAAGGTTAAGGTCAAGGGTTTAGTTAAGGTTAAGGTTAATGTTAAGTGTTTGGTCAAGGTTAGGGTTATGTTATAGTTAAGGTCAAATTTATGATTAGGTTATAGCTAAGGTTGGGTTATATGGAAGGCTAAGCTTAAGACTCATAACCAAAACCTTAGCATTAATCTTTACTTTACCTTAACCTTAACTATAACCTAACCCTAACCTTCACCAAACCCTTAACCTTAACCTTAACCTTAACCTGACTAAACCCATAACCTTAACCTAACTTAACTTTAACCTTGACCTTGACCTTAACCTTAACCTTACCCTTAACCTTCACCTTAACCTAACCTTAACCTTGAGCTTAACTATCATTGAACAGTAACCTTAACCTTTACCTAACCTTAACCTTAACCTTAACCATAACCATAACCTTGACCTTGACCTTAACATTAAACTTAACCTTAGCCTTAACCTTAACCTTATCTTACCCTTAACCTTAACTTATCCTTAACCTTAACCTTAACCTTGACCTAACTGTAACCTTAACCTTAACCTTAAATATAACCTAACCTTAACCTTCACTATAACCTAACCTTAACCTTAACCTTACCCTAACCTTAACCTTAACCTTAACCTGACTAAACCAGTAACCTTAACCTTACCTTAACCTTAAAGATAACTCTAACCTTGACCAAACCCTTAAACTTAACCTTAAACTGACTAAACCCGTAACCTCAAACTTAACCTTAACAATCACCTTGACCTTAACCTAACTTAACCTTAACCTTCACCTTGACCTTAACCTAACTTAACCTTAACTTGAACCTTTACCCTTAACCTTAAAATTAACCTTAACCTTAACCTTACCCCCTTAACCTTAACCTAACATTAACCTTAACTAAAACCTAACCCTAACTTTAACCAAACCCTTAACCTTAACCATAACCTAACCTTAACCTTGACTTTACCTTTAACCTAACCTTAACCTTAAATTTACCTTAAACTTGACTTTACCCTTAACCTAACCTTAACCTTAACCTTATGTTAACCTTAACCTAACCTTAACCTTAACCTTAACCTAACTATTACCTTACCTTAACCTAACTTAACCTTAACCTTCACCTTGACCTTAACCTTAACTGGAACTTTACCCTAACCTTGAGCGTTTAGTGAGGTTATGGTTAAGGTTAAGGTTAAGGACAAGGTTAAGGTTAGGTTATAGTGAATTTTAAGGTTAAGGGTAAGGTTAGGGTAAAAGTTAAGGGTAAGGATAAGGTTAAGGTTATGGCTAAGGTTAAGGGTAAGGTTAGGTTAAGGGTAAAGTTAAGGTGAAGGGTAAGGGTAAGGTTAAGGTTAAGGTTAGGTTAAGGTCAAGGTCAAGGTTAAGGTCAAGGGTTTGGTCAAGGTTAGGATTAGGTTAAGGTTAAGGTTAAGGTTAGGTTAGGTTAAGGGTAAGGTAAAGGTTAAGGTTAAGGTTAGTTTAAGGTTAAGGTTAAGGTTAATATTAGGTTAAGGTTATGGTTAAGGTTAACGTTAAGGTTGATGTTAAGGGTTTGGTCAAGAAGGTTAGGGTTATGGTTAAGGCTAAGGTAAAGGTAAAGGTTAGGGTTAAGTTAAGGTTAAGATAAGGATAAGGTTAAGCTTAAGGTTAGGTAAAGGTAAAGGTTAAGGTTAGGATTAAGGTTAGGGTTAGGTTTAGGTTAAGATAAGGATAAGGTTAAGGTTAAGGTTAAGGTAAATGTTAAGATAAAGGTTAAGGATAAGGTTAAGGTTAGGTTAAGGTTAACTTAAGGGTAAATTCAACCCGTAACCTTAACTTTAACCTTAAGCTTCACTATAACCTAACCTTTACCTTGACCAAACCCTTAACCTTAGCTATAACCTAACCTTAACCTTAACCAAATCCTTATCCTTAACCTTGAATTTACCCTTAACTGAACCTTAACCTTAACCATAACCATAACCTTAACCTTACCTTAACATAACTTAACCTTAACCTTGACCTTGACCTTAACATTAACCTTAACCTTACCCTAACCTGAAGGGTTTAGTCAGGTTAAGGTTAAGGTTAAGGGTTTTGTCAAGGTTAGGGTTAGGTTAAGATTAAGGGTGAAGGTTAAGGTTAAGGTGAGGTTAGAGGTAAAGTTAAGGTTAATTTCAGGGTTAAGGTTAGGGTTAAGGTTAGGGGAAGGTTAAGGTTAAATTCAAGGTCAAGGTGAAGGTTAAGGATAAGGTTATGGTAAGGTTAAAGTTAAGGTCAAGGTCAAGGTTAAGGTTAATTTAGGTTAAGGTAAGGTTAAGGTTATGGTTAGGTTAAGGTTAAGGTTAGGTTAAGGTTAGGTTAAGGGTAAGATTAGGTTAAGGGTAAAGTTGATTTTAAGGTTAGGTTAAGGTCAGGGTTAAGGTTAGGTTAAAGGTAAATTCAAATTTAAGGGTAAGGGTTTGGTCAAGGTTATGGTTAGGTTAAAGTTAACATCAGGTTAAGGTTAAGGTTAAGGATTTAGTCAAGGTTAGGGTTAGGTTATAGTAAAGGTTAAGGTTAAGGTTAGGGTTCGGTTATAGTTAAGGATAATATTAGGTTAAGCATAAAGTTAAGGTTAAGGTTAGGGTTAAGGTTAGGGGAAGGTTTTACTTAAGGTTAAGGTTAAGGTTAATGTTAGGTTAAGGTTAAGATAAGGTTAAGGTTAAGATTAAGGTTAAAGTTAGGTTAAGGGTAAAGTTAAGGTTAGGTTAGGTTAAGGTTAATGTTAGGTTAAGGTTAAGGTTAAGGATTTGGTCAAGGTTAGGGTTAGGTTATTGTTAAGGTTAGCTTAAGGGTAAAGTCAAGGTTAAGGTGAAGGTTAAAGGTGAGGTTAAGGTTAAGGTTATGGGTTTAGTCAGGTTAAGGTTAAGGTTAAGGGTTTGGACAAGGTTAGGATAAGTTTAAGGTTAAGGTGAAGGTTAGGTTAAGGGTAAAGTAAAGTTTAAGGTTATGGTTAAGGTTAAGGGTAAGACAACGTTAAGGTTAAGGTTAAGGTTAAGGGTGTAAGGATAAGGTTAAGGTTAAGGTTAAGGTTAGGGTTAGGGTTAAGGTTAAGGTTAGGTTAAGTTTAAGGTTAAGGTTAAGGTTAGGTTAAGGTTTATTTTAATGTTAAGGATAAGGGTTTAGTTAAGGTTAGGTTTAGGTTAAGGTTAATGTTTACCCAAACCTTGACAAAACTCTTAACCTTAACCTTAACCTGACTAAACCCGTAACCTTACCCATAACCTTACCCATAACCTTAACCATAATCTTAACCTTAGGATAATGTTAAGATTAAGGGTAAGGTTAGGGTTAAGGGTAAAGGTTAAGGTTAAGGTTAGAGGTTTAGTTAGGTTAAGGTTAAGTTTAAGGGTTTGGTCAAGGCTAGGGTTAGGTTATAGATAAAGTCAAGGTTAAGGTTAAGGTTGAAATTATGGTTAAAGTTAGGTTAAGGTTAAGGTCAAGGTTAAATTTAAGGTTAGGTTAAGGTTAAGGGTGAAGGTTAAGGTAAAGGTTATGGTTAAGGTTAGGTTAAGGTTCAGGTTAAGGTTAAGGATAAGGTTAGGTTATAGTGAAGGTTAAGGTTAAGGCCCGTAATCTTAACCTTAACTTTACTAAACTCGTAACCTTAACATTAACCTTAACCTTAACTATAACCTAACCTTAACCTTGACAAAACCCTAACCTTAACCTTAACTTTACCATTAACCTAACCTTAACCTTAACCTTAACCTAACCTTAACATTACCCTTAACCATGATCTTAACTTTAACTTAACCTAACCTTAACATTAACCTTAAATATAAGCTAACATTATCATTGACCTAACCCTTAACCTTAACCTTATCCTAACCTTGACCTTAACCTTAACCTAATTATAACCATACCCTTAACCTTAGCCTTGACTTTAACTATAACCTAACCCTAACCTTGACCAAACCCTTAACCTTAACCTTAACCTTACTAACCCCTTAACCTTAACCTTACCCTAATCTTAACCTTAACTAAAACCTAACCCTAACCTTAACCAAACCCTTAAACTTAACCTTAACCTTAACCGTAACCTTAACCTTAACCTTAAACATAACCCTAACCTTAACCTAACCTTAACCTTATCCTTAACCTAAATTTAGCCTTAACCTAACCTTAATGTTAACCTTAACCTAAATATCACCTTACTATGACCTAACTATAATCTAAACCTAACCTTGACCAAACCCTTAACCTTAACCTTAACCTGACTAAACCTGTAACCTTACCCTTAGCCTTAACCTTAACCTTAACCTTAACTTTACATTAA
Organism: Pinus albicaulis; assembly: GCA_034641835.2. Taxonomy (NCBI): domain Eukaryota; kingdom Viridiplantae; phylum Streptophyta; class Pinopsida; order Pinales; family Pinaceae; genus Pinus; species Pinus albicaulis. Next base: position 332,246 of record JAXQQM020059471.1, read on the forward strand.
CCTTGAATTTACCCTTAACCTAACCTTAACCTTAACCTAACAATTAACCTTGAGCAAACACTTAACCTTAGGGTAAGGTTAGGGTAAGGTTAGGGTTAGGTTAGGTTAGGTTATGGTTAGGTTAAGGTTAAGGTTAAGGTAAGGTTAAGATTAAGGTTATGGCTAAGGTTATGGTTAAGGTTAAGGTTAAGGTTAGGTTAAGGTGAAGTTTAGGTTAAGGTTAAGGTTAAGGTTAAGGGTAAAGATAAGGTTATGGTAAAGGTTAAGGTTAGGGTTAGGTTATAGTTAAGGTTAAGGTTAGGTTAAGTGTAAGATAAGGTTAAGGTTAAGGTTTGGTTATAGTGAAGGTTAAGGTTAAGGTTATGGGTTTGGTCAAAGTTAGGGTTAGGTTATAGTTAAGGTCAAGGTTAAGGTTAGAGTTAGGTTAGGGTTAAGGGTAAAGTTAAGGTTAAGGTTAAGTTAAGGTTAAGGTTAATGGTTTGGGAAGGTTAAGGTTAAGGTCAACGTTAAGTTAAGGTTAAGTTTAGGTTAAGGCTAATGGTTCAGTTAAGGTTAAGGTTAGGTTAAGGTTAAGGTTAATGTTAAGGGTTTGGTCAAGGGTAGGGTTAAGGTTAAGGTTAAGGATAAGTTAAGGGTAAGGGTAAGATAAGGTTAAGGTTAAGGTTGAGATTAAGGTTAAGGTTAGGTTAAGGGTAAATTCAAGGTTAAGCTTACGTTAAGCTTAGGTTAAGGGTAAAGTTAACGTTAAGGTTTGGTCAAAGTTAGGGTTAGGTTATAGTTAAGGTTAAGATAAGGTTTAGGTTAAGAATAAGGTTAAGGTTAAGGTTAAGCTTAGGTTAATATAAGGTTAAGATTAAGGTTTGGTCAAGCTTAGGGTTAGGTTATAGTTAAAGTTAAGGTTAAAGTCAAGGTTAAGGGTACGGTTAAGGTTAGATTAAGGTTAAGATTAGGTTAAGGGTAAAGTTTAGGTTATGGTCAGGGTAAGGATAGGGTTAAGGTTAGGTTAAGGGTAAAGTCAAGGTTAAGGTTGGGTTAAGGGAAAGGGTTTGGTCAGGTTTAGGGTTAGGTTATAGTTAAGGTTAGGTTAAGGTTAAGGTTAAGGGTTTGGACAAGGTTAGCGTTAGGTTGAGGTTAAGGTTAGGGTTAGGTTATAGTTAAGGTAAAGGTCAGGAGAAGGTTAAGGCTAAGGTTAAAGGTTTGGTCAAGGTTAAAGTTAAAGTTAGGTTAAGGTTAAGGTTAGGTTAAGTTTAAGGTCAAGTTTAGGTTAAGGGTAAGGGTTTGGTCAAGGTTAGGGTTAGGTTATAGTTAAGGTCAGGTTAAGGTTAAGGGTTTGGTTAAGATTAGGGTTAGGTTATAGTTAAGGTTAAGGTTAAGGTAAGGGGAAGGTTAAGGTTAAGGTTAAGGTTAAGGGTTTGGTCAAGGTTAAGGTTAAGGTTAGGTTAAGGTTAGGTTAAGGTTAAGGGTGAAGGTTAAGGTTAAGGTTAAGGTTAAGGTTAGGTTAAGGTCAACATTAAGGTTAAGTTAGGTTAAGGTTAGGTTAAGGGTAAAATCAAGGTTAGGGTTAAATTTAAGGTTAATGTTAAGGGTACGGTCAAGGTTAAGGTTATAGGTCCTAACCTTAACCTTCACTATAACATAACCTTAACTATAACCTAACCCTAATCTTAACAAAAGCTTAACCTTAACCTTAAATTAACCATAACCTTAACCTTAAACTTACATTTAACCTTAACCTTAACCTTAAACCTAACCTAACCTTATCCTTTAACTTAATTATAACCTAACCATAACCTTGACAAACCTTAACCTTAACCTTAACTAAACCTTTACCTTAACCTTAACCTTCCCATAACCATAACCTTAACCTTAACTTTACCTTTAACCTTAACCTTAACCTTAACCTTACCCTTACCTAACTATAACCTTACCCTTATCCTTAACCTTTGTAATGTTCCAAATTTTGCAATAAAGTATTTGGAACATTAATCTTGCTTTTATTTTAATAAAATGAATAAAATGGGTGAGGGGAACCATGTAGCAATTTAATAAACACTCCTAGGGTGAAAAGAGTCACTTAAGTGGCTTAAGATAGCATCCCCAAGTGTGGAAAGGGGCAAAGGCAAGTGAGCTAGACCATGGTTGACCAAAGTCAACAACATACCCTAAGAGGGGAAGCTTGCACAAGAAGATTGCGTAGTTGGAGTGGAGGGAAATGTTAAATGAGGCAAACCCTAATGTGAGTGGGGTCCATGCACACATTGCATAAAAATATGAAGGAGAGCCATTGTGGAGATCATTCTTGGAGATAGAATTCGAATTTGAAGCTCTCTTCAACTTGTTGCTGATTAGCACAACTGGGATTCCTATTTAGGAATGCACTTCTCATCCATGGGAGGCCATGGAGAGACTATTCTTCATCTTCCTCACACCATGGATTGAGGCTGAAGCAGTCATCTACAACTACTGCATTGTTCTTGCAGCAAGAGAACGTTGGAGTTGCTGGTGTTGTAGTGAGGGACCTTCATCATCTCACTTTTGGAGTTGTTCTATAGAGGAGAGGCCATCTCTTTCTCTAGGAGATCAAAAAAGAAGATTCCAGAGCTTTCATTGCATATTTTTGGCATTGGAACATATGTGTTTCTCTCATTCCCATCATAGTCCCTTCTTCTTACAACATTATATTCATAGAGGGTTTGCAGATGGAGCTCATTTTGTGCACTAGGGAGTGCAATATTCAGTAAGGGGATCAACCCCTTCACTTTGGAGATCATTGGAGGAGGTATCATTGTTTCTTGAAGCATCTAATTCCTTCTCCATTTTTGTATTATTATTGAGTTGCAACAGCTACACTGCAACTCTGGCATTTTACGATTTTATGTATTTTAGCCAATCCCCTAGAGGATTGATGTAATAATGTTTTCTGGGGTTGAGATCTTGCTCCCCCATATTTATTTGAGCATATATTGTTATATCATCTCATAAATATCAGCTTGCTGTCATTTTCCCTCATATACTGTGCAGTTATAGAGGAGCTAGGTTTATGCAGCAATGTATTCTCTTGTTTATGTACATTTTCCTTAGAGGCTTGTTTATGTACCGGATTGTGCCCAGCGGAAATGTGGAGGATCCATAACCCACAGTTCCCAAGATCATTTCACAATTATTGCTCTTGATGGAAAAATAAGAGAGCATGGGTGAATCATGATGGGATGGCATTTATTTTACCACTCATTATTTTCCCATTTTAGATTGAGTATGGTGGAAGTATGGGGGAGAAGCAAACATTCTTGTTGGTCAAATTTTGTTTGAATGTTGCAGGATCAAGAGGAGGCACTAGCAAAGGTGCAAGAAGATTTCTCTTTGATCTTAGATGCCAAGTAGCACCTTCTTCATGGGAGGAGCTCTACATTTGCAGAAACATGATGGGAGGAGTCTTTGGCAAGATTCATGTCAAAGAGGGGAGCTTTGAGATGACAGTGGCCCTACTCCAAAGGCCAGCAGTGCTGTCACTTCAGAGCTTGAGTTACTTGTTGGAGTGTCTTCCAAGCCACTTCACAAGTGATGTACTTTGGAGGAATGTAGGTGATGAGCATGAAGGAGTAATGGAGGAGAGAACTCCTACTACATTTTTACTTTCTTGGCTTAGTTTCACAAGCGCAAGAAGAGGAATCTACATGCAGTGTTTATGGGTTCTTCTTTCATGCATTTTCATGCATATTCTTCATTGATGGAGGAGTCCACTTGGGAAGGCTTTCTAATGGATGTATATAAGAATTTTGCTAGATGCATACCCCAAGAAATGATGAGATGTTTGGCACAACCACTCCCCTACTATGTTGCAATAAGGGGGACTTTTCACTTGAGCCATTTCAACTCAAAGGCCAAAGTACATGATGAGGGAGGTAACTTCTTGTGACATGCCTTGTACTCTCTTATATTTATGAGCAGCATATCAGATCAAGAGGGATCCTTCCTTCTTGCACATTGTGTTTTTTTTTACTTATGGTTCATTGCAGCAAAATGATGGCTATTTCAACAGTGGTTTGTGGGGTATTGCCACATAGTTTTGGTGTGCACCTTTGGCACCAAATTTTGTTTTCATGATCACATCTTGCAGGATGAATGTGGCAGCAAACAAGTGGCTGAAAAGACACTTGTTACTTTCTATTTTGAGGTAGGCCAATGATGCCATGCATTGGTTCCATGCATGGAACGATATTTCCCCTCCTTGCTCTTATAAGTTTATGCTTCCATATGTTGTTGGTGAAACGTTGTTCAGAGGAAGCACTATTTTGAAGGAGGGAAATAAATTGAAGATGCCAATTGGGAGTGTGATTCTCCCCACTTTACATGTTGTATGTTTCAGGAGAAGCAATGGGAATCCTATGATTTCCAAGCTTCATCTCTTTCCTTCATGTGGGAGGAGTTATTTGGAGAGTTCAAAATTTTGGAGGAGGCATTTCATGGATTGTATGATTGATGGGGTGGCTTGGGTCTCTCATAAAGACCACTGTAGAGCTATAAAAAGGGTCTCTTTCACCTCTAATTACCTCACATTAATATGTCAACCCGAGAGCGTTTTATCATTACAAAGAGTGACTCAATCTGAGGCTCATTTGTCAGAGTAATGCTAGTAGTACAGTGCTTAAGAAATACAAGAGTAAACGGATGCTTAACTGAAATCAAATTACTGTAAAGAAATAAATCACACACTCAATAACTTATCAGTCAAGGGTTCGGCAATGGTAACCCATCCCTTCGGAAACTGATGGAAAAGGAACTAAAGCATAGATCACGAGCCTGGGAGCTAGACAGTGACTGCTACTGCTCTCTACAGCCTTCGATCATCTCTCACAACAAACCATCAAATGCAGATAAATAGAACAGCAAAGTAAATAAAGGATACTTGAGAGTTACGAAATGGAACAACAACTACAAAATGGAACAGCAATTGAATAACTAAGTCCCGCGGGTTCTAATCAAACTCAGTCTATACACTCCTTGCAATTAAAGAACATTCTGTTACTCTAAAGGCGATTCACACAGATCACACTAATGGAACAGCAATAACAACAAATGAATTATAGAACAGTACTGATAAATTAGGAACGCACACCACACGAACGTTTAGTATAACAGCTCTGTAATATAACAGTAAGGATATGCGATTAACTCTTGAAAAGATAAATAACTTGATGCAGAGTCAACATATAATCCTATCTGTAGAAACTTCAATGGTTCAAACTCGAACAGAGCATATCATATAACTTGTAAAGCATATCAAATAATCAAATAAAAATAATAAACAAACCACACAGAAGTGAAGCTGTAATGGTACAAAAGCAAGTGTCCTTCGGGGCCGGGCCCTTAGCCTCCAAGGATACACCGCTTTAAGTTAACGCAGACGCGAAGATGAAATAATCACCAAGCTTTCATTAATGCATCGATCAAAAATACATCGAACCAGTCTTCAACGAAACTTAATAACCAAATCTGATGTCTTACAGAAGATTACATAAAACGTATCCTATCTCGCCATTATCTATGTATTAAACTAACAGTGCTGTCTCTTTTTATAAGGACGACGGCGGAGATGTCCAAGCAACTAGATAAATAAAGCAGCGATCCCTCAGGATCTTCGATCCTGAGGGATTCGCTAAACTGTTAACTCTTCATCCTGTCTTTTCTTGTGCGCTGAGCTGGTGTCCTCTCCTTCTTTTCCGAGCCGATTTGCCTTGATCTGTTTCTCTTTGTTTGCGTTCGGTTCTCGTCTAGAGAGACAACAGTTATCTCCACTTTGTCCTTTCCTTTGGAGTGGCAACTCTTCGTTTTCTCCTTTTCCTGTATAGAAAATAACCATTATCAGTGGCTAAGTTATGCACATCAATTCTCACATGTTTTGTTATAGTTCCTTATTACTTTCCAAATTCATGATACAAAAGGTTCACAAATTCTATTAAAAATCCATTGAAATAATCATCAAAATCATACCTTTTTAGTACTCCACACACCCCCCTGCTTACCTTGTTTCATGTCCTCATGAAAACATTGTAGTTGACATGTAATGCAGTGAGAGAGTATGCTGGAGAAGGAGTCTCATGCGGAGGCCTACAACCATGTTGAGTGATTAAATAATCAAAGAACTGACCTGCTTGCCCCTCAGGCATATCATACAGGGCCTGGTATCCAGGTGCAGGATGCCAAATAATTGGAGCGCGAAATCTATACCCTAACCAAGATGACCCTGCTTTCAGAATGCTCTAGCCATAGAGATTCAAACGGTCAGCAGCTAACTCAAAGTTCTCATACTTAAATGGTTCTCTGAGCTGGATGTGTGGATCAGAGATTCGATATCGAAATTTGGCTGCATTAATGGCCAAGTCTTTGATGGAAAGGAAATACTCTAAACTCTCTCGAATGAGTGCCTCATGCATGGGCCCTAATGTTTCAATGACACCCGGAGTCCTTATGTGGTTTATATGAGCTGTCCATAACTGTACTGGGTTCCTAGGCTCAGCCCTAACTCGTAAATCTAGACCATTTTCTTGACTCTGGAAGGTATCATAGGCTTTGAGCCACTTAATCTGATTAACTCCGAATGAAATGAATGCTTGGAATTGGATATCTCCAATGGAAGGGCCAGGGTTTAATTCAGTCTCCTGACTTAGCACAAGGTCGTGCAAATAAAGTTCACACAACAATCTCTGGACTTTCACTCCATAATGTTTACAACAGTCTATAAAATCATTGACATTGTTGATTTGTATAGGGGTGCCTGCCTTAACAGCTTTTATTTTTAATTGTAAATACCGTTCTAATAGAAACAGAGCATAGTTTTTAGCAGGGGCCCTACATGCTAAAACATTATTATATAAAGAACACAAGTCATTCATCTGTTTGATAGCAGTATCTAGTCTACAAGTTACCTGTGTGACTTCCTCTTGTTCCTTCATCCACCCTTCAAAAGCCTGGCTTTTAGCTTGACTGACGTCCCTTAGTTGCTGCTGCAACTCTTCATATTTTTCTAGGGGAACCGTTTGCTCTTTAAGTTGCTCCACTTCTTGCTGTGCTTGTTTCATCATCTTGTGCAAGGATTTTGTCTTTGGATCCTTCTTCCATAGCTCAGTGGAGGCCGGGAGTTTTACCTGAACCTTCTTGTTATGCTGTTTGGAGTTCAGAACCCTTATTACACCTGAGGGTGGTGCCTCTGTCTGAATTTGCTTATCATCCTTTTCTGTTTTAACGCGAACATCCGTTTGTTCCCGATCCTCAGCATCATGTGGAACGGCAGCTGGATCCTCAGGGTTTTGGACAGCAGGCCGTTTGTTGGCCCTCTTTTTCCTCTTTACCTTCTGGTTCTTTTTCAGAATCCTAATTTGTTTTCTGAGCTGGGTTATCGTATTTAACAATTTAGTTCGTTCCTTCCGCAACTTCTTAATTTCCATTGTTTCATTTGAAGGAACAGCAGTCTGTCGATGGTGGACTGGATCATGACCAGTTGCTAACTCTTCCTCTTTGGGCTCTTCCTCACTGCTCTGCTCCGGCTGTTCTGGAGTATGCACCTCGACTGGTTCTGATTCTTCCTGAGCTGTTTCTGCTCCTACTTCCTCTAGATTTTCCTCTTGCGACATGGGAACAGATTGTTCCCGTTCAGTATTTTCCTCCTCTTCATCATGAACAGGCATGTTCTCTTGCTGGGGTTGGTCGTGGGGGTTCTCTGAACTAGAAGGTTGACCATACCTACTCATATTGGCTAGGATGGTGGCCAAGTCATCTTCTCCCAGTAGGTCTTGTAATGAGCTATTCTCCTGCTGTCCCCTTTCTTCCTCCTGTTCAGTTTCTGCTTCTTTTTCTGTTCCCGAAGGCTCGGGTACTTCTTCTTCGGGTTGCTCATCTTATATTATTACTGGTTGGCTGGTGCTTCCCTGAAGCGTTTCCAGCCTTCCCCTTATTTGAGCCAACCGGGCTGACTTTCTGGGCTTATTTATGCTTCCTCTCATCTGAGCTAACCGAGCTGATTTCCTGGGTTCCTCTGGTTGCTCAGGTGAATCAACGACATGCTTTCGCTTTGCCGATTCTTGGTGCATCTCTGGTTGTTGTGATGTACTAGCAACATTTTCTCTGCGTTTTGCCGGTTGTTCTGGTGGGCTTACAGAATGTCTACGTTTCGGGGATGGTTCTGTTGATCCCCCTTCAATCATTGCAATGAGCTCTTCCCAGCTGCTCTGTTGCTGGGTAAGACTATAACTAACAATAAGTCGAATCAACCCGTGGTGACTAACAATTGCCTCTACGTGCTGTGCCTTTTTCATACTTTGTGCAGCATCATGCAGTAAGGAGTTTAGGAGTGCCGGTAAATTCACAGAGCATTTCTGTTTTAGAACAGCTAAAAGTTTAAGGTGTCGTGGTCTTACCACGTCTTTTATTCCTTCGCAAGTAATATAACTCTGTACTATTCTTGCTAGCTCTGTCCAGGGTTCTCCTAGGGTCGCTGGCAGAACTCCCTTCCCCTTGATTGTTAAATTCTGGCCTTCGTCCCGGAAGATGTCGATGACCTTCTGTAATCGTTACTTTTTGAATGTCCATACCGGTCCGGTAGCTGGAAGTCCTGAAACTTCTGCAATTATAGCATCAGTGACCGCTATCCGTTTCCCTCTTACTGTGGAGTGGTCATCTTGTAAATTCTGCAAGAACTCCATTGCTACTGTCTCATTAGCCCCCTGTAAGCGATTGAAATAGTTCAACCACCCTGCCCTTTCCAGGATTTCTCGGGCAGCAGCAGAGATCGTTAGCTGTTGAGGCTCACTTCAAATTGCCTTTCCCCCCATGATTTCGCTGTGATTTCTAAATGGAACAGCAAAAACGTTTTCGGTTTGAAACACAGAGAGCAAGGTTTCGCGAAAGAAAACACAGAGTATGCAACAGTGCAGCAAAAACAACTTGTGTGAAAATAGAAATAAAAATATGCCATGCCGTGAAACCATGCCAAACCGTCGTAAACTAATTGTTTCGAATGGTGAATTGACACGTAATACAGGAAATGATGAGGTTAACCTCCCCCCCCCCGCAGTGTGATAGGCTGTCCCAGCCGGCAAATAAAGGAGCGGCACCCAGTCTGCAATCAAGTCAGAAAGGAACAGCATGTGGATTTATGCCATGTTGAAAAAGGACAACAGATTACCGAAATCGAGGCGGAGGATTGATCGCGTATGATATAAGAGGCTGCTGTGTTATGAGTTGAGGCTGATGGATAGGGCATGTATCGTACTTGCCAAATCTTAAGCGGTCATGGTCACCTCCGTTGCCATGATTGGTAATGATGAATATTCATGCGATGTATAAATCGGGAAATAACATATGATTAGTGCCTAGGATATATAAAAAACAAAAGAGTGTTAATATCTTACCCATTGGTGTAAGCAAGGTGACTTCGATACCATTAACATTACTCTGCTGCCAACAGGTGTCCATAACCTTGGCAGAGTTGTTTTTCACCCTCGGAACCATGATCCTTTGTGTATACTTAGGAATGTTGTTATGTCAAAATGTAGACCACTATGCTGGCTTGGTGACCAGTTAACCATAATGCCATTCACGAGGAAAGAGCGAAACGTGGGCAGGCCGGCTCGTGATGAGACCTCCTATTCCAAGGTTTGTTTATTTGATATACCTTTTGGACCATATCCCTGGTGTGGTGGCCAGAATGGGAATGCCACTTCACTTCCATCCTCATGATCATGGTAGGCTGGCTCTCGATGAGACCCCCTATCCTGCATTTGACACTTGACATGCTTTTTCTTTTTCATAGAATTCTTTTCCTTATTTATACACAAAGGGTGGTTCAGCACTCCTTAAGAGTAGGAATGGTGGAAGAAGTCTTATTATCTCAATAGGAAGATATAAACTCTTTGCTCTTATTCCCAAGTACTAATAAAATTTTTTAAGGGAATCAGCATGATAAAGATAACCAATCAGGGCAAAATTAGTAAAACCATGTCAAAAAAAGGTAAGAAATAAGTATGTCCTTCCATTTGTCCTCTTATTAATGCAGAGCCTTTTAGATATAGCGATTTATGGTTTGCAAATTTCGGTATGTTGTGTTTTTATATTTCATCGCACAAATACATAGCTGAAGCTTTGCAGACTAGAAAGAAGACGGGCAAAAAGCATCCTCAATTTAAATCAGCAAAGAGATCAAAAGTATGCTAATGGTGTTCCGTTGGAAAAGCAACAACGATGGATAATAGAAAAAGGAAAAAAAATGCAGATGCCGTTCCTTTGGGAAAAGGAACGGCAATAATACTATAAAACACTCAACATGCCATTCCGTTGAAAAAGGCAGAACAGTAATAAAAGAACGCTGTTTCTTTGAAGGAAAAGGAACAGTGGTAACCAAAAGGAACAGCGAGAAACGTAACAATATCGTTTCTTTGAAAAAGGAACAGCAGAGATCCGAATGCTGTTCCTTTAGAAAAGGAACAGCAGAACAAGCAAAACCAACATCATCATAAAAAAAACATGCATATGCTATTAGAAGAGCAAAAATCAAACTTTGTGGAAGAAAAAGGAACAGCAAAAAATGACAAGAAATTATTCAAATCAAACTTATGTACAAGAATCACTCAAAAAACAAGAACTTTATGTACAAATTGCAAAAAGAAATAGACCCTTAATGAATTACAGGTGAGGAAGATTTCTCTTCCTCTCCTAAGATCTCCAGATCAGTATCTCGGCGTAGCTGCTGGCAGAAGGATTCCCGAGTAAGTGGTTTATGGTAGAGACGGACTCGGTGGCCATTTACTTTGAATGCATATCCAGAACCGTCAATGGTGATTAGAGTAAGTGTTCCATTGTCATGTACCTTCTGGATTTCGTATGGTCCCAACCATCGAGTCTGAAGTTTTCCAGGGAAGTCCTGAAACCGAGAATCGTATAACAGAGCCCAGTCTCCCTCGTGGAAGACTTTGTTCTTGATAAGCGCATCATGCCATTTGGCTCGCTGCTGTTGAACTAATGCTGTATTTTGCAATGCAGAGAGCCTGACTTCGTCTAATTCATTGATCTGCTGCAGTCGATTGAGTTGTGCCTCGGTTAGATCTAGGCCAACTTCTTGTGCTGTTCGCAGTGTTTGGATTTCGAATTCTATGGGAAAAATGGGTTGTTTTCCAAACACTAGTTGATAAGGTGAGTAACCGGTGGTGCTCCTCCATGTGGTTCTATATGCCCAGAGTGCTTCAGGCAGTCGGGTAGCCCAATCACGCCTATGTGACGCAATGGTTTTTGTTAGGATTTATTATATTATCTTATTGCTACTTTCTACCTGCCCATTCGCCTGTGGGTGATATGGAGTAGTGATCTTATGATGGACATGATAATTGTTAAGTGTTGTAGCTAATTTATGCCCAACAAATTGTGGTCCTCCATCTGTAATTATTTCCCTAGGAAGGCCATAACGAACAAATAGAAGGAACAGGAACTGTATGACAGAGTCCTCTGTGGCTCTTGGCAATGCTTCTGCCTCAACCCATTTGGTGACATATTTTGTTGCCACCAAAATATATGTTTTCTGATTTGATGAAGGGTTGATGGGTCCAACGAAATCCAGAGCCCACCGCTCGAATGGTTCGATGACTAACTGTGGTTTCAGAGGCATTTCATCAGCTTGACCAGGTCGTCCTGCTCGCTGGCAACTGTCACAGGTTTGGACAAACTTCTTTGCATCTTTGAAGATCGTAGGCCAGTAATATCCTGTCTGCAATACTTTATGTCCAGTCCTACGCTCAGCGAAGTGCCCCCCACACGGTCCATCGTGACAGGCTTTTAGGATGTCAAAGATTTCATCCTCTCTAACACATCGCTTGATATGCATGTCTGCTCCTGTGTGAAACAAATAACCTCCAATCCACGAAAATCGAGAACTTTTCTGAATAATCTGCTTACGCTCATTAGGAGTTAAATGTTTTGGTAATTTACCTACTGCAAGGTAGTTGGCAACATCGGCATACCAGGGTGTTTGAACAGCAACAGCAAACAGGTGCTCATCCGGAAATTGATCTTCCACTGCTGTTGCATCGCTTGATTTTGGTATTCTTGAAAGAAAATCGGCTACAGGGTTTTCTTTGCCAGGGAGGTCCTTAATTGTGATGTCGAATTCCTGCAATAAGATTAACCATCGAGTTACTCTGGCATTTGTGACAGGCTTATTTGCTAAATATTTTATGGCAGAATGATCTGTATACAAGATAACAGGGTAGCCTATGATATAATGTCTAAATTTATTGACAGCATGTATTACAGCTAGGAATTCTTTTTCAGTAACAGTGTAATTCAATTCAGCAGGGGATAAATTTTTGCTGATGTAATATATGGCATATGGTTTTTTATCCTCTTCCTGCCCAAGGACTGCACCAATGGCTGTATCTGAGGCATCAGATGATATCTGGAATGGTAGGTCCCAGTTTGGTCCTCGAAGGACTGGGGCTGTGGATACCAGCTTCTTTAGATCCTCGAAAGCACGATCACATTTGTCTGTCCAAAGAAAATCAATGTTACCAGTCAGTGCATATAAAGGAGCAGCAATATGTGAATAATGCTCTATAAATCGTCTATAATAACCTGAAAATCCAAGAAAACTGCGTACCTTTGTTTGAGTAGTAGGAGTGGGAATAAGCAAAAGTATTTGGATTTTGGCCGGGTCTACCTGAATGCCGGCTGCTGAGACATAGTGTCCTAGGATAAGTCCTTCAGTCATCATCAAGAAAAATTTTTCGTTGCTTAAGCAAAGCCTGGTGACAATGCAGCGTTGTAGGACTTTTTCTAGGGTGTCTAGAGCTGGATCAAAATCATCTCCATATGGTGTAAAGTCATCCATGTAAACTTCAAGTCCATCATTGATTAAATCTGCAAAAATACTAAGGATAGCCCTCTGAAATGTGGCAGGAGCATTACATAAGCCAAAAGGTAAGACTCGATAGGCAAATGTTCCCCAGGGGCAAGTAAAGGTAGTTTTATCCTGGTCTTCAGGGGCAATCTGGATCTGATTGTATCCACTGAAGCCATCCAGGAAAGAAAAGAACTTCTTCCCTGCTAAAGTGTCCAATACTTGATCTATGAAAGGAAGAGGAAAATGATCTTTTTGTGTTGCCTTGTTTAGTTCCCTATAATCCACACAAATTCTCCATTTCCCATTCTTTTTTGGTACCACCACAAGTGGAGAGACCCATTTACTATCGGAAATAGGGTAGATAAAATTCACATCTAAAAGCTTCTGAAGTTCAGTTTTTACGACATCTTTTAGATGGGGATTAAGTCTCCTTTGCGGCTGACGCACAGGTCTGGCATCCTTTTCTATGTAAATGTGGTGTGTACATAACTGGGGATCGATTCCTTTCATATCAGGGTAATCCCATGCAAATGCTTCTTGATATTTTGTTAACAGATGGATGAGCTTTGTTTCTTGTTCAGGTGTGAGATTAGCATTGATGTTTAAAGTTTTCCCCGGTGCAATTCCACAGTTTTACTATTTGCAACAGAAGTAACAGGTATTATTTGATCATGAATATCTTTCAAGGGATCTTCTTCTAGTTCATTATCAAATGCTGCTTTTATCATGTGACACTGTGTGCGAGGTTCAATTTGAGTAATGAAATTATTAATGGCATCGTCTTCTGTTTGATCTTTGAAATCGAGTGCCTCTTGTATAGTTAATGGAGATCTGATGTTGTCAGTAAGATATGATACAAGGTGCTTATTAGTTTTAATCATTGTGACACTTGGCTGCGCTGGAGGATATAGAACTAAATTTTTGCTATTTGGTCCTCTGGTTATGGTCATATTTCCCTGCCGACAGCCAATGTAGGCATCGGCAGTAGCGAGCCAAGGTCTACCTAAAATTAACGGGTGTCCATCAAGTCGGGTCTTTGGATTAATTATCAGGAAATCGGTTGGATACTCCCAGGATTCTACAGAGACCATGACATCATGTAGAGTGCCCTCTGGTCTAACCACAGATCGGTCAGCCAATTCTAACAGAGTAGAGGTGGGTTCTACAGATGTAATGCTGAGCTTTTGGCAAGTTGTGGTTGTTAAAATATTAATTGCAGCCCCTAGATCAACTAAGGCATTAGACAGGGTCTGACCATAAATTTGAACAGTTATAATTGGGTTCCCGGGGTCTTCATATTTAAGGGGTGCTTCTCTTCCAGACAATAGGTCAGATAAGGTACCGACTACTTGGACTCTTGGATTATTTGTTATATTCCTCCTTGGTTTCTTTATGCACAATTCTTTTATAGTTTTGGCATATATGGGAATGTCTTGAATGGCTTGGAGGAATGGAATTTTTATGTACAGATTTTGTAATTCTCCCAGAATGTCAAAGTCAGGATATTGTATGGATCGTGGTATGGCTAATCGTTCTGGGAACGGAGGAGAGGATGTGGTTGCTTGATTATGAGTTTGTTGCTTATTTACATCCTCTTGTTGTGACTGATGTTCTCTGGGTGACTGATCTTCAATATGAACTGTTTTATCTCCCTCAGTTTCAATTACATGCCCAGATCTTAACTGAAGGTCATTGCACTCCCTTAAGTCGGGTCCTGGTTCTGGTGATTCTATGATTTGAATGGATTGGACCTGCTTGTTGTTTGGATTGGGATCGGGTTGGGCTGGGAGTTGCGGCCTCAAGTTAGACTGGGGATTTTGTTGTATAGCTGGCAAAGTAGGTTGAGGGAGAGGAATAGTTCCAGCTGGGTGGTACATCGGTCTTTGCTAGCTTGTCTGCCAGGGTGAATTTTGTGAAGTAGAGGGAGTCCATTGTGAAGGATACGGGCCATTTTGCCAATATGGTGGAGTGTAAGGGAAATTCGGCCAACCAGTTTGGCTTGTTTGATTCAGCCATGGATTTGAAGAAGGAAATGATTGTGGTGACCAGTTTGTAAATGGGGTTTGAGATTGATTTTGCCACATACCATATTGTTGAACATTATACTGTGGGTTTTGAAATAAAGAGGTTGGGTCCGGAAACATACCAGGTTGTCTCGGCTGCCACGGGCGGCGCTGGTTGATCGAATTCACCGATTCTGGTTCTTCTTCTGCTTCCTTATATACCGCTTTCAATCCAGGAAGTGAGGGGCAGCTCTCCGTAAGGTGATCTTTTGTACATATGGCGCATGTTTGGACTTTATCCAATGGACACTCCTTGTGGCTATGTTTTTTTCTGCATCGGGGGCAGAAGATTGCCAAATTCTGTTCTGCCTCCAGCTGCTTCTGTTTAGCCTGCACAATATCAAGTTGTGTAGTTAGTGTCCCCATAATATCAGTTTTAAAATTTTCTAATAAATTTCCAATTTCTACACGTGTTACTCCTTCTGCTGATACTTTGTTATCTCTTGCAAACCGATCATATTCTGTCGGTTTTATTCTTGTGCTGCCTCTCGAACTCCTGATACATAAGTCAAGGATGTCAGTAAAATTCTCTAGATAAATATCCCCTTTGCCCATAATGTTTAATGTTTCAATCCATTGTTCCTTCATGCCCCTCATTAATGCAGTTTTTAACACATTATCAGGTAAAGGTAGCGATACATAAGGAGATCTTTGTAAATTATACTGAAAATGTTCCACATACTCCTCTAATGTTTCATTTGGTCTAGCTGTCATTTGAAATATTTCGTCTTTTAATTCTCTAGACCTACAATAATCCTGGTATTTCTTTAAGAAGGATTCTTTCATTTGATCCCAATTGTTGATAACCCCGCCACCGAGCCCCATGAACCATCTTAAAGCAGCCCCTTTCAATGTAGAGGGGAATAATTTCAATTTTTGGGGATCGGTGGTGTAATCATACCCCCGACATAACACATCGAATTCGAATAGGAATGCATCCGGATCTTCTGATGTGAGTCCATGAAATGTGGGGATATGCTGAAGAGGGATAGCTTTCATGGGTGCATTTGCTGCAGAATCCACTATAGGATATTGTAATGTAGAGGTTTGAGTGTTTGGTTGGTTTTGAGCGTTTGGTTGGTTTTGAGCCATGGGATCGAATATATGCCAGTAACCTTCTGGGATATCTAGGAGGGTATTCCTAGGTTGGTTGGGAACGGTTTTGACAGGGATCTTTTTAATAGCGCTTCCTTTATCCGGAATAATGGGAATACCAGGTGTTTGAGGAGATTGAATCTCTTCAACAATGACCTTCGCGGCACTCCCCTTATCTGTGCTATCTAATGGCTGATTTGTTTCAAGAGGAGATTTTGGTTCCTCGGTTTCCCCTGTTTCTCCTTCTCCTTCACAAAAGTTGCTAGAGTTCCCTTCCTGCAATAATTCTGGAGTGGAATTTTCAACTTCCTGAAAGTCCTGCTCCTCAGTTTGACTATGCACCTCAGCACAGGCTACAGATGGTGATCCTGTGGCCTGAAGGGAACTAGTAGGTAGTTTGGAATTGTTTTTCTTGAAACCTACTGATGGCTGAGACTCTGTTTTCTTATAGATTTCGTCTATGAAGGTCGTTCGGCCAAGGGTCACCGGCCCCTTAGCTTTTTCAGGTTTGGATGGGGGTTTGATATTCTTTTCTGGTCTTTTCTGCTTAGTCATGCACTCAAAAATAAACTACCAACTTCTATTCAAACAAGCAAAAAAAAATCTGTTAGGAAAGCGGATAGTGAGCAGGTCTTTTACATGCTCTGCACGTAGGTTCTTACCTTCCGTTTTTAGGATCCAACTCCTCCCTAGCAGGCTTGTACACCACTCTGAAAAGGACAAATGGCTTCACTCTTTCCCCGACAACGGCGCCAAAATGTAGAGCTATAAAAAGGGTCTCTTTCACCTCTAATTACCTCACATTAATATGTCAACCCGAGAGCGTTTTGTCATTACAAAGAGTGACTCAATCTGAGGCTCATTTGTCAGAGTAATGCTAGTAGTACAGTGTTTAAGAAATACAAGAGTAAACGGATGCTTAACTGAAATTAACTTACTTTAAAGAAATAAATCACACACTCAGAAAACTCAATAACTTATCAGTCAAGGGTTCGGCAATGATAACCCATCCCTTCGGAAACTAATGGAAAAGGAACTAGAGCATAGATCACGAGCCTGGGAGCTAGACAGTGACTGCCAATGCTCACTACAGCCTTAGATCATCTCTTCACACCAAAGCATCAAATGCAGCAAAGTAAATAAAGGATTAAACAGCAATTCTGGAATGGAACAGCAACTCTAAAATGGAACAGCAATTGAATACTTAAGTCCCGCGGGTTATAACCAAACTCAATCTATACACTCTTTGCAATCAAAGAACATTCTGTCACTCTAAAGGCGATTCACACAGATCACAGTAATGGAACAACAATAACAACGAATGAATTATAGAACAGTACTGATAAATTAGGAACGCACACCACACGAACGTTTAGTATAACAGCTCTGTAACATAACAGTAAGAATATGCGTAAATAGAACAGCAAAGTAAATAAAGGATTAACATCAATTCTGAAATGGAACAGCAACTCTAAAATGGAACAGCAATTGAATAACTCAGTCCCGCGGGTTATAATCAAACTCAATCTATACACTCTTTGCAATCAAAGAACATTCTGTTACTCTAAAGGCGATTCACACAGATCACACTAATGGAACAGCAATAACAACAAATGAATTATAGAACAGTACTGATAAATTAGGAACGCACACCACACGAACGTTTAGTATAACAGCTCTGTAATATAACAGTAAGGATATGCGATTAACTCTTGAAAAGATAAATAACTTGATGCAGAGTCAACATATAATCCTATCTGTAGAAACTTCAATGGTTCAAACTCGAACAGAGCATATCATATAACTTGTAAAGCATATCAAATAATCAAATAAAAATAATAAAAAAACCACACAGAAGTGAAGTTGTAATGGTACAGAAGCAAGTGTCCTTCGGGGCCGGGCCCTTAGCCTCCAAGGATACACTGCTTTAAGTTAACGCAGACGCGAAGATGAAATAATCACCAAGCTTTCATTAATGCATCGATCAAAAATACATCGAACCAGTCTTCAACGAAACTTAATAACCAAATCTGATGTCTTACAGAAGATTACATAAAACGTATCCTATCTCGCCATTATCTATGTATTAAACTAACAGTGCTGTCTCTTTTTATAAGGACGACGGCGGAGATGTCCAAGCAACTAGATAAATAAAGCAGCGATCCCTCAGGATCTTCGATCCTGAGGGATTCGCTAAACTGTTAACTCTTCATCCTGTCTTTTCTTGTGCGCTGAGCTGGTGTCCTCTCCTTCTTTTCCAAGCCGATTTGCCTTGATCTGTTTCTCTTTGTTTGCGTTCGGTTCTCGTCCAGAGAGACAGCAGTTATCTCCACTTTGTCCTTTCCTTTGGAGTGGCAAATCTTCGTTTTCTCCTTTTCCTGTATAGAAAATAACCATTATCAGTGGCTAAGTTATGCACATCAATTCTCACATGTTTTGTTATAGTTCCTTATTACTTTCCAAATTCATGATACAAAAGGTTCACAAATTCTATTAAAAAGCCATTGAAATAATCATCAAAATCATACCTTTTTAGTACTCCACAACCACCATATTTCAGCCATATATTAGTAGCAGCCCCTATGTATCATGAGGATGGAGAGACTCATTGGGTGGATGTGCCTTTTGGGATAATAGACCTCCATTATTTTTGCAACACATTCTCCAAGGGGAGTATGGAAGATGATATGGTCACCATGTGCAGCCATGTGTTTTTCCATGAGGTGAACCATATGATTGTTTGGATGCCATATGTAGATGAATTCCAGCTCACCACATATAAGATGATTTGGGCCAGCTTGATTTGTAGCATTGCAGGAGAGGTCCTTGGGGATCTAGACTTCATCTTGCCTCTTGAAGGCAACACTATTGCAACCAAAGTTTAGCTTTCACTCCACATTTATCATAAGTGGAGAAAAGGATAGCGTGGGGTAGGCTATGAAGCTTACCAAGTTCAAAAATTCAGCCCACCTATTTCTCATGAACACAAGGTGGAGGAGTACTTTCAGGAGTCGCCTAGTTGGAGGGTGACTCATTTTGCTTGGTTGATTGCTTGAGGGATGGAGGATTTACATGAGGCTATTTCAGATTCCATGCCTTGAGTAGGAGAATTTTTCTGTTCATCCTTGCTCTTGCTTGAGGACAAGCAAGTTTTGGGAGGGGAGGACTGTAATGTTCCAAATTTTGCAATAAAGTATTTGGAACATTAATCTTGCTTTTATTTTAATGAAAGGAATAAAATGGGTGAGGGGACCCATGTAGCAATTTAATAAACACTCCTAAGGTGCAAAGAGTCACTTAAATGGCTTAAGATAGTAGCCCCAAGTGTGAAAAGGGCCAAAGGCAAGCAAGGTAGACCATGGCTAACAAAATTCAACAATGTACCCTAAGAGGGGAAGCTTGCACAAGAAGATTACGTAGTTGTAGTGGAGGGAAATTTGAAATGAGAGAAACCCTAATGTGAGTGGGGTCCATGCACACATTTCATAAAAGATGAAGGAGTGCCATTGTGGAGATCATTCTTGGAGATTGAATTTGAAGTTGAAGCTCTCTTCAACTTATTGCTACCTAGCACAATTGGGATTCCTATTTAGGAATGCCCTTCTCTTCCATGGGAATCCATGGAGAGAATGTTCTTCATCTTCCTCACACCATGGATTGAGGCTGAAGTAGTCATATACGGCTATTGCATTGTTCTTGCAGCAAGAGAACGCTGGAGTTGCTGGTGTTGCAGTGAGGGACCTTCATCATCTCACTTCAGGAGTTGTTCTGTAGAGAAGAGGCCGTCTCTTTGTCTAGGAGATCAAAAAAGGAGATTCAAGAGATTTCATTACAGATTTTGGCATTGGGCCATATGTGTTTCTCTCATGCCCAGCGCAGTCCCTTCTTCTTACATCATTATATTCAGAGAGGATTTGCAGATGGAGCTCATTTTGTGCACTAGTGAGTGCAATCTTTAGTAAGGGGATCAACCCCTTCACTTTGGAGATCATTGGAGGAGGTATCATTGTTTATTGCAGCATCTAATTCCTTCTCCATTTTTGTATTATTATTGAGTTGCAGTAGCTGCACTGCAACTCCAGCATTTTCCAGTTTTATGTATTTTAGCCAATCCCCTAGAGGATTAATGTAATAATATTTTCTGGGGTTGAGATCTTGCTCCCCCATCTTTATTTGAGCATATATTGTTATATCATCTCATATATATTAGCTTGCAGTCATTTTCCCTCATAGACTACGCATTTATAGAGTAGCTGGGTTTATGCAGCAATGTATTCTCTTGTTTATGTACATTTTCCTTAGAGGCTGGTTTGCACTCACCTTGAGAGGTCTTTTCCTCAAGGATCTTGTCCAATATTTGCTGCTACACTTTATGTATTAGATTTGTACTCTTCTCATATTATATGATTCATTATTTCACTGCTGTTACATGTTGGATTTTTTATACTGCTAAGGTTTCTCTCATTGATCATTATTTCAATATACTTGTTGGTGAGAAATCTGAATAACCTCCTTAGGGTTATTTCTTTGGGCTTATATTCTGCACGGAGTTTGTATGAGACATATTCTAAGGCATCATATCATTGGATTGCCTTAATTTTACATTTCTTCCTTATAGATTATCCTCATGGGTAGCTGGTGCAGAAATTGTTTGAAGGGAATTATTAGCTCTTGACAAGTTCCATTGGCAAAGTCTGCTAGTGGGCCAGGTAGCCTCTGGATCTCATTCTTCCTTGTGAAGATGACATATTCAATAAATGCCCATGTAGTCAATCTCTGAAATAGTTCAGTGTTGATTTTTAATACTCACGGAGGTGGAAAATAGGAATATCTCAAGATATTCCTACCAAAGTAGAAATTTCCCTATTTTGGACATCACAACGTTGACCTTAACTATAGGTAACCCTAACCTTAAATTTAACCTTAACGCTAACCTTAACCTTAAATTTACCATTAATCTAATATTAACCTTACCCCAACCTTACCCTTAACCTTAAACTTAACCTTAACCCTAACCTTAACCTTAACTTTACCCTTAACCTAATATTAACCTTACCGTAACCTTAACCCTAACCTTACCCTTAACTTTAACCTTAACCTGAGGTTAATATTATGCTTAAGGTTAAGGTTAAGGATAAGTTAAGGTTAAGGGTAAGGTTAAGGTTAAGGTTAAGGTTACGCTTAAGGTTAAGGTTAAGGGTTTGGTCAAGGTTAGGATTAGGTTATAGTTAAGGTCAAGGTTAAGGTTAGGTTATAGTTAAGGGTATGGTTAAGGTTAAGGGTAAAGTTAATGTTAAGGTTAAGGTTAAGGTTAAGGTCAAGGTAAAGGTTAAGGTTAAGTAAAGGTTAAGGGTAAGGTTGAGGGTAAGGTTAAGTTAAGGTTAGGGGTAAGGTTAAGGTTAAGGGTAAAGTTAAGGTTAAGGTTAAGGGTTTGGTCAAGGATAGGGTTAGTTTATAGTGAAGGTTAAGGTTAAGAAAAGGGTAAAGTCAAGGTTATGGTTAGGTTAAGGTTAAGATTAGGTTAAGGGTAAAGCTAAAGTTAAGGTTAGGTTAAGGTTAAGGTTATAGTTAACTTCAAGGTAAGATAAGGTTAAGGATAAGGTTAATATTATAGGTTTAGTCAGGTTAAAGTTACGGTTAAGATTAAGGTTAATATTAGGTTAAGGGTAGGGTTAAGGTTAGGTTAAGGTTAAAATTAAGGTTAAGGGTAAGGTTAGGGTTAGGTTATAGTTAAGGTCAAGATTAAGGTTAAGGGTAAGGAAACCCTTAACCTTAACCTTAAACTAAACCTTTAGCCTAACCTTACCCTAACCTTACCCTTAACCTTAACCTTAGCTATAACCTAACCCTAACCTTGACCAAACCCTTAAGCTTAACCTTAACTTGACTAAACCCGTAACCTTAACCTTAACCCTACCCTTAACCTTCACCCTTAACCTTAACCTTAACCTGACTAAACCCGTAAGCTTAACCTTAACTGTTACATAGTAATTTGTCACCGTCCCTGCAATCCCCCATCCCACACATTGGAGGGTACATTCCGTGACCTATGAGTAGTGACATGACCTGAAAATCGCTTTCATGGCATGCCCCTTGACAAGGAAAATAATTCCTTTGAAGATAGTTTCCTGCAAAAATCCCTAAAAATAGACCTTTTGGCCTTAGCGCGACTAGCCAGTATAGCCCTCGCGCCAATGGGGGAAATCCACCAAAGAGGGCGCGCCAACTGGCACTCTGTCCCAGTGTATTGCCCGCGCCAATCTTAATAAGGATTGTTTTTAAAAATATAAATGGTAGAATTTTGATTCCAACTAACTCCTGAATGAGTCTCTAAAATGAGTTGGGAGGTTTGGCTCTAGATCTCCATGTAGGGGAAGTAGTTTTCCACCTATCATGGAAGCTTCCTTGAGGATAGGGCCAATCACACCATTGTAGTGATCCCAACACCCCTTCTGCCATCTATATAAGCTTGTAATTTTCCCTTTGCAAGTTATCCTGAATAGATATGAGTCAGTAGAAAGGAGACTATCGCCAGACAACCGAAGAGAGAGAGATTTGTCCTATTCCCGACGAGCTTTCCCGAGACATACTCCGTTGTCAACCTGCCGAAGAAAGATCCAGCATCAGAGCTCAGGTTGTATCTTTCTTTATTTTGATTAATAATAAACGACTTTGATTATGGTTCCACTCAGATATTCATGTCTTATGTTATGAGTTGTATCTTCTCTGACTGATACATAGTCGCATGTATTAGGTTTTACACTTGTGTGTTGTTGTTTCTTTGTGTACGTGCATATGTTTGAACGTGCTAGGAAGAAGAATTATGATCTTCCAAGGTGAAGGATGGAAGCGCCATCTTATCTACAAACTACAGCAACGTAGGACTTAAGGTAGGCCTATTGTCACATCATGGTCTTTTGTAACTAGGAACCTACGTCTTAGCGTGACTCGGTTGTTGTTAGACATGATCTGGGCTAGTAGGGATCACCTTTATCCACAGAGGGGATTTACCTCTCCAAAAAAATGGCAACTCCACTTGGGATTTGATTGGATTTTGTCTTATCTCTTTCGGTTGCTTTTGGATTTTGTTTTCTTGATTTTCTCTTCTGGTCTATCTCCTTCTGGTGTAAAACCTCTGTTCAGCCCTAGAGGATGAGGTCTGACCTCTGCTTTTCTGAAATTTTCATATTTTCATGGTTGGCTTGATTGGTGTGGTTTCCACCTTGATATTTTCACCCATTGGCAGAGGTTTCCAGTTCATCACCCGCGCCATCCCCTGTCTGGCACTGATTACAGCTAGAAAGTCACGCCATTTCCTGTAGGTGCTATGGTTTTCCCTTGTTCAGGAGTTTTTGGGTCAGTACTTTTGCTTCTAGGTTATTTTTAGATTCTACTTGAAATGGAGAGTCTGGTCTTGGTTGGGAGAAATTATTTGTTTTTTCATTTTCAGGAGTTGGCACTTGTTGTCAGTTAGCAACCACGCCAATTGGCCATTGGCTCCATATGTCAGTGAGCAATTCATGCTAGTTTGCGCTAGTTTCACCTACAAAAGTCATGCCAATTTCAGGGTGTGTGAAAATCAAATTTTTTTCCCTAAATCCTTCACCAATGTGTCTTTCCCTTCCGATCTTTCCTCTGTATGAGCATAGATTACATTGCTCATTGTTCAGCTGAAATTTCTTCTTGCCATGATTGCTTGATGTAAAAGGGAATGAATGCCTTGTTTTGATCTCATGCTTTGGAAGTCCTCTTTGTGTTTGACCTCATATGTCTTGTCACCTTTTGAGGAAATTCATTACAAAGTGTTCGAAAAAACGATTTCATTTTTTTGCATCCCTTTTGCCTTCATCCTTCATTAAGAGGATTTTCGTTCATTTAGTTTTCATCTCAAAGTTTTCTTTTCATTAAAATGCATTAGATCACATTGCAATGAAAATTATTTTTGAGATTTATCATTGAACTTAGATCACATTGTTTAATGATTGAAAGCTAAAAATCACATCGAGTGCATTCTCTTTCATTAAAAGCATGCATTAAGTAGATTCTCATTTCATCAAAAAATGCATTGAATGGATTCTTGTTCTTTCAAAAAAGGAAATTGTGCATAGATTACAATTGCATAGTTTTCAAAAAGGGGATTTTTGATAGATTACATTGCATAATTTGCATCATTGGATGTTTTACATTACTTTTGGATAGTGAAAGTCATCTATTTTGGAAAAAGTTTCATTCTCGGTATTTTTGTTTGTTGCATCGTTTTCTGGTGCTCTTCCCTTAACTAGATAACATTCATCGAATTGAAATTTTTCTTTTCTCATATAGCTGCATATAGGAGATTGTCAGTTGACATACGGTAGGGCCTTGAAACCGAGACATAATTGAAGATCAACCATAAAATTTATTCAATTAAACTAAGGAAGCATTGAAACCTAACGAAACAATTTTAGTGGTCTAGGCTAGTGACGTGTTCCAGCATCATTAAACCTAGCAGTTGTCATTTGCCTCTTGGCTTTAGAAACAACTAGTACGGACTTGTGCTCCTCGTACCGTCACATATATAAAGGGATACCCCACTCGGTTGCTATCCTTTATCCGAAGGAAGCCGAGTCTACCGCCTTATACCCGTGATACATTGGACGCAGCATATGGGGAGATTACCTACACGTATGTCAAGTCCTTGGTTGATTTCTCTTTCATTTTGAAACCAAGGTGTATATTTTAGTTCACAGATATCTGGTACACCCTTTTGCCTAGAGTTCCATAGTAGTCAGTTTGATCTTTACTGACTCCCTAAATTTCAAAAGATCGTCAAGTGTTTGTCCTTTCATGCTTGTTTCCATTCTGAAAGTGATAGATTCACATTTTTCCTGTTTATCAACTCTTAAAAGATGAAACAGTAGAGTTTTGTTTCAATGTTTTAAGAAATTAACTCCCCACGAAATATTCCTTGTTAAATTTAGTTTCCTTAGGGTGTTGTTCTAAATTTGTTTCTAATGGAAACTTTTCTAGAGTTCACCAACCAAGGAATCCTCTCCAACGGGAATCCTCGTCATTTTCCTCCTTTTGGGAATGTTGGTGCTCCTTATATGGCAATGTTGTCCCTTCCTGGGTTAACTGTTGGGTTGCCTGTTTGGTTGTTTTCAACCTCGTTGGTCCCGAATGTCTCGGCTGTCGTACCATCCACTCCTCCGCCTGAGAAATGCCATGTTGATTCGAAGGTGGACCTCTCCCCTTTTTTTCCTATTTCTACGTCCTCCTCTTCTACTTGGCCTGGTGAAATTCTGGATTCAAGTAACTAGGTGGCTAACAAGAAGAAGAAGAAGAAGACTAAGAAGATGAAGTTAGATAAAGGAGAGGCTATCTCTGCAGCTATTGCGCCTAAGAAGCCTTCCATCGATAAAACTTCCAAACCTCCGCAAAAAGGAAAATTCCCTTGCATGTTGTGCCAGGGAAACCATCTTCTTCGAAATTGCCCTGGCATTCCCAAGGTGCTCAAAGTATGGTCCAACAGTCATCCACCGTTGCCTTTGGCTTCCGGGATTCAAGTTGGGAGCACGTCTTCAACTAGTGCTAGTAAGGCTCCTAAGAAGAAGGGTAATCTCACCAATCCCTGTAAGTTGTGTGAAGGGCACCATTCCATTCACCGTTGTCCATATATGGATGAAGCCAAACGAGTTTTGGAAAAATCAATTGTTTCTACACCATGCCTCTCGGCTGGTTATAAACGGATTTCTTTGAGTCCTCCACCAGTTGATCCTATGATTGGTCAAGAGTCATCCTTGGTTAATCCCGCTCCCCCGGAAATTCAAATTCAGGAATCTGTTCCTAACCAACCATTGGTCATGGGATCGGTTGAGTTGGCCCCATCTACAGTGCAGTAGGTCTTTTCCGTTGATATTGGACCTCATATCCCCCAGGTTCTTCTTGTTTCTTCAGATTCCTCAGACTTGGAGAAAGATTCTCCTGTCCCTATATCTCAAGAAGCTACTCCTCTTCCTCTCGTGATGGAGGTACTGGAGGATACACCTCCTACCTTCAAGTTGGAGGTTGTGGAGGATTCTCCTTCTTCTTCCGTAACAGCAGGGGAAGACCATATCAGTTCGATGGTAGCCCCTCCGAGTAGTTTGTTCGCTTCCTTTGACTGGAATCGATTTGAAGGATACCGCCTTCCGTCTTATGTGCCTTTTGAGATAATGGTACAAACCTCTATTCTGGTCATACCTAGCACTGTTATAGATGAAGGCACGTCTATTAGTGTTCTATCCTCAACTACTTGGCAAGCTTTCAGTTCGCTACTGCTTGTGCCTATTACACAAAATCTGTTGGCGTTTAACATAAGAAATAGTCGACCATTAGGGATCCTTCCAAATTTTCCTGTTACTTTGGGAGGGAAAATCGTCCATATGGATGTGATGGTTGTTCTAGGCCCCTTGGATTTCAATCTATTTTTGGGGCGTGATTACACCTATGCCACAAGACCGCTTGTCTCCTCCCTTTTCTGTGTGGTCTGTTTTCCACATGAAGGACAGATCATGACCATTGATCAGATTTCATTCTTTCGTCCTAATGTGGCAACTAGCCCGCCATCATCCCTTCCTGGTTTTTATCCACCCGTTGTATTTTCCCCACCGTAGGTCAAATATGTGGCTACCTACCCCGTACCTATACTCAGTGATGATGTCGTCGTGCATAGTGTGCTGGGGGCATTGGGTCCAGAATTCCAAAATGTTTTCCTTCCATTGGACAGGCAACTCTTGGAAGCTATGACTTCTTATTCATTATGTTGAGGTCATCGGGAGCAGAGTTCATTTTCTTATGTCAAGCTCCTTAAAAAATGAAACAAGCTCATCGGAGCAGAGTTCGTTTTTCTTGTGTCAAGCTCCTTAAAAAATGAAACAAGGTCATCTAAGGATAGTTCTTTTAATGTGTCAACCTCGTTAAAATAATGAAACGCTTTCTCGTTCAATTCGAGTCTTTGATAAGATCTCATAAAATCCCAGTCGAGTCTTTCTCTTGATCTCGTAATTTGAACCTTCACTCCATCTTCCTTTCATATGGACTGAATCTTGGGGGGCATGTACCTCGAATTGAGTCACCATGCTGGGGGCATGCTTACTTTTTCAAGCATAGTTTATTTTGTTTCAATCTTGTGTAAAAATGAAACTGGTTTCAAGCATAGTTTATCTTTGTTTGAAGCTTGTGTAAAAATGAAACCAACTTCAAGTAGAGTTTTCTGATTTCAAGCTTGTGTAAAAATGAAACCATTCCCATTTTACCTCTTGTGATTGCCATTTTATCAGCCTATTTTTTCCAGATGAGCCTTGGTTTTCTCACTCCACCATCACTATCTGCCTGGCCGATCATATGCCTTCACTTGGTTGTTTCACCCATTCCTGAGGAACCGCTGTGATGAGTGGTCTTGTTAGCCAGGCTCTTAACCTTTACTTTTTCTGAGCAGTTCCACCGTCACCAGAACCAGTAGCTACCCTTTATACCACTAGTTCATCCAGGAGGAGTCACCTTTTAGCTCTTTTCCAACTCTCTAAACATGAAAAGATTGTCAAGTCACTTGTCATTTTGATCTTGTTAAAGTGGCTGCGAAACGACATCTACCCAAAATACGTTTACCCCTTTTTCGGGCTGGGATAGATTATTTACGAAAAAGGAATACCCCAGCCTATCATGACTAGGAGGCTGTCTCAGACATAGTTTTCTACCTTTACAGATCTGAGGAGCTATTTACGAAAAGGGACTATTGGAGTTTACTTTTCTGCTATCTTTTCAAACTCTCTAAACATGAAAAGATGTTGATTTATTCCTTTATCAGACTTGTTAAAACCTGATGACATCGGATTCAGTCATAATGACGATATTCGAGTTTCTCTTTCCTAGGGCTCGTTAAAAGTAATAGGATGGATTCGTCCGAAGGAAGAACTTATATCACAAGCATATGTTATCCCCTTCAAGCTTGTTTTAAAAAATAATTGGGGTGCTCACCAGAAATGGTGGGGAAAAATGGAACCAGTATTGTCGTCGTGTCGGCAGTATGTCACTCTTGAACATGGCACTTGTCTGCATTCGTGTCAGGTTGGGGACATCTCATCTCATTCTCTGCTTGCCTCCATGGGTTTGGGTAATCCCTTTTGACCTCTCATATTCTCTTTGCCTTGTCATCATGACCTTTGATATTTTGATGTAAAATACTACCAAATCCACTGTCATGCCACCGGTATGTTCAAGAGAAGTTGACCTCTGCAGTTTCAACCTTCCTCTGATTCTCATCTGTTCCTAATTCACAAACATTACGTTCCTCTGTCTCGCGTCGATGATGTGGGAAACAATATTGCCCATTTTTTATCAAGGTTACTTCCCATCGACTTCAGCCCATTATCTAGGAAGCTATTATGGATGGCTTTGCCCATACCACACATCATGTATTTGAGATATAAGTTGTACTTGTCTACGCAGGTTTTTCGACGGCAGTGTTTTCAGTTGGACATGTTCTCATAAAGCATTTCACTCCTCTCTCTCTCTCGGGCCTCATGCTTTACGGGGCATCTATTACACAATAATTTGTCACCGTCACTGCAATCCCCTGTCCCGCACATTGGAGGGTCCATTCCGTGACCTGTGAGCAGTGACATGACCTAAAAACCACTTTCATGGCATCCTCCTTGATAAGGACAATCATTCCTCTGAAGATATTTTCCTGCAAAAATCCCTAAAAATAGACCTTTTGGTCTTGGTGCAACCAACCATTTCAGCCCTCGCGCTAATGGGGGAAATCCACCAAAGAGGGTGCGCAAAATGGCGCTCTTTCCGAGTGTATTGCCCGCGCCAAGCCTAATAAGGATTTAAAAAAAAAAATGGCATAAGTTTGATTCCAACCAACTCCTAAACGAGTCTCTAAAATGAGTTGGGAGGTTTGGCTCCGAATCTCCATGTAGGGGAAGTAGTTTTCCACCTATCATGGAAGCTTCCTTGAGGATAGGGCCAATCCCACCATTGTAGGGATCCCAACTCTCTTTCCACCATCTATATAAGCTTTTCATTTTCCCTTTGCAAGCTATCTTGAATAGAGATGAGTCAATAGCAAGGAGACTATCGCTAGACAGCCGAAGAGAGAGATACTTGTCCCATTCCTGACGAGCTTTACTGAGACGTACTCCGCTGTTGACCCACCGAAGGAAAATCCAGTGTTAGAGCTCAGGTTGTATCTTTCTTTGTTCTGATTAATAATAAAAAAATTCGATTATGGTTCCACTCAGATGTTCATGTCTTATGTTATGAGTTGTATCTTCTCCGACTAATATACAAAATATACTGCTCCACACACATTTTGTTAGGACCTACTGTGATGAGAATCAGATTTTATGTTGAGGAAGTGCCATATTCTCTGCAAACAACAGTAGCTTAGGACTTAAGTTAGGCCTCTTGTCGCATCTTGGTCTTTTGTAACTAGGAACCTGCGTCTTAGGGTGACTCGATTGTTGCCAGACCTGATCTGGGCTAGTAGGGATCGCCTCTATCCGCAGAGGGGATTTACCTTTCCAACATTAACTTTAACCTAACCTTAAATTTAACTTTACCCTTAACCTAACCTTAACCATAATCTTAACCTTAACATTAACCTTAAGCTTAACCTTACCCTTACCTAACCTTAACCTTAACCTAACCTTAACCTTAACCTTAACATTAAACTTAACCTTAACCTTTATCTAACCTTAACCTTAACCCTAACAATAAACTTAACCTTAACCTTAACATGAACCTTTACCTTAACCTTACCCTTAACCTTAACCTTGACCAAACCCTTAACCTTAACCTTAACCTAACCTTAACCTTGACCTTAACTATAACCTGACCATAACCTTGACCAAACCCTTAACATCAATCGTAACCTAACCTTAACCTTGACCTTAACTTAAAAACCAAAACCTAACCCTAACCTTTACCAAACCCTTAACATTAACCTTAACCTTAACCTTATCCTAACATTAACCCTAACCTTAACCTTAAATTTACCCTTAACATAACCTTAACTTTTCCCTTAACCCTAACCTCAGTCTTAACCTTGACTTGACCCATAACCTAACCTTAAGGTTAATGTTAAGTTACGTTAAGGTAAGGTTAATGTTATGGTTAGGTCAAGGTTAAGGTTAAGGTTAACGTTAAGGATAAGTCAAGGTTAAGGTTAAGATAATGTTAAGGTTAAGAGTTTGGTTAAGGTTAGGGTTAGGTTATAGTTAATGTTAAGGGTTTGGTCAATGTTAGGGTTAGGTTATAGTTAATTTCAAGGTTAAGGTTAGGTTAAGGTTATGGTTAAGGTTAAAGTTAAGGTTAAGGTTAAGGTTAAGGTTATGGCTATGGGAAGGTTAAGGTTAAGGTTAGGTTATAGTCAAGGTTAAGGGCTTATTCAAGGTTAGGGTTAGGTTAAGGTTAAGTTTAAGGTTAGGTTAAGGTTAAATTCAAGGTTAAGGTTATGGTTATGGGAAGGTTATGGTTAAGGTTAGGGTAAAGGTCAAGGTCAATGTTAAGGTTAAGTTAGGTTAAGGTTAAGGGTTTGGTCAAGGTTAGGGTTAGGTTATAGTTAAGGTCAAGGTTAAGGTTAAGTTAGGTTAAGGTTAAGGGTTTGGACAAGGTTAGGGTTAGGTTATAGTTAAGGTCAAGGTTAAGGTTATGTTAAGGTTAAGGTTAAGGTTAAGGTCAGGTTAACTTTAAGGTTAGGTTAAGGTTATGGTTATGGGAAGGTTAAGGTTAAGGTTAAGGTTAGGTTACAGTTATGGGAAGGTTAGGTCAAGGTCAAGGTTAACCTTAACCTTAACCTTAACCTTAACCTTCACCCTAACTATAACCTAACCCTAAATTTGACCAAACCCTTCACCTTAACCTAACTTAACCTTAACATTGACCTTGACCTTAACCTTAACCTTACCTTTACCCTAGCCTTAACCATAACCTTCCCATAACCATAACCTTAAACTTGACTTTACCCTTAACCTAACCTAAACCTTAACCTAATCCTAATCTTGACCAAACCTTTAACCTTAACTATATCCTAACCTTAACCTTAACCTTCCCATAACCATAACCTTAACCTTAACTTTACCCTTAACATAACCTTAACCTTAACCTTAACCTTGAATTTACCCTTAACCTTAACCTTACCCTTAACCTTAACCTTAAGCTAACCTTAACTTGACTAAACCAATAACTTGAACCTTAACCTAACCTTAACCTTGAATTTAACCTTAACCTAACCTTAACCTTAAAATTAACCTTGAATTTACCCTTAACATAATGTTAATCTTAACCTCCCGTGACCAAACCCTTAACCTTAACCTTAACCTAACTAAACCCTTAAGATTAGGGTAAAGTTAAAGTTAAGGTTAGGGTTAGGTTAATGTTATGGTTAAGGTTACGGTTAGGTTAAGGTTAAGGGTTTAGTTAGGTTAAGGTTAAGGTTAAGGGATTGGTCAAGGCTAAGGGTAAAGTCAAGGTCAAGATTAGGGTTAGGTTATAGTTAAGGTCAAGGTTAGGTTATGGGTAAAGTCAAGGTTAAGGTTAAGGTGAAGGTTAAAGTTAAGGTTAAGGTTAGGTTAAGGTTGAGGTTAATGGTAAAGCCAAGGTTAAGGTTAGGTTAAGGGTAAGGTTAAGGTTAAGGGTAAGGTTAAGGTTAGGTTAAGGTTAAGGTTATGGCTAAGGTTAGGTTAAGGGTAAAGTTAATGTTAAGGTTAGGTTAAGGTTATGGGTTTAGTCAGGTTAAGGTTAAGGTTAATGTTAAGGTTATGTTAAGGTTAAGGGTATAAGTTTAGTAAGGTTAAAGTTAAGGTTCAGGTTACGTTAAGGGTAAAGTCAAGGTTAAGGTTAGGTTAAGGTTAATTTTAAGGGTTTGGGAAGGTTAAGGTTAAGGTTAAGATATGGTTAAGGGTAAGGTTAAGCTTAAGCTTTAGGTTAAGTTAAGGTCAAGGTCAAGGTTAAGGGTAAGGTTAAGATTCAGGTTAAGGTTAAGGTTAATGGTTTGGTTAAGGTTAAGGTAAAGGTAAGGTTAAGGTTAAGATCAAGGTTAGGTTATAGTTAAGGTCAAGGTTAAGGTTAAGGTTAAGAGTGAAGGTTAAAGTTAAGGTTAAGGTTAAGACCCATAACCTTAACCTTCACCCTTAAAATTAACCTTAATATTAACCTTAACCTTCCCCTAAACCTAAAATTAACCTTAACCTGGACCTTAACCCTAACCTTAACCTTAACCTAACCTTAACCTAACCTTTACCTTGACTTTACCCTTAACCCTAACCTTAACCTGGCTAAATCTGTAACCTTAACCATAGCCTAACCTTAACCTTGACCTTAACTATAGCCTAAACCTAACCTTAACCAAAACATTAACCTTAACCTTAACCTTAACCATAACCTTAACCTTAACCTTAACTTGACTAAACTCGTAAACTTTACCTAGCCTTAACCTTAACCTTAACCTTCCCATAACCATAACCTTAACCTTACCCTTAACCTTAACCTTAACCTTACCTTAACCTTAACCTTAACCTTAACCTAACCTTAACCTTAACCCTGACCTTAAACTTAACCTTCACCCTTAACCTTAACCTACCTTAACCTTAACCTAACCTTGACCTTAACTATAACCTAACCCTAACTTTGGTAAGGTCAAGGTTAAGGTTAAGGTTATGGTTATGGGAAGGTTAAGGTTAAGATTAAAGTTAAGGGTTTGTTTAAGGTTAGGTTTAGGTTATATTTAAGTTCAAGGTTAAGGTTAGGCTATGGTTAAGGTTAATGTTACAGGTTTCGTTAACCTGTAACCTTAACCTTAACCTTAACCCTAACTATAACCTTAACCTGACTAAAGCCATAACCTTAACCTTAACCTGACTAAACCTGTAACCTTAACCATAACCTTTAACATTACCCTAACCTTAACCATAAACTTTACCTTAACCTTAAATTTACCCTTAACCTAACCTAAATATAACCTAAACTTAACCTTAACCATAACCTTAACCTTGACCTTAACTATAACCTAACCTTAACCTTACCCTTAACCTAATATTAACTGTAACCTAACCTTAGCCTTATGGGTTTGGTCAAGGTTAAGGTTAACCTTAACCCTTACCCTTACCCTTAACTATAACCTAACCCTAACCTTGACCAAACCCTTAACCTTAACCTCAAGCTTACCCTTAACCTTAACGTTAACCTTAACCCTAACCTTAACATTAACCTTAACCTTAACCTTATCTTAACCTTAACATAACATTTACCTTAAATTTACCCTTAACCTTAACCTTAACCTTAGCCTAACCATAACCTTAACCTTAACTTTAACCTAACCCAAACCTTAACTTTACCCTTAACTTGACCTTAACCTTTGTTAGCCATCTATAAATTCTGTTATACCTCATGGTGGCTAAATAGTCTTTAGATTTCCAAAAAACGATATTTTTATGAAAAATTTTTGAGTTTTGGAAATCTCACTACCTTCATCCTCTTAATTTTATCATTTCACTGATAAACTTCACCCAAAGCCTCTAAGTTACCCTGCCAGGACAAAAAGGAATTATTTTTAAGCCATTTTTCATCATTTCATAAAATCATTTCACCCACTTTTCATCCATTTTTACCTATCCTAACCAATCATTTTTCCTCTAAAGATCCCTTTTACCCCTTCATTTACCCTCCATCCCCCTAAAAAATCCCTTCTAAAACATTAAAAACCCCTTCCTATGGTTTAAAACATCCCTCCTAACCTTATCGGAACTTCTTGAAAGGCCAAAAACCCACTTTAGGCATGTTCCCGATCTCTCATAAAGTAGGTGTTAAACCCCTGCGAGCTTACGCCCTTAGCCCTTTTTCCTTTATAATACCAAGGCCTATGACCATTGGCCAAGTCTCAGCCCTTTTTCATCCTCGCCTCTGGTCATTCCCTTTCTCCACTTAACCTTTCCCTGTACCTTACCTTCAACCCTTTCCCCTTATATATTTCCTCTGCTACCATGTTTTTCCCCGATATGATTTGGACCGTTGATCTTAACCGATCCAATGGTGATCATTCTTTCTCCTGCTCCATCCTCACTCTCTGAACTCCTTATTATTTTTAAACCCGCTAACAGATCTTAACCGTTAAATCCCCAGATCTAATGGCTCTCACTGACCCACATTTCTAAACCTCGCTCGATAGTCATTTCACTACCCGAAACAACAGATGGCGTCATCCACTGTCCCACCTTCCACTAAACCTTTTGCCGACCCATTTTTCGCCTACCACCTGTCCTCTGCGATCAAGCACCTTGTCCCATCGCACACCCTCTCCGCCATTGATCTAGCTCCCCCATATCCAATGGTCCTGATCAAATTTCATGCCCAATCCTCCACATAGGGTTACCACCTAATTTCAACGCGATAAAAGTGGTTTTTAGCCAAGAAACATGTCAACCATTGTATGGTATCACACTCACCGAGGTTACAACCACTTACCACTTAAACCCTGCACGAATATTACCTTATAATTGCCCCAAAACCACCCTTCACCATTCGCGCCAAAATTCAAATTCATCCCTTTTCTTCATCATTCTGTCATTTATTTTCCCCTCTGCACACTTTCTCCCTCTGAAAATTGCTGCATTGCCATACCGAGCCTCTGAAAGTAGTTTTATCCACGAACACAGATTTTTATAATCTGTTTTATGTTTTAATTTGTAGGTTTAATGGAAGATAAATGAGCCAACCCTCCCAAAGCTACAAACAGTGGCAAAACCCAGGATGATGATCCCCAAGGCTAGATAATCAGAAAAGGGACCCAGGGTTCGAGTTCAAAGGTTTGATCAGTTTCTCATGAGCATTGGTCAACGAAACCCTCCAGCATTGAAGGAAGCCACCTGTACACCAAAAAAAATGGAGAACAGTGAATATTAAAGCACAGAAAGAAAATATTAAAGGTTAAAGAATAAGCTAGAATATCAAAAGCTTAACCAAATATATTAAAAACAAAAAGCATAGTTAAAGATAAATTAATTAAAGGATAAAATAGTCAGCAAAGTGACAAAGATAGAAGATGATAAAGGAAGGCCAAAAATAATTATCAGAGGCCTAAACAGAGTTTATAGGGATAATCAGACAGATCAGCAAGAAATAATGCTTTGAATTACAAATCACTGAAGCAATTACTCCTCCAAATATGAAATGACACTTGCCAGCCTAAATTGCCTCAAAGGAAACATAAATTTATTAAAAAATAGAGATATTTTGTATATACAGCTCAGAAGTTATTTCCAGCCCACCAAATAAGCCTGAAAGTCAACAAAAGAAACTAAGTAGTTCAAAGAGTTAATGTAATATTCATTATGCAGAGTTAGACTTAAATACATTTTTGCCTTGGTCCTTGCATGGTCTCAAAAGTCAAAAACATTTACTCTACCATTTATGAAACATTTAAGGACCCATTCTTCACCCCACCTCCTCATTTCATCTATAAATATCATATGAGGAGCTCATTGTAGTTGTTGGTTGTATTATTATTGAAGTGTAAGATAGTTTCTGAAGTTTTTGACGTGTTGTTGAGTAGTTGAAGAATACTAGGATGAGAAGAGAAGTTTTGAGTTGTGAAGACCTGTTGGACTTGAAGTATGTAACTGGTTTGAACATCAATAAAAAAATTTGATTCAAAGGATACTGGTCTATGTTAATGGTGATGTTATTCCTCACTATTTTTGTTTCTCCTTTTGTTTTACAAACTGTCCATTTTCTCTGATAAAGAATAGAAAGTTTAGATTAGGATTTACTGTCAAAAGTACCCTATTTCTGTCTGAAAGATTTATCTTTATGTTTTCTTCTGCTAAGGTATGTTTAGAAGATTCTTAATTTCCCTCTAGGTTTATCCAGCTTGTTGTTTTGAGAATGATTCAATAGAATATAACCAGGGAATGTTGGTAAGCCCATATCCTTCTGAGTATAACATGAGATATTTTTCTTGAATGATCTTTTCAAATGTTTGCTAATTAGAGTTAACCCACGGAATTCTATGGTTTTCCCTATCCTCGGGCTAGTCTTTAATAGTTTTTTTGAAAGATCCCTTGAGAGTATGCCAAAAGCAGGCTAGATTCATAATTTTTGTCTGATGTTAGGCTATTTTATTTGTTCCCTTATACGTTTTCTTCTTTCTGAAAGTAGTCTTAGGATTACTGGATTGTTGTCTTACAGGTTTGCTTTATTACAAGTTTTCCCAAAGAAGTCTATTGTTTGCCCTGTCCCTTGGCTTGCTTCAAACAATCACTTTGAAAGGCTTTTCTTGTTTAGTGGAGTTAATATATTCTTAATTGATTATTAGATTAGCTTCTTTCACAATATATTAATGTTTCATATCGCA
Source organism: Pinus albicaulis (assembly GCA_034641835.2). Lineage (NCBI taxonomy): Eukaryota > Viridiplantae > Streptophyta > Pinopsida > Pinales > Pinaceae > Pinus > Pinus albicaulis. The sequence continues at coordinate 368,664 of JAXQQM020059471.1, forward strand.
ATTCAATCTAAAAGATCCTTTGATATAAATGACTTTCCCTATGGAAACCCTTGAAGAATTGTTGTACAATTAAATCCTTTTGTGACTCCATAGCCCAATGGGTTAATACTATTTCATGACCTATCTTTTCAGCTGAAACATTCTTTCAATTTACTCTCACCTTCACCCTTCAACTGACCTCTTCAGTTAATGATATTCACCCCAACCAAAAAATCAAACAAGTTCCTAAGAGCTTCATAACTAGCCTAATATCTTAAACAAAGCACAAAGATATATCTTCCAAATATACTTATATAGAGAGATCCCTCTCTGAATCCATGAAGGCTAGGTCCTAGGATTCCAGAATGGTTCTGAGTAGCCCCCTACAATGTTTATTCTTACCATTATTCTAAATCACATGGAGCCAACAACCTTAACCTTAACCTTAAATTTATCTTAACCTTAACCTAACATTAGCCTTGAATTTACCCTTAACCTTAACCTAACTTTAGCCTTAAATTTAACCTTAACCTTAACCTAATGTTAACCTTAACCTTGACTTTACCCTTAACCTTAACCTTAACTTGACTAAACCCACAACCTTATCCTTAATCTTAACCTTAACCTAACCTTAGCCTTAATCTTAACCATAACTATAACCTTAACCTGACTAAACCCCTAATCTTAACCTTAACCTTTGACCTTACCCTAAACTTAACCATAACCTTAGAATTAACCTTAACTTTACCTTTAACCTAACCTAACTATAACCTAAACTTAACATTAACCATAACCTTAACCTTGACCTTAACTATAACCTAACCTTAACCCTACCCTTATCCTAACCTTAACCTTAAGGGTTTGGTCAAGGTCAGGGTTAACCTTAACCCTTACCCTTACCCTTAACTATAACCTAACTCTAACCTTGACCAAACCCTTAAACTTAACTTGACTAAACCCATAACCTTAACCTTACCCTTAACCCTAACCTTACCCTTAACCTTCCCATAACCTTAACCTTAAACTTAACCCTAACCTTAACCTTAACCTTCCCCTAACCTTAACCCTAACCTTAACCTTAAATTTACCGTTAACCTTAACTTTAACTTTAACTTAACCTTAACCTTGACCAAACCCCTAACATTAACCTTAAACTTGACCTTAAACTTAACCTTACGCTTAACCTTAAACTTAACCTTGACCTGAACTATAACCTAACCCTAACCTTAGGTTAAGGTCAAGGTTAGGTTAAGGGTAAAGTCAAGGTTAAGGTTAAGGGTAAAGTCAAGGTTAAGGTTAAGGTTAAGGTTAAAGTTAAGGTTAAGGTTAAGGTTAGGTTATAGTGAAGTTTAAGGTTAAGGTTATGGGAAGGTTAAGTTTAAGGTTTGGTCAAGGTTAGGGTTAGGTTATAGTTAAGGTTAAGGTCAAGGTTAGGTTAAGGTTAAGGTTACATGTTTAGTCAGGTTAAGGTTAAGGTTAAGGTTAAGGTTAGGTTAAGGGTAGTTTCAAGGTTATGTTTATGGTTATAGGAAGGATAAGGTTAAGGTTAGGTTAAGGGAAAGTCAAGGTTAAGGTTAGGTTAAGGTTAAGGTTATTGTTAGGTCAAGGGTAAGGTTAAGGTTATGGTTAAGGTTAATGTTAAGGTTATGTAAAGGTTAATATTAAGGGTATGCTATAGTGAAGGTTAAGGTTTTGACTCGTAACCTTAAACCTTAACCTTAATCTAACCTTAAAATTAACCTTATCTTAACCTTAACCTTAACCTTAACCTAACTATAACCTTAACTTAACCTAAATTAACCTTATCCTTAACCTTAAACTTAACCTTACCCTTAGGTTAAGGTTAAGGTTAGGGTATGGTTAGGGTAAAGGTTAAAGTTAAGGTTAAGGTTAAGGGTTTGGTCAAGGTTAGGGTTAGGTTATAGTTAAGGTTAGGTTAAGTTTAAGTTTAAGGTTAGGTTATGGTTAAGGTTAGGTGAAGGTTAAGGGTAAAGTTAATGTTAATGTTAAGGTTTGGTCAGGTTAAGGTTAAGGTTATGGTTTGGTCAAGTTAAGGTTAAGGTTAAGGTCAAGGTTAAGGTGACGGGTAAGGTTAAGGTTAGGGTAAGGTTAAGGTTAAGGTTAAGGTTAGGTTAAGGTTATGGGTTAGGTTATAGTTAAGGTTAAGGGTAAGGTTAGGGTTTAGATTAGGGTAAGGTTAATATAAGGTTAAGGGTAAGATTAAGGTTAAACAAACCTTATCTTAACCTTAACCTTAACCTTAAACTAACCTTAACTTGACTAAACTCGTAATTTGAACCTTAACCTAACCTTAACCTTGAATTTACCCTTAACCTAAACTTAACCTTAACCTTAACCTTAACTTTACCCTTAACGTAACATTAATTTTAACCTTAACCTTACCCTTACCATTAACCTTAACTTTAACCTGAACCTTTACCCTAACCTGGCCTTAACCTTAACCTTAACCTAACCTTAGCCTTGACCTTGACCTTGACCTTAACCTTAACCATAACCTTAACCTTAATCTTAGTTGTAACCTTAAAGATAACATTAAGGTTATGGATTAATGTTAAGGGTTTGTTCAAGGTTTGGGTAGGTTATAGTTAAGGTCAAGGTTAAGGATAGGTTAAGGTTAAGGTTACGGGTTTAGTCAGGTTAAGGTTAAAGTCAAGGTGAAGGGTTTGGTAAAGGTTAGGGTTAGGTTAAGGTTAAGGTTAAGGTTATGGTTAGGTAAACGTTAGGTTAGGTTAAGGTTAAGGTTAAGGGTTATGGGTTTAGTCAGGTTAAGGTTAAGGTAAAGGTGAAGGTGAAGGGTAATGTTAAGGTTAAGGTTAAGGTTAAGGTCAAGGTAAAGGTTAAGGTTAAGGTTAGGGTTAGGTTAAGGGTAATGTTATAGTTAAGGTTAAGGTTAGGTTAACTTAAGGTTAAGGTTAAGGTTAGGTTAAGATTAAGGTTAGGTTAAGGGTAAAGTTAAGGTTATGGTTAGGGTTAAGGTTAGGGTAAGGTTAGGGTTAGGTTAAGGGTAAGGTTAGTCAAAGGTTAAGGTTAAGGTTAGGTAAGGGTAAGGTTAAGGTTAAGTTTAACGTTAAGGTTATGGTTAAGGTTAAGGTTAGGTTAAGGTTAAGGTTAAGGGTTTTTGAAGGTTAAGATTATGTGTTAGGTTATAGTTAAGGTTAAGGGTAAGATTATGGTTTAGGTTAGGGTAAGGTTAATATAAGGTTAAGGGTAAGATTAAGGTTAGCCAAACCTTATCTTAACCTTAACCATAACCTTAACCTTAAACTAACCTTAACTTGACTAAACCTGTAACTTGAACCTTAACCTAACCTTAACCTTGACTTTACCCTTAACCTAACCTTAACCTTAACCTTAACTTTACCCTTAACATAACCTTAATGTTAACCTCACCCTTACCCTTACCCTTAACCTTAACCTTTAAGGTCAAGTTTAAGGTGAAGGTTAAGGGTAAAGTTAATGTTAAGGTTAGGTTAAGGTTAGGTTAAGGTTATGGGTTAGGTTATAGTTAAGGTTAAGGGTAAAGTTAAGGTTTAGGTTAGGGTAAGGTTAAGGGTAAGATTAATGTTAACCAAACCTTATCTTAACCTTAACCTTATCCTTAAACTAACCTTAACCTGACTAAACCTGTAACTTGAACCTTAACCTAACCTTAACCTTGATTTTACCCTTAACCTAAACTTAACCTTAACCTTAACCTTAACTTTACCCTTAACCTAACCTTAACGTTAACTTTAACCTTACCCTTACCCTTAACCTTAACCTTAACCTGAACCTTTACCCTAACCTAACCCTAACCTTAACCTTAACCGTAACCTTAACCTTAACCTAACCTTAACCTTGACCTTGACGTTAACCTTGACCTTAATCTTATTCGTAACCTTAAATATAAGGTTAAGGTTATGGGTTAATGTTAAGGGTTTGTTCATGGTTTGGGTAGGTTATAGTTAAGGTCAAGGTTAAGGTTAAATTCAAGGTGAAGGTTTGGTAAAGGTTAGGGTTAGGTTAAGGTTAAGGCTAAGGTTATTTTTATGGGGTGGTTAAGGTTAAGGTTATGGTTAGGTTAAGCTTAAGGTTAAGGGTTATGGGTTTAGTCAATTTAAGGTTAAGGTTAAGGTGAAGGTGAAGGTGAAGGTTAAGGGTAATGTTAAGGTTAAGGTCAAGGTCAAGGTCAAGGTCAAGGTCAAGGTCAAGGTCAAGGTCAAGGTTAAGGTTAGGGTTAGGTTAAGGGTAAGGTTATAGTTAAGGTTAAGGTTAGGTTAACTTAAGGTTAAGTTAAGGTTAAGGTTAAGGTTAGGGTAAGGGTAAATTTAAAGTTATGGTTAGGGTTAAGGTTAGGGTAAGGTTAGGGTTAGGTTAATGTTAAGGTTGGGCAAAGGTTAAGGTTAAGGTTAGGTAAGGGTAAGGTTAACGTTAAGGTTAACATTAAGGTTAAGGTTATGGTTAAGGTTGGGTTAAGGGTAAATTTAAGGTTAAGTTTAGGTTAAGGTTAAGGTTACGAGTTTTGTCATTTTAAGGTTAAGTTTATGGTTACGGGTTTACTCAAGTTAAGGTTAAGGTTAAGGTTAAGGGTAAGGGTAAGGTCAAGGTTAAGGTTAATATTATGGTTATGGGAAGGTTAAGGTTAAGGTTAAGGGTTTGGATAAGGTTAGGGTTAGGTTATAGTTAAGGCCAAGGTTAGGTTTAAGGTTAAGGCTAAGGTCAAGGTTAAGGTTAAGATTAGGATAAGGGTAAGGTTAAGGTTAGGTTAAGGTTAAGGTTAAGGTTAAGGGTTTGGGAAGTTTAAGGTTAAGGTTAAGGTTAGGTTAAGGTTAATTTTAAGGTTAAGGGTTTTGTTAAGGTTAAGGTTATTTTAAGGTTAAGGTTAATGTTAAGGGTTTGGTCAAGGTTAGGGTTAGGTATAGTTAAGTTCAAGGTTAAGGTTAAGTTATAGTGAAGGTTAAGGTTAAGGGTAAGTTTAGGGTAAAATTTAAGGTTAAGGTTAAGGTTAAGGTTAAGGGTAAAGTTAAGGGTAAGGGTAAGGGTAAGGTCAAGGTCAAGGTCAAGGTCAAGTTCAAGGTCAAGGTTAAGGTTAAGGTCAAAGGTTTGGTCAAGGCTAGGATTAGGTTAAGGTTGAGGTTAAGGTTAGGTTAGGTTAAGGGTAAGGTCAAGGTTGAGGTTAGGTTAAGGGTAAGGTTAAGGTTAATATTAGGTTATGGTTACGGTTAAGGTTAAGGTTGATGTTAAGGGTTTGGTAAAGGAGGTTAGGGTTATTGTTAAGGTTAAGGTTAAGGTTAAGGTTAGGGTTAGGATTAAGGTTAGGGTTGGGTTAAGGTTAAGATAAGGATAAGGTTAAGGTTAAGGTTAGGTTATGGTTAATGTTAAGGTTAAGAATAAGGTTAGGGTTAAGGTTAGGGTTAGGTTTAGGTTAAGATAAGGATAAGTTTAAGGTTAAGGTTAGGGCAAAGGTTAAAGTTAAGGTTAAGGTGAGGTTAAGGTTAACTTAAGGGTAAATTAAACCCATAACCTTAACCTTAACCTTAACCTTAACCTTCACTATAACCTAACCCTAACCTTGACCAAACCCTTAACCTTAACGATAACCTAAACTTAACCTTAACCAAACCCTCAACCTTAACCTTGAATTTACCCTTAACCTTAAACTTACCCATAACTTTAACTTTACCTTAACTTAACTTAACCTTAACCTCGACTTTGATCTTAACCTTAAATTTAACCTTATCCTAACCTTAAGGGTTTAGTCAGGTTAAGGTTAAGGTTAAGGGTTTGGTCAAGGTTAGGGTTAGGTTAAGGGTGAAGGTTAAGGGTAAGGTTAAGGTTATGGTTAGGTTAAGGGTAAAGTTAAGGTTAAGGTTAGGGTTAATGTTATGAGAAGGTTAAGGTTAAAGTCCAGGTTAAGGTGAAGGTTAATGGTAAGGTTAGGGTAAGGTTAAGGTCAAGGTCAAGGTTAAGGTTAAGTTAGGTTACGGTAAGGTTAAGGTTACAGTTAGGTTAAGGTTAAGATTAGGTTAAGGTTAAAGTTAAGTTTAAGGTTAGGTTAAGGTCAGGGTTAAGGTTAGGTTAAGGGTAAAGTCAAGGTAAAGGTTACGCTAAGTGTAAGGGTTTGGTCAAGGTTAAGGTTAAGGGGTAGGTTAAAGTTAAGGTCAGGTTAAGGTTAAGGTTAAGGGTTTGGTCAAGGTTAAGGTTAGATTATATTTAAGGTTAAGGGTAAAGATAATGTTATGGTTAAGGTTAAGGTTAGGGTTAGGTTATAGTTAAGGATAAGATTAGGCTAAGGGTAAAGTTAAGGTTAAGGTTAGGGTTAATGTTAAGGGAAGGTTTTATTTAAGGTTAAGGTTAAGGTTAAGGTTAGGTTAAGGTTAAGATAAGGTTAAGGTTAAGGTTAGGTGAAGGGTAAAGTTAAAGCTAGGTTAGGTTAAGGATAAGTTTAAGGGTTTGGTCAAGGTTAGGGTTAGGTTATAGTTAACGTTAGGTTAAGGTTAGGTTAAGGGTAAAGTCAAGAATAAGGTGAAGGTTAAGGGTAAGGTTAAGGTTAAGGTTACGGGTTTAGTCAGGTTAAGGGTTTGGACAAGGTTAGGGTTAGGTTAAGGTTAAGGTTAAGGTTAAGGTTAGGTTAAGGGTAAATTAATGTTTAACGCTATGGTTAAGGTTAAGGGTAAGATAGCATTGAGGTTAAGGTTAAGGGAGTAAGGTTAAGGCTAAGGTTAAGGTTATCTTAAGTTTTATTTTAAGGTTAAGGATAAGGGTTTGGTTAAGGTTAATTTTAGGTTAAGGTTAATGTTTACCCTAACCTTGAGAAAACCCTTAGCCTTAACCTTAATCTCAACCTTAACCTTAACCTTAAATATAACCTAACCCTAACCTTGACAAAACCTTAACTTTAATCCTAACCATAACCTTAACTTTACCCTTATCCTAACCTTGACTTTTGTTAGGTATTCATAGTTTTCAAGATTGGAAAGAACAAATGCTGTAGAGCCTACATCAAAACCACTTTGGAATCCTAGGATCTAGCCCTCCTGGATTCAAAGAGGGATATCTCTACACAATTGTTTTTCAAAAGATATGATATTAAGGCATATGATATGATATTAGGCTAGTTATGAAGTACAAGGGTTTTGTTTGTTTTGGTTGTGATGAATATCACCAAAATGAGGGAAGTATTTTTGAAGGGTAAAGGTGTGAGTAGGTTGAAAGAATGGTTCAGCTGATAGGATAGATAAGAAACAATATCAATCCATTGGGGTAGGGAGTCAAAAATGATTTAATTGCATAGCGAGTTTCAAGAATGGTCTATGGAGCAAGTAATATATATCGAAAGATCTCTTTAACATTGATTTTGTGGTATGGAACATTAAGAAATGTGATGAAAGAAGCAAATACATAAGAAAACAAAGGGCAGCTTAAGATCAAGTAAGGACTTTTAACCTAGACTGCTTTCATCATACTCAAAGGAAAACAAAGGATAGCTTAAGATCAAGTAAGGACTTTTAACCTAGCCTTTTTTTAGCATATTCTCAAAGAAAAAATTTAAGACAAAACAAAGAATAGCCTAAGATCAGGTAAGGACTTTTAACCTAGCCTGCTTTCAACATATTCAAAGGAAAACATTCAAGATGAACATGAAAAGTAGCCTAAGATCAGGTAAGGACTTTTAACCTAGCCTGCTTTTGGCATACTCTTAAGGGAAACTTTCAAAGACAATATCTCAAATTGTACTCAGTAAACATAGGCTCACCAACACTTCACTAGTTATACTCTATTGAATTATCCTCAAAACACAATTAGAAGAAAACATAAAGATAAATATTTATCAGTGAGAAATAGGGTACTTTACAGTAAATCCTAATCTATATTTTCTGTTCTTTATCATAGAAAGTGGATAGTATGGAAAACATGATAAAAATAACAATTACAGTAAGAAAAACATCACCATTGACATAGACCAGGATCCTGTAAATCAGCTTGTATATTTGATGTTCAAACCAGTTACATTTTTCAAGTCTAGTAGGTCTTTACAGCTTCAAACTTCTCATCTCAGTATATCTTTCTCCAATTACAAAATGGAGATTCATCATCCTCAACAGTTATTTACATTCAATGAGTATGCAACCAACCATAATACTAGACTCCTCATATGATATATATAGGTGAATTGAGGAGGTGGAGTGAAAGGAAGGTCTAATTGTTCAATTAATATAGAGTAAATACTTCTCAACCTTTTGGAGACCAAATGGAGAATCTTTTGGATGTTTAACCGTGTTTTAATTAATTTTACATTAACTTTTATTTATTTCAGTCACTTTTGTTGACTTTGGAGGCTTTTGGTAGGCTGGTAATTACTTCTGAGCTGTCTTTGGCAAATATCTCTGACTGTGCATTAAATTTGTATTCTTTTGAGGAAAATAAACTTGTAGGTGGCATTTTGAGTATTAATTGCCTCACTGATGTGGCATTCAGAGGCTCTCTTTGTTGATTTGTCTACTTTTGTGGCTTTAAACATTGATTTTCCTTTAATTTGTGCTTTAAGTCCTTATATTCATCTTCAGGCTTTTAAACCTTTTTTGCTGACTATATTCACTTTTAATCATCCCTTTCCTTTGGTTTTCAGCCTTCATTCCTTCCTTTAATCACTTTTCGGGCTTTCTGTCTTTTATCAACTGTATATACCTTTAATCCCTTTGTTTTAACTGTGCTTTATCCAATATTTGCTTGATTTAGGCCTTTGAACCTTTGTCTTTATGCTTAAATCATTTTTTGCACTTTTTTGCTATGGACAGGTGTTTGGGGCATACTGAGGGTTTGATTGTATAACCAATGCTCATGAAGCACCAGTCAAAGCATGAAATCGAACACTGAATGCTCATTTTTTGTGATTTTGCGGTTATTTGGGCTTCAGAGGTAGTGACCCTTGGCCCTGTTTCTTATTGAACCATGAGAAGGATTTTTGGCCTTAAAAATACCATCAAATCCTGCAAAAAAAAAAAAAAAACATTAATAAAACCTGCGAGGGAGGGTTTTGACTGCTCATCAAAGATCATGTGGAGGCGAAAGGAGCATTGAGGAGAGAAAAAATCATGCAGGAGGAGTTTCTCCAGACAAAACTTGTGAAAATAGGGTTTAATTTGAATATAGGCACGGATACTAGAAAAGTGGTTTTGGGAAAACCACAAATGGTTTTCATGCTCGTAAACGGTGGTAAGATGTTTATCATGAAACGAATGCGATATCGTTTATCGCGTGACACGTGTCCTCCAAAAACCACTAATTTCGCATTCAAGTTGCACGATGGAGGGGTTTGGGGATCGGAATACATCAGCCATTCGATATGTGGGGATGCAGATCAACGACGGTGGATGAGCATGATAATTTGAAGTTTTTCGGTGGGAAGAGGCGGTGGGACCAAGGTGACATCACGTATTTTGTCGTGTAGTGAGAGTATGGAGGGTGAGGGGAAAGCATGGTGGCCGTTGATATTTATAGATATACGGTGATGATTTCTTTGTGGAGTGGTAAGGCGAGGAAGAAAAAGGAATGGAGGAATGCCGCTAAGGGAAAAAGGGAAGGTGGGGGTGATTTAGCACCATCGAATCAAATAGATCTACAACCAAGATTCATGTGGGATTTGACAAGTGTGGCAGGGGGGGAAACAAAGAAAAACATGTTTTACAAGGGGAGCAGGGGTAAAATAAAAGGTAAGGGAAGGGGGCTAGGAGGAAAGGGGCGGGAAGGGGGATTTTTAGAAGGAAAATAAGTGATATGGGGGCAGTGTGTGAATATGAAATGGGGGGAATGAAATGATGGAAATGGGGCCTTTAGGAAACAATTTTCTTTGGGAACAATAGGATTTTGAAGGTTTTGAAGTGAAAATATCAAGGAAATGGACTTTTTTGGACAAGGAACTTAAAGAGGCTTCAATAAGTCACAAATTTTGCATGAAATTTGTTTCTTGAAGACTAAAGACCTGTTTTAGCCATCATCAGCTATAACAAAATTTTATTGATGGCTAACAGTGGCTCCACTTGGGGATGACAGCTCCTTGGAGGTGTTAAGAACTTCAGAAATTGATCTCTGGAATGTAGACCTGTACCTTTATCCATTGACAACCTTTTATTCCTTGACCATTCTCCCTAAAAATATGATCAGTACTTTGTATCAGTAAAAAAATTTATCCCAAACATTCTACATACACAACCTACTTTCCTAACATTTTTTCTTCATAAGGTGCACTTGGACTTGCAAACCTTTTGACATCAACATTCTATTATTTTATTGAAAGCAGGAAACTAATCTAAGTCTACCCTTATTTCTTCCATGAGTTCAGATTAAACAGTTGAACTCATAAATTATCTACCTAAGCCACTATCTGCCAATATTAAACTGTCTGACAGATTTTATTCTCTATTTTATAAAACAGAAATTTAAATCACAGCCAAACTAGGATTAGGATGTCTAATTTGCTATGGTGTCTATGGCTATATATACAAAATGCACATATACATTATTTGCAGAAAATTTAAAACAAAACTACGAAGGTTTAAGATCTGAAAATTACAAGCATCCTTCATTCTTCTTATGACTCAGATTTTGATTTTTTTAGAGTCATCTTTTTTCTCTACTTGGTTCAAGTTTTCAGTGTATTAGAACCATTATTTTCTTTTGCTTTGGCTCAAGTTTTGATCTGATTAGAGCCATTTCTTTCTATCCTAATCTAATCTATTGATAAGCCAAGATTAAACAATTTGGAAAATCTGATTTACTAACCTATCAGCAGTAAATTGAAATCTATCTAGTCATGATTAGGCTGTATGACTAAATAGCAGTGTTCTTTTTGGTAGTGGAATTTAAGCTTGCACACTTTCAGATTTCCTTTATCTTTTTTTGCATGGAGCTATACCTTTCTTGTTTTATTTCTGCCATATTTTTCTCTTTTCTATTGTTTTTGTATTTTTATCTTTTTTCAAATTCAAAAACAGTGTTATATACAATGAACAAAAAAGCTTTGAAACTAAAAATATCAGTTAACAGAAATAATTTTTGAGAACCCTGCCATTGACATGACCTCCAAAATACTCATCTCCATCCAATTCTTGCAAAAATAATGTATTATTTCCAATATCAAATTGAATAATATATGGGTCTTGCCATAGGTTATCAAATTTTCCATGTTTTCCATTATCTTCTCTCCTTGAATCCCATTTCAATATTTTGTCACCAATTTTAAAGTCACTTGCCTTGGTTCTTTTGTCAAATAGCTTCTTGATGTTTTCTTGTAGTTGTTTTTCTCTGATGTATACCTCCTCTCTGGTTTTTTGTAGATGTATAGTCTGGTTTATTCTTCTTGTCATATCATCATCTTCAGACTGTACTTCTTGGATTAGCTTCATGACTGGCACTCCTAAATTGGTTGGAAATATTGCATCTGTTCCATAAACTAGCTGGTAAGGAGACATCCCAATTGAATTTTTGATTGTCAATCTATCTGCCCATAATGCATGTAGTAGCTTACTGTGCCATGATTTCTTGTTATCTTCCAGTAGCTTCATGATTATGTTGACCAAAATTTTATTTAAGGATTATGACAACCAATTACCTTGAGGGTAATAAGCTGTAGAATGACCCAATATAATATGATATTTATGAAAGAATTCTACCATATTTTTAGTTCCAAATGCAACAGCATTTTCAGTTATGATCTTCCTAGGACAACCAAATCTAGACAGTATATGGTTTTCAAGGAATGAAATGATGACTGAGTCTATGGAATTTCTAGATGGGATGGCTTCTATCCATTTGGTAAAATAGTTTGTTGCTATGAGGATCCACCTATGTTGGGAAAATGAAGTAGGATGGATTTCCCCAATGAATTCTAAACCCCACTGTTGAAAAGGAGCTTCAACAGTGATTGGTTGCAGAGGGAAGGGAAGCATTTTTCTTTTGCCTTCAAAAATTTGGCATTTGTGGAAGGCAGTAATCATTTTGTGGACATATTGAAAGATAGTGGGCCAGTAGTAACCATCTCTAAGGATTTTGTTAGCAGTTTACTTCCAATAGAGGTGGCCTCCACATTCTCCTTCATGAAACTCATGATTGATCTTATCTGCGTCATTCTCAAGCAAACATTTAAGAAATAATCCACTAGCATTTTTCCAATATAAAAATTTATCCAAAATGCAGTAATTTACAGCTTTCAACTTTAAGAATATTTCTTTTGTTTTAGACAAACCAGGAAGAGCATTAAGATTGATCAAAACATACAAAATATCAGCATACCAAGATGAATTCAGAAAATGATCTTCAATAATTGGAGTTGTCAACTCCTCCTGTTCATCTAATGCATTAAACATTTTTATATCAAGAGCTTGAAAGTTGGATTCAACCATAAGCCTTGCTAGTCCTTGACCTTTTATGAGCTTAGTGGGCTTTATTTCTAAGTCATATTCTAAAATTACAGCAATCCACTTTCCTCTTTTGCCATCTGGATCTTGTGTCAATGTGTATTTTACAACTGAATGAGGCACACATGCTATAATGTGGGAATGTAAAATATAAACTCTGAAGTCCTTTAAGGCTTTGACCAAAGCAAAGGCTTGTTTTCCATTATATTGTACTTAAGAGGTGCATCTCTCAATGCCTTGCTGAAAAATGAAATTGGCTACTCTTGTCCTTTCAAGTTTTTCTATAATAGGACAACAACTACTGTATGTTCTGATGCAAATGAAAAAAATGAAGAAATCCTTTTTAAAATTAGGACTGATAATAAATGGTGTTTTGGTAAGTGCTCATTTTACTAGCTCAAATGATTTCTTTCCTTATAAGGTCCATTTAACTCCTTCTGATATTTTAAGCATATTTGTCATGTTTCTAAGGAGTTCAGCTAGATTGGGTATGAACCTTCTCAAGAAATTAATCATCCCAATGAAATATTGAAGTTCCTTGATGTTTCTAGGATGGTTGATTTGCAATATACCATCAATCCTCTTTGGGTCTATTCTTATTCCCTCTTCAAATATGATATGTCCAAGGAGTTTACCTTCTTGGAGGCCAAACAGTTTTTTCTTTGGATTTAAGGACAACCCATATTTCATACATTTCTCAAAGACTTTTCTCAAATGTATTAGGTGTTCTTCATATGTTTTAGAATAGACAGTGATGCCATCTAAGTAAATCACTATGAATTAACCTATATCTTCTGAGAATGAAATATCCATGGCTCTCTGAAATGTGGCACCAACATTCATTAAACCAAAGAGAATTTTCAAATACATGAAAGTACCCCAAGGAGTAGTAAACATTGTTTTAAATTGATCATCAAGATGTACCAATATTTCATTGTAACCTGAGAAGCCATCTAGCAAAGAAATTCTTCTAGAACCAAGTACCCTTTGTAAGATATGATCCATTTTGGGCAAGGGATAGTTGTCATTTAATGAGGCTTTGTTTAAGTTTCTAAAGTCAATGCAAAGCCTTATTTCTCTTGTTTTCTTCCTAACTGATACAAGATTAGATACCCACTTTGAGTATCTACCAGGGACTATAATTCCAACATCATATATTTTTCTAATCTCTTTCTCTACCAAAGGTAATTGAACAGGGTTGATCCTGCGCAATTTTTGTTTAAGAGGCTTTTGGTTTTCTTTGAGGGGTATCTTATGCTAGATTATTTCTGTATCATATGATTTTAGATCTTCATAGCTCCATGCAAAAACATCACAAAATTCTTTAAACAACTCAATTATTTCAGTTTAATGCGAGCTGGAAGTTTTTTAGACAGTTCGATCATTTTGGGCTTTTCCTCACTGCCTATGTTGCATTCTTCCACTTCAGATTTAATAGGTTCCAGTTTTGGCAACATCATTCATGTCAAACAATTCTTCTAATGGGACCAGTCCTTTTGGAAAGCTGTGATCTTTAGATTGCAGCACTTCTAAGTCTTCTTTTTCTAAATCTGTGCTATTTTCTGTTGTATGTTTGGGTTGATGAGTTAACAGATTTATATCAGCAATCTTAGGAGACTTTTCTTCTTCAAAAAGTGGGTTTTCTTCAGTAGGACAGTCTTTTTCATAATATAAATCTGAGTTTGGTTTTTCAAATTCATTTTTGGACTGTAGGAAGTCTTCTATTTGTTTATCTTCATCAAAAACTTGCCAATATTTTTCATTATCTGAGATAGATGGTCTATATTTGACTTAGGTGGTGCATTGCTTGGTTTCATAAGGTGTAAGACAAGTTATAGCAGCAAAGGCTAATCCATTGGCTAGAATGTTTTGGTTCCTTGGGACAAGGTAAGTTGGAATTCAGCAAATATTTTTAACAAGTCCATGGCATCATCTCTATAGGCTTTAAGTCTGGGATGTTTAGTAGTGTATTCTCCATTTACTTGTCTAATTATCAATTCTACATTTCCATGAACTGTTTTTCTTTTGGCACCTAATTTCTTCAATAAATGTAGGCCTAAAAGGAGAGCCTCATACTCTATTATTTTATTTATACATTGGAAGTTTAATCTATAGGAATGACCCTCAACATGATTGTTTTCAATGTTATGCACCCATATGCCTGCTCCTGCACTAGTTTTAGAGCAAGACCCATCAAAACTCATACTCCAAAGAGGATTGTTTTCATATTTGTCATTTATTTCATTGCCATCCTCTCTATTTTGTTTGCCTAACCTGTCATTGTGTTGTTCCTACAGGTTTGTACTATGCTAAATTTTGTTTTCCTCCTCAAGATTTTCATGGTTTTGAGGTATTGTTCTTTGATTTTCATGATCTGCACTATACTTATGACTGTTTTGGACATTAAGACATGTGATCTATTTACTGTGATTTTCTGAATTAGCAAACTTTCTTTTAGTTTTCTCCTCATTTTCCTCTTCATATATAGCTTCCCCTATGTTCAGATATGGAGGGAACACTATATTTGGTGATGTTTCATTGACTAACTCTTGCTCATTAGGAATATCATCATTGAAAAAAATGAATGAGTCAAGGTTAGTGTGTATGAAATAAAGAGGAGAATTTTTTGGTCTTTCCTGACTACTCACCATATATTTCATGTGTGTTTCTCTATAGAGTTTTCTAGGTTGACTGAAGACAGGGATGGTGGCATAAATCATATCCATATACATAGTACCTTGCAACTTAGCACCCCATGATCTTGAAAGAAGCATGCCATATTTGGGGGGTACATCAGCCACTACCACATCCATCACTAAGCATTTGGCTGGGATTTAGGTTAATTTTACACAAAGATCTTTGATCATGCCTAAGCATTTTACTCTAATGGAATCAAAAGAGTACAAATCTTTATATGGTCTGGTTATCTCAAGGCCTAATCACTCCATGATGACTTTGGGCATGAGGTTATGAGAGGCCCCTGAATCATGCATAGCATTGTGTAAAATCTTATCATGGATATTCAAACTGACATAAAATGGAGGGGTAGTTCCTTCTTGAAATTTTCCTTCAATCTTTGGTCCAAATAGGAGCTCTGGTTTATCATCACTTAAGTTAACACTGTCATGGACATTCTCTATGTTCAAGGCTTTCAAAACTTGATATCTATATATATTTTGAGTGACTAATTCAGTGAGAGGGACAAAGATTTTTATTTTAGTAATTTCACTCTCTAGGATAAAAGGAATCTGATTTTTCAAAAGGTTTGATTCAACGTTTTTAGTCACCAATTCACCAGCAAAATCAACTTGCTAATTTCTACTATTTACAACAGTCAAAATGGTTTTTTCATGAGCATTAGCTAAAATGATAGTGCTGCTAGGGTCACCACTCTGTTTTTCATTGATTTGGGTGTTTTTTCCCTTGTTTGGATTTGAACTTTTAGCCACTGTCTGATGGTTTTCTATTGTCTTTTTGGAAGTAGTTACAAGGTTGTTTTTGGCAGAATTTTCAAAGGTTTTCTTCTTGGGATTTTCTTGATTCTTTTTTCTTCTTAGGTCATATTTTTTAGGTGATCCTATGATGTCATTTTCAAAGTCTTGTTTATAGTATTAAGTTTCTGGTCTTCTATCATCATAAGGTGTATATAGAGCTTGTTTTTTTTCACGGAGGAAATCAGAATCCTCATTTCTTACTCCCAACATGTTTATGTTGTAATAGTCTATTTGTTCATTTGTTTCTTCATCCTCATTAACACAATTTTCTTGGAAAGTAGGTCTGATCTATTGATCAAAATCTTTTTGTCTGTTCTGAGGTTGATTTCTCCTAAAGTTCTGATTTTGGTTTTGGGATTGATTTCTGTTTTGAGGAGCAGATTGATTTTCTCTTGACTGAGTTTTTTCATACACGATCATTCTCTCCATCATCTTCTCCATCATCCTTTCCATTTTTTAGTCAGATGTGGAAGGTGCAGCTTCATCCCTATATGATACCCTCTTCCTAGTCCTCATTCTAGCTGTTTTCTCAATCAGATTTGTTTCCACACCGAGAGCTCCCTTTTGCATGTCTTCTAAAGTTAAGGGATCCCTTTCTCTTAGCTGATAGACAATTTTAGGATCAAATCCTTTAGGGAATTTGGCTAAATCTGAGCCTTGTGGAGGTTTCAAATCTATGGGTAGTGTGTTATAAACACTATTAAATCTAGTGCAATAATCTTGAACACTTTCCCCAGCATCTCTCTTGAGGTTGTTGTAATCTGAAAGTATTTGGATAGGGTTCTTCCTAACTTGCCATTTTTTTATGAATGTTTGATGTAAAGCTTGGAGATCATTAATACTATGAGGGGTTAAAATTTTGAACCATTTTCGTGCTTCTCCCCCTAAAGTTTGAGCAAATAATCTGAGTTTAATGGTCTCATCATCTATCTCATTTCTATCAAAATATTCATTCATTTTGTCCACATGTATTTGAGCAGTGATGGAATCACTAGCATCATATAATGGGATCTTGGACTGATAGTCGTGTGGAAAATTGGATAAAGGTAAAGGAAGGAGTAGAGGAGCATACCATGCTGCCATGATAGGAGGTTGTGGAAAAAATAGGGGGTTTGCAAGTGGAGGGTTTATGAAAGGCGGGGAAGGATGGAATGGAGTAGTTTGAAAAGTGGGTGTATGGATAACAGAGGTACTTGGACCAGCAAAAGACTGTTGAGTAGATATAGGATGGGAAAAACCAAAGTTATGAATGAAATGAAGGTCAGGTGAGTGGTTTCTCTACTATCAGTATGTTCACCACTATGTTGGGGTGAGTGTGGAGGCTGAAGGTATATCTAATCTATATTACCAATGACTTAGTTCTGGATGGGTTTCTTAAGTCAACTTGTGTATCTTCCATAGCTGAAAGGTTTTCAGGTGCAAAGTTAGCTCTATGAATTGGTCTGAAAACAGTTGAAGTTATGGATTTAGGAGATTTCTAAGGATACTTTCTGGATTATCAACTATCTTAGGAGGATTTGGGTCAGGATAGGCTCTAGTATAAATTATTCTAGAAGCCACTATGTGGTGTTTTTAGACCCAATGATGAGAAAAGTTCAGCCAAGTATGATAGTATTTTAAAGGCTAACTAATATTTTTGAAATAAAATTGAATCCTTAAAGTCTTCTTAACTGGGTTTGAATTATGTTTGAAGGATAAAATAATTTCCCAGTGGAGTCTTAAGAAAAAAAAGTGGGGTCAGCAGGCCTACTAAATACCAATGGAGTTGTCAGGTGGAGGATTTTTACTTGTTTTCAAGTTTTGGTTGTTGTTCACCATCAAAAATCAATAATAACCAGTCTTGGTGACACTTGTTTCATTTAGAAAAAGGGGTTCACTGAGTTGTGAAGTTGTTTATTACTCAATAAATCTCCCAGTATGGCCACCAGTATGTTAGATCTCCATAGTTTGCAAGATTGGCAAGAACAAACGCTGCAGATCCTACATCAAAACCACTTTGGAATCCTAGGATCTAGCCCTCCTGGATTCAAAGAGGGATCTCTTTATATAAGTGTTTTTCAAAAGATATGATATTAAGGCATATGATATGATATTAGGCTAGTTATGAAGTACAAGGGTTTTGTTTGTTTTGGTTGGGATGGATATCATCAAAATGAAGGAAGTATTTTTGAGGGGTAAAGGTGTGAGTAGGTTGAAAGAATAGTTCAGCTGATAGGATAGGTAAGAAACAGTATCAATCCATTGGGCTATGGAGAAAGAAAGGATTTAATTGCATAACAAGTTTCAATAATGGTATATGGGGCAAGTCATCTATGTCAAAATATTTCTTTAAGATTGATTTTGTGGTATGGAACATTAAGAAATGTGATGAAAGAAGAAAACATATAAGAAAACAAAGGGCATCTTAAGATCAAGTAAGGAATTTTAACCTAGCATGATTTCAGCATACTCAAAGGAAAACAAAGGATAGCTTAAGATCAAGTAAGGAATTTTAACCTAGCCTACTTTCAGCATATTCTCAAAGAAAACATTTAAGAAAAAAAAAAGAATAGCCTAAGATCAAGTAAGGACTTTTAACCTAGCTTTCTTTCAGCATATTCAAAGGAAAACATTCAAGATGAACATGAAAAGTAGCCTAAGATTAGGAAAGGACTTTTAAACTAGCATGCTTTTGGCATACTCTTAAGGGAAACTTTCAAAGACAATATCTCAAGTTGTACTCAGTAAACATGGGCTCACCAACACTTCACTAGTTATACTCTATTGAATTATCCTCAACACACAATTAGAATAAAACATAAAGATAAAGATTTATCAATGAGAAATAGGGTGCTTTACAGTAAATCGTAATCTATATTTGTTGTTCTTTATCAGATAAAGTAAACAGTGTGGAAAACATGAGAAAAATAAAAATTACAGTAAGAAAAACATCGCCATTGACATAGACCAGGATCCCATAAATCAAATTGTATATTTGATGTTCAAACCAGTTACAATCTTCAAGTTCAGTAGGTCTTTACAACTTCAAACTTCTCATCTCAGCCTATATTTCTTCAATTACAAAACAGAGCTTTAGCAGCCTCAACAGCTATTTACATTCAATGAGTATGCAACCAACCATAATACTAGACTCCTCATATGATATATATAGGTGAATTGAGGAGGTGGAGTGAAAGGAAGTTCTAATTGTTCAATTAATATAGAGTAAAGGCTTCTCGACCTTTGGTAGGCCAAATGGAGAAGTGTTTAGATGTTTAACAATGTTTTAATTAATTTTACATTAACTTTTATTTATTTCAGTCACTTTTGATGACTTTGGAGGCTTTTGGTAGCCTGGCAATTACTTTTGAGCTGACTTTGGAAAATATCTCTGACCATGCATTCATTTTTTATTCTTTTGAGGAAAATGAACTTGTAGGTGGCATTTTGAGTATTAATAGCCTCACTGATGTGGAATTCGAAGTCTCTCTTTGTTGATTTGTCTACTTTTGTGGCTTTAAACATTGATTTGCCTTTAATTTGTGCTTTAGGGCCTTATATTCATCTTTGGGCTTTTAAACCTTTTTTGCTGACTATATTCACTTTTAATCATCCCTTTCCTTTGGTTTTCAGCCTTCATACCTTCCTTTAATCACTTTTCAGGCTTTCTGTCTTTTATCAACTATATTAAAATTTAATCCCTTTGTTTTAACTGTGCTTTATCCAATATTTTCTTGATTTAGGCCTTTGAACATTTGTCTTTATGCTTAAACCGTATTTTTCCCTTTTTTGCCGTGGACAGGTGTCTGGGGCATATTGAGGGTTTAATTGTATAACCAGTGCTCATGAGGCACCAATCAAACCATGAACTCGAACCCTGAATGCTCATTTTTTGTGATTTTGTGGTTATTTGGGCTTTAGAGGTAGTGACCCTTAGCCCTGTTTCTTATTTAACCATGAGAAGGCTTTTTGGCTTTAAAACTACCATCGACTCCTACAAAAAACCAATAAAAACGTTAATAAAACCTGTGAGGGAGGGTTTTGACTTCTTATCAGAGATCAGGTGGCGGCGGAAGGAGCATTGAGGAGAGAAAAAAGCATGCAGGAGGAGGTTCTACAGACGAAACCTATGAAAACAAGGTTTAATTTGAATATAGGTGTGAAAACGAGAAAAGTGGTTTTGGGAAAACCACAAATGGTTTTCATTCTCATAAACAGTAGTAAGTGGTTTATCACGAAACGAATATGATATCATTTACCGCATGACACACATTCTCCAAGAACCACTAATTTCACATTCAAGTTGCGCGATGGAGCGGTTTAGGGATCGGAATGCATCAACCATCCTATCTATGGGGATGCAGATCGACAGCGGTGGATGAGTGTGATAATTTGAAGTTTTTCGGTGGGAAGAGGTGGTGGGACCAAGGTGACATCACATATTATGTCACGTAGCGGGAGTATGGAGGGTGAGGGGAAAGCATGGTGGCCACTAATCTTTATAGATCTATGGTGATGATTTATTTGTGGAGTGGTAAGGCGGGGAAAAAAAAGGAATGAAGGAATGTGGCTAAGGGAAAAAGGGAAGGTGGGGGTGATTTAGCATCGTTGGATCAAATAGATCTACAGCCAAGATTCATGCAGGATTTGACAAGTGTGGCGGGGGGAAAAACAAAGAAAAACACGTTTTACAAGGGGAGTGGGGGTAAAATAAAAGATAAGGGAAGGGGGCTAGGAGGAAAGGGGCGGGAAGGGTCAGGTGGAGGAGAAGGGGACCAAGAGCAGAGAGATAAGGGGCTAGGAGGTAGACAAGAGATGGACAAGGAGGGGAGTGCTGACAACCGTCGATATTGGTAGATCGACGGTGGAGATCATATCGGAGGCTGAATCATCGGCGGGGGAGAAAAAAATGTGAAACGAAGAAAAATGCGAAATGTTGATGCGATGGGGGATTAAGTCCTTAGTGCAAGGTTTCGGGCCTTGGTTTTATGGCGGAGAAAAGGAAGGGGGCTTAAAACCCAAAAAGGAGCGGAACAACTTTCTTAACAGTTTTTTTTATGGGTTTTTATGGTTTTTTAGTGTTTCAAGTAAGGCAAAAAAGGATTTTTAAAACACAATAAAAACAGTTAAATGGTTTTAAAGGGAATTTTTTAAGGAAAATAAGGGTAAATGAAGGAGGAAAGGGGGTTTTTTAGAAGAAAATAAGTGATATGGGGGCAGTTTGTGAAGATGAAATGGGGGGAATGAAATGATGGAAATGGGGCCTTTAGGAAATAGTTTTCTTTGGGAACAATAGGCTTTTGAAGGTTTTGAAGTGAAAATATCAAGGAAATGGACCTTTTTGGACAAGGAACACAAAAAGGCTTCAAGAAGTCACAAATTTTGCATGAAATTTGTTTCTTGAAGACTAAAGACCTGTTTTAGCCATCATCAATTATCACAAAATTTTATTGATGGTTAACAACCTTAACTATACCCTTAACCTAATATTAAACTTAACCTAACCTTAACCTTACCCTTAACCTTACCCCCTTAACCTTAACCTTAAGCTAATATTAACCTTAACTAAAACCTAACCCTAGCCTTAACCAAACCCTTAACCTTAACCTTAACCATAACCCTAACCTTAACCTTAACCTTAACCTTATCCTAACATTAACCTTAACCTAACCTAACATTAACCTTAACCTTAACCTAACTATAACCTTAACCTTAACCCAACTATAACCTTACTATAACATAACTATAACCTTACTATAACATAACTATAACCTTAACCTTGACATTAACTATAACCTAACCCTAACCTTGACCAAACCCTTAACATTAACCTTAACCTGACTAAACCCATAACCTTACCCTTAACCTTAACCAAACCTTAACCTTAACATAACCTTAACCTTAACTTTACTTTAACCTTTAATTTACCCTTAACATAACCTTAACCTTAACCTAACCCTTAACCTTGAGCAAACCCTTAACCTTAGGGTAACATTAGGGTTAAGGTTAGGGTAAGGTTAGGGTTAGGTTAAGGTTAAGGTTAGGTTAGGTTAAGGTTAAGGTAAGGTTAAGATTAAGGTTATGGTTAAGGTTAAGGTTAAGGTTAGGTTAAGGTGAAGGTTTGGTTAAGGTTAAGGTTAAGGTTAGGGTTAGGTTATAGTTAAGGTTAAGGTTAGGTTAAGGGTAAGATAAGGTTAAGGTTAAGGTTAGGTTATAATGAATATTAAGGTTAAGGTTATGGGTTTGGTCAAGGTTATAGTTAAGGTCAAGGTTAAGGTTAGCATTAGGTTAAGGTTAAGTGTAAAGTTAAGGTTAAGGTTAGGTTAGGTTAAGGTTAAGGTTAAGGGTTTGGGAAGGTTAAGGATAAGGTCAAGGTTAAGTTAAGGCTAAGGTTAGGTTAAGGTTAAGGTTAAGGGTTTATTTAAGGTTAAGGTTAATGTTAAGGGTTTGGTCAAGGGTAGGGTTAAGGTTAAGGTTAAGGATAAGTTAAGTTTAAGGGTAAGATAAGGTTAAGGTTAATTTTAAGGTTAAGGTTGGGTTAAGGGTAAAGTCAAGGTTAAGGTTAGGTTAAGGGTAAATTTAAGCTTAAGGTTAAGGTTAGGTCAAAGTCAGGGTTAGGTTATAGTAAAGGTTAAATAAGTTTTAGGTTAAGGTTAAGGTTACGGTTAAGCTTAGGTTAAGTTATGGTTAAGGTTAAAGTTTGGTCAAGGTTAGGGTTAGGTTATAGTTAAATTTGAGGTTAAGGTCAAGGTTAAGGGTATGGTTAAGGTTAGATTAAGGTTAATATTAGGTTAAGGGTAAATTTTAGGTTATGGTTAGGGTAAGAGTAGGGTTAAAGTTAGGTTAAGGGTAAAGTCAAGGTTAAGGTTAGGTTAAGGGTAAGGGTTTGGTCAAGGTTAGGGTTAGTTTATAGTTAAGGTCAGGTTAAGGTTAAGGTTAAGGGTTTGGTCAAGTTAGGGTTAGGTTAAGGTTAAGGTTAAGGGTTTGGTCAAGGTTAGGGTTAGGTTATAGTTAAGGTTAAAGCTAAGGTTAGGGGAAGGTTAAGGTTAAGGTTTTGGTCAAGGTTAAGGTTAAGGTTAGGTTAAGTTTAAGGTTAAGTTTAGGTTAAGGGTAAGGGTTTGGTCAAGGTTATGGTTAAGTTATAGTTAAGGTCAAGTTAAGGTTAAGGTTAAGGGTTTGGTCAAGGTTAAGGTTAAGGTTAGGTTAAGGTTAAGGTTATGGTTAATGTTAGGTTAGGTTAAGGTCAAAATTAAGGTTAAGTTAGCTTAAGGTTAGGTTAAGGGTAAAGTTAAGGTTAGGGTTAAATTTAAGGTTAATGTTAAGGGTAAGTTCAAGGTTAAGGTTATGGGTCTTAACCTTAAACTTCGCTATAACCTAACCTTAACTATAACCTAACCCTAACCATAAAAATACCTTAACCTTAACCTTAACTTAACGATAGGCTTAAACTTAACCTTACATTTAACCTTAACATTAACCTAACCTTATCCTTGAACTTAACTATAACCTAACCCTAACCATGACCAAACCTTAACCTTAACCTTAACTTAACCTTAACCTTAACCTTAACCTTCCCATAGCCATAACTTTTAACCTTAACTTTAACTTTTACCTTAAACTTAACCTTAACCTTACCCTTACCTAACTATAACCTTACCCATAACCTTAAACTTGACCTTAACTATAAGGTAACCCTAACCTTAAGCTTAAGCTTAACCCTAACCCTAAACTTAACTTTACCCTTAACCTAATATTAACCTTACCCTAACCTTAGCCCTAACCTTACCCTTAACTTTAAACTTAACCTTAACCCTAACCTTAACCTTAAATTTACCCTTAACCTAATATTAACCTTACCCTAACCTGAACCCTAACCTTACCCTTAACCTGAATTTAAGGTTACAGTTAAGGTTAAGGTTAAGGGTAAGGTTAAGGTTATTGTTAAGGTTAAGGTTAAGGGTTTGGTCAAGGTTAGGGTTAGGTTATAGTTAATGTCAAGGTTAAGGTTAGGTTATAGTTAAGGGTAAGGTTAAGGTTAAGGGTAAAGTTAATTTTAAGGTTAAGGTCAAGGTCAAGGTTTAAGTTAAGTAAAGGTTAAGATAAGTTTAAGGGTAAGGTTAAGGGTAAGGGTAAGGTGAAGGGTAAGGTTAAGGTTTTGGTCAAGGTTAGGGTGTTATAGTGAAGGTTAATGTTAAGTTAAGGGTAAAGTCAAGGTTAGGGTTAGGTTGAGGCTAATATTAGGATAAGGGTAAAGTTAAGGTTAAGGTTAGGTTAAGGTTAAGGTTATAGTTAAGGTCAAGGTAACATAAGGTTAAGGATAAGGTTAATATTATAGGTTTAGTCAAGTTAAGGTTAAGGTTAAGGTTAAAATTAGGTTAAGGGTAAGGTTAATGTTAGGTTAAGGTTAAGGTTAAGGTTAAGTGTAAGGTTAGGGTTAGGTTATAATTAAGGTCAAGGTTAAGGTTAAGGGTAAGGAAACCTTTAAACTTAACCTTAAACTGAACCTTTACCCTAACCTGACCCTAACCTTGACCAAACCATTCACCTTAACCTTAACCTGAATAAACCCATAACCTTAACCTTAACCTTACCATTAAACTTCACCCTTAACCTTAATGTTAACCTTAACTTTAACCTGACTAAACCCATAACCTTAACATTAACCTTAACCTGACAAAACCCGTAAACTTGACCTTAACCTTAACCTAACCTTAACCTTAACTTTACCCTTAACCTAACCTTAACCTTGACCTTAACCGTAACCTTACCCTTACCTATCCTTAACCTTAACTTTACCCTTAACTTTAACATTAACCTTAACCTTAACCATAACTTTAACCTTAACCTTAACCTTAACCTTTACCTAACCTTACCCTTAACCTTAACCTTTACCCTAACCTTACCCTTAACCTTAACCTTGACCATTCCCTTAACATTAACCTTAACCTAAACTTAACCTTGACCTTAACTATAACCTAACCCTACTGATAGTTATCTCCATGCCGAGTCCTACCATCATCCAGCTCATAATTTTGGTGTCCTTGATACCTTTGCCATTAGAGCCATGAGGATATATGATGTTGAACACCTTAACGAAGAAATCAGTCACTTGTCGTCTGTTTTTAGGGATTTGGGTTATAAAGAAAGAGATATCAAAAAGGCCCTAAAAAGATCCGAGGGCTCGATCTTACCTCAGAAGCGGCATGAACCTAAAGGAAATAGGGGAAGGGTTTTTCTACCATACATTAAGGGTGTTACTAATAAAATCAGCAAGGTTCTAAGGAAGAATGATATTTTCGCACAATTTTCAGCAACAGGGACTATTAGACAAAGAATGTGATCAGTTAAAGATTCTATAAGCTCGGAACAACTTAAAGGAGTGTACAAAATTGATTGTTCGTGCGAGAAAAGTTATATTGGTGAAACCGGTCATTCACTTCAAAAATGACTCAAAGAGCACGGAGCCGATATTAAGTATGAATGATTGCGCACCTCTGACCTAGCGGAACACTCTTCGAAAACTAAACACCAAGTGCGTCTTGAAGACGCAAAGATCATTGCAAGATAAGATCACTATCAAAGAAGAAAAGTAAGAGAGGCCCTTGAAATTATAAAACATCCAGATAACCTTAATAGGGATGGGGGATGTGAAATTAGTGACAGTTGGCATCCTCTTCTTCGACAAATCTGTTCCTCAAAAGCGCAATCCTCCCAGGTATAGTTTTTCACGTAAATGGTCTCAGGTTTGTCTCTCTTCTTTTAATGTCATTTTAATAATTAAGGTACTTACTTCTAATAATTATTCTCATTAATTAATTTTTATTTTGTCTAAAAAAATAAAAATTAATGAATTAATTAATAATTGTTATTAGCAACTAAAACCTAATTTATCCTCCTAACATAAATTAATTTTATTTATTAGATGAAATAATAAACATAATTAATGAAATAAAATAAATAATTATTTACTCTATTAATATTTATTTATATTTTTAAATAAATGTTAATACTTAAATAATTAGTTTATTTTTATAAATTATTGATATTAAAATAAAAATTAAATCAATTCATAAATTAAATTTAATATTATTTATTAGATTAAATAATAAATATAATTAATGAAATAAAATAAAAAAATATTTACTGTATTAATATTTATTTACTTTTTAAAAATAAATGTTAATACTTATTAGTAAATAATTAGTTTTTTTTTTAATAAATTATTGATATTAAAATAAAAATTAAATTAATTCATATAATTAAATTATTAAAATTGGAAATAAAATATTAAAAATTGGTAATAAAATTTGGTAATAAAAATTATTGGTATTTTGAATTAAAATAAAAAAATAAAAAATAAACTTTATAATTAAGTTTAAAAAAATTAAAAAATTAATTTCTCTGGTGGGCTCCTATCATACCCTTCTTCTCTATTAATTAATTAAAACCTTCTTCAATTTCTTCATTCCATTGTCCTGAATATGGATCCCCATTGGGATTTGAAACGTCGATAAATGTTTCTTGATACTGTGGATAATCTGGGAAGCTCTTCAAAAGATGATAACCACAAGAAATTAAAAACCAAAACCTAACCCTAACCTTGACCAAACCCTTAACATTACCCTTAACCTTACCTTACCCTAATCTTAACCCTAACCTTAACCTTAAATTTACCCTTAACCTAACCTTAACTTTACCCTTAACCCTAACCTCAGTCTTAAGCTTGACTTTGCCCATAACCTAACCTTAAGGTTAATGTTAAGTGAGGTTAAGGTAAGGTTAAGGTTATGGTTAATTCAAGGTTAAGGTTAAGTTTAACGTTAAGGATAAGTCAAGGATAAGGATAAGATAAGGTTAGGGTTAGGTTATAGTTAATGTTAAGGGTTTGGTCAAGGTTAGGGTTAGGTTATAGTTAAGGTCAAGGTTAAGGTTAAGGTTAAGGTTATAGTTATGGGAAGGTTAAGGTTAAGGTTAGATTATAGTTAAGGTTAAGGGTTTGGTCAAGGTCAGGGTTAGGTTAAGTTTAAGGTTAAGGTTAGGTTAAGGTTATGGTTATGTTTATGGTTAGGGTAAAGGTACGGTTAAGCTTAAGGTCAATTTCAATGTTAAGGTTAACTTAGGTTAAGGTTAAGAGTTTGGTCAAGGTTAGGGTTAAGCTATAGCTAAGGTCAAGGTTAAGGTTAGGTTAAGATAAAGGTTAAGATAAAGGTTAAGGTTATGGTTATGGGAAGGTTAAGGTTAAGGTTAAGGTTAGGTTAAGGTTAAGGGTAAGGTTAAGGTTAAGGTTAAGGTGAAGGTCATGGTTAACCTTAACCTTAACCTTAACCTTGACCTTGACCTTAACTATAACCTAACCCTGACCTTGACCAAACCCTTAACCTTAACCTAACTTGACCTTGACCTTAACCTTAACCTTAACTTTACCATAACCTTAACCATAACCTTCCCATAACCATAACCTTAACCTTGACTTTACCCTTAACCTAACCTTAAATTTAACCTTAACCTAACCCTAACCTTGACAAAACTCTTAACCTTAACTATAACCTAACCTTAACCTTAAAATTCCCATAACCATAACCTTAACTTTAACCTTAACCTTAACTTTACCCTTAACCTAACCTTAACCTTAACCTTAACCTTGAATTTAACCTTAACCTTAACCTTAACCATAACCTTAACCTTAACCTTCCCATAACCATAACCTGACTAAACCCATAACTTGAACCTTAACCTAACCTTAACCTTGGCTTTACCCTGAACCTTATCTTGAACTTAACCTTAACCTTGAATTTACCCTTAACGTAACCTTAACCTTAACCTCCCGTGACCCAACCCTTAACCTTAACCTTAACCTCCCGTGACCCAACCCTTAACCTTAACCTTAACCTGACTAAACCCTTAAGATTAGGGTAAAGTTAAATTTAAGGTTAAGTTTAGGTTAAGGTTAAGGTTATGGTTAGGTTAATGTTAGGTTAAGGGTTTCGTCAAGGTTAAGGGTAAAGTTAAGGTCAAAGTTAGGGTTAGGTTATAGTTAAGGTTAAGGTTAGGTTAAGGGTAAAGTCAAGGTTAAGGTTAAGGTGAGGGTTAAGGTGAAGGTTAAGGTTAAGGTTAAATTTAGGTTAAGGTTAAGTTAAGGGTAAAGTCAATGTTAAGGTTAGGTTAAGGGTAAGGTTAAGGTTAGTTTAAGGTTAAGGTTAGGTTAAGGGTAAAGTTAATGATAAGGTTAAGGTTAAGGTTATGGGTTTAGTCAGGTTAAGGATAAGGTTAACGGTTTGGTTAAGGTTAATATTAAGGTAAGGGTTAAGGGTAGAGTCAAGGTTAAGGTGAAGGTCAGTTTAAGGTCAAGGTTAAGGTTAAGTTAAGGTTACGTCAAGGTTAAGGTTAAGTTAAGGTTATGTTAAAGGTAAAGTCACGGTTAATGTTAGGTTAAGGGTTAGGTTAAGGTTAAGTTAAGGTTAAGATTAAGGGTTTGGGAAGGTTAAGGTTAAGATATGGTTAAGGGTAAGGTTAATGTTAAGATTTATAAGGTTAATGTTAAGGTTAAGGTTAAGGTTAACGGTTTAGTTAAGGTTAAGGTTAAGGTTAACGGTTTGGTTAAGGTTAAGGGTAAGGTTTAGGTTAAGGTTAAGGTTAAGGTAAAGGTAAAGGTAGGGTTAATTTTAAGATCAAGGTTAGGTTATAGTTAAGGTCAAGGTTAAGGTTAGGTTATAGTGAAGGTTAAGGTTAAAGTTAAGGGTGAAGGTTAAGGTTAAGACCCGTAACCTTAAATCTCACCCTTAACCTTAACCTAACATTAACCTTGACCTTCACCGTTAACCTTAACCTTAACCTTAACCTTAACTTGACTAAACTCGTAAAATTTACCTAACCTTAACCTTAACCAAACCTTAACTTTAACCTTAACCTTAACCTTCCCATAACCATAACCTTAACCTTAACCTTATCCTTAACCTTAAACTTAACATTACTCCATTAACCTTAACCTTAACCTTAAACTTAACCTTCCCATAACATTAACCTTAACCTTACCTTAACCTTAACCTTAACCTTAACCTAACCTTAACCTTAACCTTGACCTTAAACATAACCTTCACCCTTAACCTTACCTTAACCTTAACCTAACCTTAACTTTTACCTAACCTTAACCTTAACCTACCCTTCACATTAACTATAACCTAACCCTAACCTTGGTAAGGTCAAGGTTAAGGTTAAGGTTATGGTTATGGGAAGGTTAAGGTTAAGGTTAAGGGTTTGGTTAAGGTTAGGTTAATGTTATAGTTAAGGCCAAGGTTAACATTAGCTTATGGTTAAGGTTAAGGTTACAGGTTTAGCTAGGTTAAGGTTAAGGGTAAAGTCAAGGTTAAGGTTAGGTTAAGGTTAAGGTTAGGGTTAAGGTTCAGGTTCAGGTTAAGGTTAGGTTAATTTTAAGGGTGAAGGATAAGGTTACGGGCCTTAACCTTAACCTTAACCTTCACCCTTACCCTTAACCTTAACCTTAACCTTAACCTTCACTATAACCTAACCTTAACCTTGACCTTAACTATAACCTAATATTGATCTTAATATTAACCTTAACCTTACCTTAACCTTAACCTTAACCTTACCCTTACCCTTAACCTTAACCAAACCCTTAACCTTAACCTTAACCTTACCCTTAACCTTGACATTAACCTTAACTTAACCTAAAGCTTAAGCTTAACCTTACCCTTAACCATATCTTAACCTTAACCTTCCCAAACCCTTAACCTTAACCTTAAGCTAACCTTAACCTTACCCTTAACCTAACCTTAACCTTGACTTTACCCTTAACATAACCTTAACCTTAACTTTAACCATACTAAACCCGTACCCTTAACTTTAACATAACCTTCACATTAACCTTAACCTTAACCTTAACCTTAACCTTGACCTTAACCTAACCTTCACCTTAAACTTGGCTTTACCCTTAACCTTAACCTTAACCTTAATGCTAACCTTAACATTAAATAAACTCTTAACCTTAATCTTAACTTGACTAAACCCTTAACCTTACCTTAACCTTAACCGACCTAAACCTGTAACCTTAACCTTAACCCTACCTTGAACTTAACTATAATCTAACCCTAACCTTGACCAAACCCATAACCAAAACCTTAACCTTAACCTTAACGTAAAATTAACCTTTACTTAACCTTAACCTAACCTTAATCCCTTAACCTTAACCTTAACCTTGAATTTACTCTTAACCTAACCATAACCTTAACCTAACCTTAACCTTAACCTAACCCTAACCTTGACCAAACCCTTAACATTAACCTTAACCTTAACCTTAACCATAGCCTTAACCTTAACCTTAACCTTACCATAACCTTGACCAAACATTAACCTAACCTTAACCTTGACCTTAACCTAACCTTAACCTTAACCTTAACCTTACCCTTAACCTTAACCTTACCCTTACCTTTAACCTAACCTTAACCTTAAACTTACCCTTAACCTTACTATAACATTTTTTAGGGTCCCATGACTTGGTAGATTGGCAAGCCAAATTACAGGGTAACATCAAACCAACTTTGGAGCCCAAGTACCTAGCCTTTCTGGACTCAGAGAGGACTCTCTCTATTTGTGCAAAGGGTGTAAAATTGTTTGCTTTCTATGTTTCTGATATTAGGCTAGTTGTTAGGTATGTTTTGTTTTCTTTAGGTTTTTGAGGGAAGAACTGATCAAAGGATAAATAGATAACAAGATATCATATCAACTGGGCTATGGGGTCGATAAGGTCGAGACTGCCTCAAAGGGTGGGTAAGGTGTATTGCAGGGCCGATTTGGTCGAGGTAAAATGGATTCTTTTAGGTGGAATGAAATGGGATGGACACTAATTTTGTGAAAGAAAAAGAGAATTTAAACATAAATATTTAATCAGCAAGCATTCATAAGTTAGGGCTAGCCATTGGTATCTATGAATGAAACTTAAACTAATAAATGCATAAAATAGGCAATCCAGTGATGCATGGAAGTATAAGACCCTCCAAATTTGGGAAATCACCTTCAAATTTTGGGAAAACAAATAAGATGGAAAAACAACTCAATTTACGAAGAGGGAACTCGTAAACATCATATTTTGAGTTATTGGGAACTTTCAAAATAGAATGCAAAGTTTTAGGCAAGGGGCAAGAACGAAACAAGACCTCCTTGGTTCAACTAAGACAATCAATAATTAAAAGAGAGTTTTCAGATATGGAGCTTTGACTAAGCATGAGTAAGTAGGGTGTACCGTGAATCATACTTAGCATGCATAACAACCATAAATGAAACAAGCAACAAGTTCTTCAGTGATCGAAGAGAAGTTAAGAATTCTTTGATATGACTAAGAAGGAAGAAAAACATAGAAGCTGTAATAAAATTAGGAAACTTGAGGTGCCTCCATGGGCATGTCTCAAATCTATTCCACGTATATACGCGGGTTCGCTTCATTAAAAGTGCATATGGAAGTTAGGGTTTCTGAAGCTTATTTACAGATATTACTTCTGTGATTTATGTTTTCTTTCTGTTTTCGGTCAATGAAGTCTACTTTAAGTTCTAGGTTGATTGAATATGGAATATGCTGTTGATTTGATAATGAAAAAATCTAATCAATGAGTGAGAAAACATGGTTAAATCTGACTGACTGTCTAAAGGTTCTGCATTGCTGAGAAGGTGTCTGACTGAAAGCCTCAGATCTGAATCTGAGATTGATCACATTCTGAAAATTAGTATTCTTAGAAGTATCCATAGGTTGATATGAAGAAAAGTGCATATACACACAGCTTCAGTGAATAGAAGTGGCGTATGCATTTCATGATTATGAAAAACAATATGCACAAAGGCATACCCCGGTTGATGAGCAGGAAAGCGCGTATACACGCGGCTTCAGTGAATAAAAGTAGCGTATGCTATTTGAATTAATGAATGTTCAGGGTTGAGTTTGTATCTTCATATATATTCTGAAGTCTGGGTTATTTCTGATATTCTGGTTACAATGGTCTCACTGTTCTATTTGAAGTATTGGGAAAAATATGTTTGTTGATGTTAAGTGAAGGGTTTTGTTGAAGATGTTTGATCCAATATGAAAATTGATGAAACGTGGTCTGCAGTGGGTCTGAAGGTTGAAGCCTTCAGTATGGCAGTAGAAGCTTTCAGCCAGTAGAAGTTGGTGTTGAAATCAGGGGGTTGAAGCTCCCTTCCAGGAGAGGTTGGTAAACGAGATCATAGGGTTGGAGCTCCCTCCCAGTTGTAGCTGGAAAATGAGAGAAGGTTGCAGCCTTCTGCAGGTAGAAACCTGCGTACTAGTATAAGTCTGCATCAATACAATGTTGTAAAAGGTTTTCTATATAATAAAAATTGAAGACATAAACGACAACAGCGGTGGTTCCACCTTAAATCTTGGTGTTCATGTGTGTGATGTTTTATACTATTGTTTAATGCTCATAAATTCTTATTATCTAGCCTTATTCATAACTGATAAATCTATTTAAAATATTGATTCTCTAAATCTGAAAGATAAATCAGTATACGCTAGTTTCCTTATATATTTCCGCGTGCATACGTTAGTTCAGTTGATAAAAAACGCGTATGGAAATATGCTCAAATAAAAAGGAAAAGGTTTTCAGTCAGCTCTAAATACTGATTCACCCCCCCTCAGTATTTTTCCCAACAATTGGTATCAGAGCAGGTCCTTCTGAAAAAGCTTAGCCGCTAGAAGGAAGATCAAACAAGATGAGAAATCAAGATGGAACAGCATCTATCAGGCCTCCGCTCTTCAACAGAAACAATTTAATCTTCTAGAAAACAAGGATGATATCCTATCTTCAGTCTCTGGGAGCAGAGGTATGGGCTATTGTTGAAGGAGGATATCAATATCCAGCCGCAACACCAACAGATCCGACGGAAAGAAAGAATTATGAAACAAATGCAAAGGAAGTCAATGCTCTATTGGGAAGTCTAACTAAATCAAAAATTTTCAAATTCATGCAGCCGGATACGATAAAGGCAATATGGGACAAAATCATTCTAAGTTATGAAGGTGATGCAAAGGTAAAAAGTGTTAAACTCCAAACTCTCAGAATTCAATATGAGAATCTAAAAATGCATAATGAGGAGAACATTGCCAATTTCTTTTTACGTCCTGATGATATTGTAAATCGTATGAGAAATCTGGGAGAAATAATAACCGAATCTACTTTGGTTGAGAAAGTTTTAAGATCACTAACGACAAACTTTTGAGTCAAAAGTTTCTGCTCTTGAAGAAAAGTAGGATCTTCAAAATCTTACTATGGTGCAACTTCATGGCATACTAACTACATGTGAAATGAGAAGAGGAGGACCATCTGAAGTCAAAGAAACTGTTTTTCGAGCTTCTACAAAAGGAAAATAAGTACAAGAGACAGAAGGATCAGGGTACATCTCAGAAGAAGATGAGGTAAATTTTGTAAAGAAACTCCAACTTGGCACAGGACAGTTCATAGGTAAGCTTCCTTTCAAATGTTTTACTTGTGGAAGAGTTGGTCATTATGCTGCTAAGTGTCCTCATAAAGAAACACATGAAAAAGGGAAGGAAGTAGCAAGAAGAAATAAGAATCGGTTTAGCACTAGAAAAAGTTACTATACTCATGAAGACAGTGATGGGTTATCTGACAATGAGGAAGAATGTGAACAAGATCTTAGACTTCTCATGGTATTTGAAAAAGAATCCAGAGAAGAAAAATATACTTTTATGGATGCTTTAGAGGACAATTATTTTCTTGATGAATTCAATCAACTCAAAAAATTCTTAGAAGAAAGTAAAATATGCATAGAAGAAAGTAAAATATCCATAGAAACTCTAAAAAATTAGCTTGAAGAAAAGGAGAAACACAATGATAAATTAGAATGTCAAATAGTAAGTCTTAGAAAAGAAATTGAGAAAGTGAAGACTTTGAATCTTATATTTTCTAAAGGATCTGAAACCTTAGATGAGATTATCAAGGTACAACGGTCTCCTCTTATAAAGACAGGTCTTGGATATATTGGAGAATCTTCTCAGGCTTCAGCACCAAATTATCTAAAAGCAGCTACATCTAGTATACAACATTCTGCCACTCAGCAAGGGAATACAAAATATTTATAGGTAAAGCATGACCATCTCAATTCAAAGGAAACTAACAGGAATACCTTTCAAAGAAACACCAATCAATAGGTAAATTCGAGTAGAAGATTTCATGATCGCATAAATTTCTTCTTCAATGGACAATGTTTCTCATGTCATAATTTTGGTCATAAAGTTGTTCAATGTGTTGCATAAAAAACCATCATGACAAGAGAATCAAGAAAGAAAAAGATTGATATTGGAAATAAAGCTAGAATTAAAACTTGTTTGTAGACTTAAGACTTGTTTGTAGACTTAAGAATTAAAATTGAAGAAATCCGTGTAAGTTTATAGATCTAGTCTGTTCTGCAAAATTTATCTTTTACAGATCTATACGCTAGTTTGTATCGATAAAAGCATGTATATACGTGAGTTCGCTTCATTAAAAGCGCGTATGGAAGTTAGGGTTTCTAAAGCTTATTTACAGATATTACTTCTGTGATTTCTGTTTTCTCTTTGATGTCGGTCAATGAAGTCTACTTGAAGTTCTGGGTTGATTGAATATGGAGTATGCTGCTGATTTGATAATGAACAAATCTAATCAATGAGTGAGAAAACATGGTTAAATCTGACTGACTATCTAAAGGTTCTGCATTTCTGAGAAGGTGTCTGACTAAAAGCCTCAGATCTGAATCTGAGATTGATCACATTCTGAAAATCAGTATTCTCAGAAGTATACGCAGGTTGATATGAAGAAAAGCACGTATACATGCAGCTTCGATGAATAGAAGTGGCGTATGCATTTCATGATTATGAAAAACAATATGCACAGAGGCATACGTAGGTTGATGAGCAGGAAAGCACGTATACACGCGGCTTCAGTGAATAAAAGTAGCATATGCTATTTGAATTAATGAATGTTCAGAGTTGATTTTGTATCTACATATCTATTCTGAAGTCTGGGTTATTTCTAATATTCTGGTTAGAGTGGTCTCACTGTTCTCTTTGAAGTATTGGGAAAAATATGTTTGTTGATGTTAAGTGAAGGGTTGTGTTGAAGCTTTTTGATCCAGTATGAAAATTGATGAAACATGGTCTGCAGTGAGTCTGAAGGTTGAAGCCTTTAGTATGGCAGTAGAAGCTTTCAGCCAGTAGAAACTGGTGTGGAAATCAGGGGTTGAAGCTCCCTTCCAGGAGAGGCTGGTAAACAAGATCAGAGGGTTGGAGCTCCCTTCCAATTGTAGCTATAAAACTAGAGAAGGTTGCAGCCTTCTATAGGTAGAAGCCTGCATACTGGTATAAGTCTGCATCAATACAATGTTGTAAAAGGTTTTCTATATAATAAAAATTGAAGACAGAGACGACAGCAGCGGTGGTTTTCTCCCGATTTGGGTTTCCACATTAAATCTTGGTGTTCATGTGTGTGATGCTTTATACTATTGTTTACTGCTCATAACTTCTGATTATCTAGCCTTATTCATAACTGATAAATCTATTTAAAAGACTGATTCTCTAAATCTGAAAGATAAATTAGTATACGCTAGTTTCCTTCTATATTTCCGATTGCATGTGTTAGTTTAGTTCATAAAAACCGCATATGGAAATCTGCTCAAAGAAAAAGGAAAAGGTTTTCAGTCGGCTCTAAATACTGATTCACCCCCCCTCTCAGTATTTTTCCCAACAGCTGATTTATGGGATCCTGGTTTATGTCAATGGTGATGTTTTTCTTACTGTAAATGTCATTTTTCTCATTTTTTCCATATTTTCCACTTTCTATGATAAAGAACAACAAATATATATTAGGATTTACTGTCAAGTACCCCAAATCTCACTGATAAATATTTATCTTTATGTTTTCTTATAATTGTGTATTTGAGGATAATTCAATAGAGTGTAATCAGTCAATGAATGTTGGTGAGTCCATGTCTTGCTCAGTGAAACTTGAGATTTTTTCCTTGAATATTCTTGAAAATCTTGCTAAGAAAAGTTGAATTAAAGAAGTCTATGGTTAGCCCTTTCCTCTAGTTTCTTCTCCAACAGTTGCTTTGAAAATTTCCCTTAAGAGCATGCCAAAAGCAGGCTAGTTTAAAAGTAATTACCTGATCTTAGGCTACTTTTTATGTTTATCATGAATGTTTTCCTTTGAGAATATGCTGAAAGCAGGATAGATTCAAATTTCTTACATGATCTTAAGCTATTCTTTGTTTTCAATTTTTTCCCTTAAAAGTATATCAAAATCAGGCTAGTTTAAAAGTAATTACTTGATATTAGGTTACTTTTGTGTCTTTTCATTGAGTGCATGCCAAAAGCAGGCTAGTTTAAAAGTACTTACCTGATCTTAGATTCACTAGTAGAAAATGATGAAATTAGTGACTAGGTGACTAAAAGAGTTAGTCACCACAATTATTTCAAGTGAATTACTACTAAATTTGAGAAATTTTATGTGACAGAACTAAAAATGACTAACTTAAACGACTAATTTAGTTTAGGGATAAAATATATGACTATATAATAAGTGACCAAACTAAAAGCGACTAACTAAAATGACTAATTTAGTCCAGGACTAAAATATATGACTAGATAATAAGTGACCAAACTAAAAATGACTAACTAAAATGACTAATTTAATCTAGGACTAAAATATATGACCAAATAATAAGTACAACAAGTATATGAATTAGTCATTTATGTTAGTAATTGTTAATTGTGTCACTCTAGAAATGAAAAATTGCAATTTTGATATTGAAGTGTGATTTGGCCGAATTTTATTCGTTGTAGTGTATTTTGGTGGCCCAATGGGAAGCTTCCATGTGGCCCAACTAGAGGCCACCACGTGGCCCCTCCACATTGGCTAAAAAATTGTTAAAGGTTGAAAGGCCTTTGCAGGAATCAAACCAACGACCTGCCATAACAAACTCCAAAGCCTTACTATCTCACCTATAGGTGGTTCTCAACCATAATGTCTGTCACTTATATTTGAACGACATGTATGGGCGCGTTGGGAGGAGGGGTCGAGCGGTGAGCTCTGACCCCTAATCGTATCACACCCATAGGACCTGTCACGGAGGCGGACTGAGTAAAGGAGCACGGACAAACCCCAACTCCTAGTCATTTTCATAGCCCATGTTCACTTAGTCATGTTCACAAACCCACATATTTTAACTATAAGAAACTTTTTATTATTAATACTCTCTCTCTCTCTTTCTCTCTCTCTCTCTCTCTCTCTCTCTCTATATATATATATATATATATAATTCATGGATATAGTTGCAATATTCATGCATGATTTCAAAATATATTTTCACTGATCTTTTATTCTTAGGATTTGTAGGAAAATTATCTAAAAATAAAATCTTTGAAGATAGCTTATACTCTAGTTAATAACATATTTACCATAATTTAATTTCCAGTATAATTTGAGTAAATCTTTGCATAAAAAATGGATATGAATACCTAAGGAGGGTTACTTCCATAATTATTTATGTGTTCCTTAACACTTATGTAAAATTAAAACTATAAATGTGTAGTTTTATTAGTAGTTACTACCCACCAAGTAAATAATTTGTCCACTTCACTTCTCATTTAAAAAAAAAAAAATCTATATAGAATTGTAAACATATCTATATAAAATTATATTTTAC
Source organism: Pinus albicaulis (assembly GCA_034641835.2). Taxonomy (NCBI): domain Eukaryota; kingdom Viridiplantae; phylum Streptophyta; class Pinopsida; order Pinales; family Pinaceae; genus Pinus; species Pinus albicaulis. Next base: position 406,258 of record JAXQQM020059471.1, read on the forward strand.
TATTGAGTGTTATTAATTTAAAATATATGTAAATAATTATAAACATTCAATTTCTTAACTATCCAATTTTATAACTATCTAAAAAAATTTAACATGCCAATCAATATAAAATTCTATTTTCCAATTAAGTATTTTCAATTTAATCTATATAGAATTCTATTTTCCAATTAAATATTATTAATTTAAAATAAAATATATGTAAATAATTATAAATATTCAATTTGGTAATTAATTGAAAATAAAATTAGCCTTCCAATCTATATAAGATTCTATTTTCCTTATTGAATGTTATTAATTTAAAATATTTTTAACTAATAATAAATATTCAAATGTGTGGGTGCCATAATGAATATCCTTTCAATATATGAAAATTAAAAGGGCGCCATAGTGAATATCATTTCAGAAAAACAGTGTTCTCCGCCCCATTCGACCATTTCAGAAAAATAGTGTTGTCCGCCCCATTCGACCTCTTCAATTATCTAGGGTAAACAGCGATGAAAACCCCAAAAATAACAAAATAAAGAGCAAGAGGTTGGATCACGCCGAAGGAAAAGGAGAATTTACAGCAAAGGGAAGTAGAGTACTAGTCTAGAGAATTGGGCACCACTGTAAATACATGGGTGCAACCTAACGTAAGTGGCGAAGGACTAGCAGCTCGTGAGGGGCACAACGCTGCACTCATTGATCACCGTCTATTTATATTTGGAGGTTTTCGAAAAGCTCAAGATGAATCTGAAGAGATATATTACAACGGCCTTTACATACTAGACACAGGTAATCCACTCTGTTCTCCTCTATTGTTTATGCAGGGTTATGAAATTTAGTTGGTTGTTGAAAATTTCATTTCATAAATTGATTTGTGGATGCATGTTGATGTTCCCTTCGATGGTTTATTTTTGGATTATTTTACATTTATGCTGGTTTGCTACCACACAAATGGCGTAGCACGCATTGAAATTTAATTACATTGTTGGAAAATATATCTTTGTATTGGTAGGAGGTATGTCTTTTTATATCTTTTCCTCTTTTCTTTTAAGATTATGCAATTTAAAAAAAAAAAAAATTAACAATCTCTTTCCTATTTTTTGGATGTTTTGGTTCTACTTCTATGGTTACTTGTGGCATTAAGGTTTATTTATCATTTTCTGTGTGGAGATAGGGCCAATTTAATAACTGGTTGTTGAGATCTCAAAGACTTTTTAGATCTATGGCGAATGCTTCAACAAACCCTAATCTGGCCAAACAAAAAGCTTGACAACAATTTAATAATGATCACACTAGAGATGAACCTATCCCATGAGCTTGAAAAAATTAAAAAGAAACTCAACAAAAGATTGAAAAGTTCACTGTACAACCACAAGTGCTTAAGAAGATCATAAGGATTTTTAAGATTTACAGTTTACACTTCAACAAAGCCTAATGCAGCCAAACAAAAAAAATTAACACTTTAATAATGATCACACTACAGATCCCCAGATGCGGGTGAATAGACAGGCCTTGCTGGAAGGCCACATAGCCTCTCCGCTGTCATGTAGCTGGCCTCACCACGAGGCGGCACCTGCTTCAGGCGTGAGAGACTTAAATAACCTTAGCTAGTTGACGGCCTCATTCATTTCTAGGCATTCACTCTGGTGTACTGAGAATTCAATTCTGCCTCAACTGCTTCGCTGCATTCACTGGCCTTTTATGGGCAATGGTGCCATCTCCCCCTGCATTCTTCACGCACTTCCATCTGGTTCTCTCTCAAGCTTGCTTTGAAAGTTCTTGTTCTCTGTTATGCTTGTCCCCACTGTGCATTTGCTTCTCACGCCATCGTCCATCAGCCCTCCGCTCATCTGTTTCACGTTGCTGCGCATCCGTCCCCTACTCATCAGTCTCTTTCTGCTCACTGTGTCCCTTGCTTTCATCCCTAGCACTCCACAGAAATCATGCCTCGCCACCATCGTATGCGTTTCCGCAGTGGTGGTGGTTGTGGTGGTCCCTCTCGCCCTCCAATTCCGCTCTTGGCAAAGCGCATTGTGGCTTTCTCAGTGGCCTTGGATGCACTGAAGGTTTCTGACCCCCAGATTTTTTAAGCCCATCTCTCAATTTGAATTCCAAAAATTAAACAAGACAATTCCAGCTCTGGTTCTAGGAAGAGGTCGAGAAAATCCACACTCTCTCGCTCTTCTTCCCCAATGCCCAGAAAAATCGTGGCCCTACCTGTCAAAAACCTGGAGGAAACCTCTTATAGCATGGGCAGCAGCTCTGTTGAAGGCGTCAGGCAACTTGACAATGCGAAAGACAGGCGCTCTCTCCACCTCCATGTTGGAGTTGGCTCCTCTTCTCTCCAAGAAGGAGGAAGCTCTCTCTGAAAATGGGTGCTACGTTGTGGAAGAACCTCTACATGTGCAACAACAAGACACAAAGGACCAGCTTCAGTAGTGCCATCGCTCCTTTGTCTCTAGTATTTTCAGGCCTTGCTACAGTTTCTTTGCTTACTTTTCTTATGCACAATGATCTTAGTTTTATGACTACTCTGTCAACAATTGGTTTCCTCATCTGGGGCAACTCCTCCTATGTTTTATGGTACTCTCTATTAGTTGGTTTCCCCCTTGGGGCAGCTCCATTTCTGATTTTTTGAACTATCACTGTGAGCTGGTTTCCCCCCAAGGGGCAACATGACAGTACTTTTTTGTACTCTATCATAGAAATTAGTCTTATTCAAAAAAAAAAAATGATCACACTACAGATGAACCCATAACATCAGCTTGAGAAAGAAATCCAACATAAGAGAAAAGATCACCATCCAAACATAAGAAATCAAGAAGAGAGTGCTATAGGTAAGCTACACCGAGGATTTTTTCAATTAAACAACTTGAATAAATGATTTACTGTTGAAAATGTAGCGAGCAAGGTATTTTGGCTTGTGCCTTAGCTAGTGAAGACCTCGAATTGTCCTCATGAGTTAGACTTCAGTTAGGATGAGTTATTTCTAGTTTACTATAATAATCATCAATTTAGCATGCGTGGAGTTTGAGCTTCAGTTATAAGAGGAGTTTTCGTCAGTTTAACTACATGATTGGGTGGCAGTTATGAGTTCAGTTAGAACATGTTCGAGCTTTAGTCTTGATTGAAGGACGAATGAATTAAGAACTCCAGTGTTGATTGGAGGGAGAAAGAGTGACTCTCTCAGTTAACTCGTTAATTAAAAACTCGAGTTCTAAATTTGAAATAGCCTAATTTACTATTTAGCATGGATCGAATTTATAAAGAGAGGAAAAATACACGAGGAAAGGACAATTGTTTCATGCACAAAGGTTTGTGTGACAAGACATCTCATGAGTTTGTGAGAGGAGCCTTGATTGTGGAGAGTGTAGGAATTGTGTCCTAAGAAATAGGAGGAACAAGAGCGCTAGGGAATAAGAGATTGATTGTGTGCAGAGCTTGTGTCCTAAGCAATAGTAAGTCACAAGTGTGCAATATTAAGGAGAAGAGAGCGGGGTTTGCAGAGCAAGTCAAGGCGGCAATAGAGGATCAATTGTGTGTAGGAACCGAGATCAAGTTGTGATCAAGGAAGGCCAAGATCAATTATATTAGCTGAGATTTTTGTGAGAAGAAGAACACTTTCTCAAGAGAGACAGATTGCTTTGTAATAGATCCAAGTGCTTAAGAACAATCAATAAAATAGCCACATCAAGGAGGAAGATTTTCCCTGTTGGGTTTCCTGAAAAAAAAATAAGTGTGTCTTTTGTGTGATTGTGTCTTTGTTGAGAAATTCTGAGTTTAACCCTGGCCAGATGCTGCATATAGTGTTTTAGTTGCCTTTCCTAATCACACACATTCCAATATACCAGGACAAAGTAAATAAATCAACTTACTTCACCAAGCATCGTCCAAGATATACCATAAGCATCCATGAAAAGAGACCACACAATTTCCAATTGCACCCAAGAAAGAAAAGTCACTTAGCTCTTCCATCCATAGCCAAATTGTAAGAGAGAAAAATCACAGAAATTTTAGACCTTCTAAGAGATTTCTCCCCCAAATCCAACCATGATAAAATGAAAGGAAAGCACCTATATTTATAGAGGAGGTGCTCAATTTTCCTCGCAGTGAAATTTTATTTTACTAAGCTAAAACCCCAATTCTAGCTTAAGGAGGTGCAAAGGCCCTCTTGTATAATTAATTAACGAAAATTACATGAATTTAGGGGAATTCATGCCACATGTACAATGATGAAGGGGAATGAGCCCTCACAAAGTGCCCATCTCCATAAATGAAGGGGATGAAGGGCTTGTTGGCATGGCATCCAACCTCCCAAGGCCCATCAACAACATAGCTTATCTAAGAAGTCTTTAAATCTGCCCACCAAAAGCCTCTAAAGTGGGCAGGCAACCCCAAAAATTCTCCTCCAAGGTGGGTACAAGGGCTCCCAATGCCATTGACTAAGTGGGAGAGGGGGACCTTCAAGTTTCTCCACAGCTGTAACAAATCCTCCACTAAACAAGGGAGTTCCACCTCCAAATGTCTTTCAAAGTGGGCAATAAACCCTTTTTCTCTGATATAGGCTCATGTACCTCCAATAAATGACCCTTCAAAGGGTGTATAGACCTTCAAAATATTTATTATAAGGGTCACAAAATTGTTATGAAGTGGGCACACGGCTCACAAAGCAAGGCAAAGGAATGACCAAAGGGAAAACTACGCCTCCAAGATTCCTCCAAGTGTAGAGTGCTTCAAAGTGAACTCATCTGGCTCCTTTAAAGGTGGGAAAACTCATCCGCTGGGTCCTCATAAGCTGGGTTGAGCACCCCATTTCTTCCATGTGTCTGTTGTGTAAATAAATGGGCTCTTCAATAGGAAATTCCCCATAGGATGAGAAAATTACTCCTAGCAATGGTCACAAGACTTTACACGCACACGTAAGCCCATCATAAATTTCATTTCACATGTGTACAAATCACCTTAAATAAACGTTGGTTCCAACAAAAAAATTTGATTTTGGCCCAAATTTAGGTTGTCCTCCGCCCCCTCCTTTAATTTTCTTTTTTAATTCCAGTGCACAAACCTATATATATTATACACAAGAGAGATACCTTACACCAATTAATTCTCTTGGGCAACTTCTGCTTTGAAATTAGGCGTTATTCTCTGTATACTTTTCCTCCCTACAAGTTCCAATTTAGTTCAGGACTTGGTTTATGATTGCAGGCAGAATTTCTGTGCTGTCCTATTTACATTTGCATGCCATGCTCAAGGTCTCTTTTCAACCTCTACTTCTGTAGCTGACAGCGTTCCAAAAGATGCACCTATAGCCATCATGTTAGTTGTCTTCCCAAATTATTTGAACTCTAGTGATCATGTGTTTGGGAGTTTTAGTTGCTTGATGCCGAGTGTCATTGAAATAGGATGGGACTGTAATGATTTCATTCGAGATAGACTTCCCTGTATAGGCTTACAAATTTACACTCCTCTTGTCTTTGTCAAGATGAATCCTTAATTAGAGAGGCCCATCATCTACTGACCAAACTACTGACCACATATTTCACTCTTTTTGCCATTATTAGAGAGGCCCATCATTTCTCTTTGAAAATATTTTGTTGATTTGTTGACTTTTGTAAGGCATTTGACTCTGTCATGAGAGAGGCATTGTTTTAGAGGTGATACGGCATTGGCTTCTATCATGAGACTATATTATTTAGTGCTTGGTCATTTCTGCACTATTGACATCTTCGTAGACTACCTTAGGAGTATTATAGAGGTCAAATAGGAATTCCCTCTCTCACTAATTCTCTTTGGGTTCTATATCGATGAGATGGACTCCTTTCTTAGGAGCACATATAGGATGGTGTTGATTGTCTTCTACCCGATGTCTTGATCTCCTTGCTTTTAGTTTTCAATAACATGATCCTCTTGGCACCTCACCTAAGGGGTTGTAGAGACAAATTGAGGCCTTCTCCAACTCTTGTGATCTTTGATAGTTGAAATTTGAACTTAGTAAGACTAAGATTACGATCTTCACATGTCTCAACATGCTCTCCTTGACTACCATTTTTACATTGGAGGGGATGGGATTCATATTACTACAACCTACACATACTTGGGGGTCAGATCTTAGGGGTCTAGCTTAGCTTGAGGCATGCTTTCTAGCTCCAAATTAATAAGGAAAATGGTTTTCTTGGCTAAAGAGATAGTGCTCTAGGACATCTCTTTCAAGATGCACTTCTTTGGACATGATCATTAGAGCCATGACCCATTATGGCTTCAAGGTCTGGGGACCTAGCTTGCTTTGGGTTGATTGGGATAGGATAGAGAGATTCTAAACCCTTATATTATGATGCTTCATCTGCTGCTAACATGCAATTCCTCAATCTATCATCTAGGTGGAGTTCAGGGTATTTCTTCAATAGACCCCTCCTTGGTGTAATTGTTGTGGGTTCTTCTTAATTGCTTCAGTTAGTGGCCGTTTCTATCAATCAACTTGCCCTTTTTAGGTAATCTTTGGACACTCTAGGTCAGCTCCTACTATCTAAATGTGACTTAACCTCGGAGATTAGAGAGGATATCTACAAACTACATCAAAATCACTTGGATTTCCCTCCTTCAGGGCATTTGCTTGAATAAGTCATTTTATTATTTTGAGTGCTTTATGTAGCTAAGTGAATCTTATTGTTAGGCCTATCTATACTATTAGACATTGGATGCACAACCTTAGTATTCCCCTTGGTTCATTCAGAGTGGGCTCCCACTAGCTTTGGTTTGAGATAGCTCACTGCATCACACACCTCAAAGGGAATTTTCAGCTATGTGACTTACAAGAGATGAAGTTGGGGAAGAACATTGTCTTCAAATGTTCCATCTATTAGGAGATAGCACTGTTACATATTTATTGGATATATTATTGACTGATAACACTTGCTGTGTGGTTGTTTTGTCATGACTCACATATTTTTCATCACTTTTAAAGTTTTGTTTGTTGCCTAGAGTCTATAGCCCAGGGACTAGGAACTAGGCCTTGCCTAGCTTTCCATTTTAAATCTTAAAAGACAAAAACAATATCATTTTTCAAATCTGTTTTTTTAGCATTTGAAGGACATATCTGTAGGCTTATCATGGATTCCTCCCTTATGTTGGAGGAGAGCTAGCCTTATGTGAGAAGGATGATCACCAAGGTGACAATGGGTGATGTCCTCAAGTATCTTTGGGGTTTGTAGTTGATAATTGAATCTATATTTTGAAGCACAGATTTTAGAGGTAGCAATGAAGTGCGTTTCCCCTTGGATTGATGGAATGAGTTTGTCCCAACAACTTTGCAAATGCTAAATTTCTATTTTGTCTTATATCATTTTTTAAATTCCTTTCTTTTCAGCAGTATTTGATCCATAACCACAGGGTATGTTTAATGTACAGCGATCATACAAACCAGCATCCACTTGTGGAAGTGTTAATGGTTTAGTTTTTGGATCTCTTTCGACGATATTGTCAACCACCACATGTTGTTGTTTTGAATAAATAACATGAGAATGTATATAAATAAGATAGAAATAAATAACTCTTTTTATAATGTAAATGATACTATGTAAAGGCCAAATTAATTATGCATCAAAGTTACCTCGTTTGACAACATGCATGCTTATGGTCATTGGGCAAGTTTCATCTTCTTCTAGAGTTTGATGAGGAGAAAGGAAGTTGTTGAAGATGCCTGATAGGATATGACAGAACGGTGGTGGAAAACTCTGACTCTAATGAGATTATGGCTAAGACTTGTACGAATGATGATCATGGAATTTACTCTTGAATTGTACATCTGTTGAAGGTTACGCTCCATTACGAGTAAACTTATTTTGTTCTTCTCCTTTTCTCTTCATTGAAGAAAAACAAAAATAGTGGTTTTGAGTCTATTTGCCTTAATAATGACTAGAGTTGAATTCTCTTTTAATGTGTTGTGTTGGTTGGAAATTGATTTTGATTGGCAATGAATCATGCATTTATAGCTTCTTTCTAAATTTCACTTTCTTCATTTCTTGGTACTTTTAAGGGCCATCCAAATAGTGGTGTTCTATCATCTATGTGAGTGAGGAGGATATGAATCATGATCTGAGTAAGACATTCATTTGGTTAAAGTTACTACATTTAGGAAGTATTGGCCATAGTTAAGAGGTTTTGATTGGTCAAATGTTGAGTTAATGACATTTTCTTGACAAGTTACACCAAAAACTTGTTTCTAAAACATTTGAGGCACCTTGAGGGGTATATAGATTCAAAAAAATTTCTTTCTATTCTTATTTACTCAGGCCAAAGGACCCGTAATTATTTTGGAAGTTCTTATTATGAGAGATGATAGAAACATAATATGATATTTACTAATATTTTTGTAAAGAATATATGGGTGGAAAAGAATTTGGCATCTTTTAGAAGCATTTCTCTAAATAACTTCCCATAGTTGGCTAGTTTGAGAGGGTTTCTAACTTCAACTTTATATATCTCACCATATTGGGTGAAATCGATTAAGCCATAAATGCCCTCCTCAGTAGGGAACATTCATTGTTTCAATTTCAAATGAGAATGTATCATAATTTGAGACATATAATTGACTTATAAATCTAGATTCAGTGCCAACATTCTCCACTTTATCATATCCTCATTGAAACAAAAAACATTTCTGAACTATTCAAAATCGATTATTTTTGTAGAAGATACTATCAATATGAAGACTATTATGGTGAATGCAACTACTAGTGGTAAATACATATAATATGATAAATATTATATATACTTAGCTCTTCGGCATAAAATAAGTGCCACACGATCAAGCATACCTTCACGGACTGCACCACCCATATTGCCCTCAGAGTCCAATTGGTTATCAAACTAATTGTAATTTTACTCAAGCTCAGCATAAACAATGGAAGAACACGGAGCTACAAGCCCCAGGGATGATTGTTCCACAAATATGCACTCACCTCTAACATAAATCGGATGCATTCCATTGTGTAAAATAAAGTTGCCATCATTTGATCAAAGGCAAAACCAAATGCCGAGAGATACAAAATACACCCATTTCATTTTCAATTTGATCCCGGATACAATCAAAAGAGTAGAAATAAATATTCTTCTTGAACCTTCTTCCCCTAGTGTTTCTCTGATTAGATGAATCTTTCTCTTTCCTTCTCTTACACCATTTCTTTAGAAATTAAATTGTCCCTAACTTATCAAGGCTACGTAACAATTTTTTAAGAAGAAACATATATAGTAAGTGGAATGGTAGTTAAGTGTTGGAACTCACTAGTACCATGCCTGAGCAATGTGATTTGTTGTCCACAACTATAGACAATGTTTCATATCCTTATTGAGGAACTCTAACAAAATCCCAATGTGTGGCTTAATTTAATACAACGATTTGCAAATTATTATTGATTTTGAGCATTCAGTATCTTGACTCAAGTGAGGGGAGAAAAATGATATTCTTCCTTTGATTTGTGTAATAACCATCAAATTTCTTTGAAGGCTCTCGTCCTATTAAGAGCATAAAATAGGTTGAACAACAAATTAGTGGGACTAAACTTTTGACCCAGTTTTAGAAACAATGTGGATTTAGTGTGAAAGAATATTGCAACACTAATTATCAACATATCGCATCTCAAAGTTGCCTAAAGAATACTTTTTCTTTGAAGGTGCCAGATTTATTTATTCGAGAATGATGTGTGAGTGTCATCTGTTAAACAACCTATAGTGAATCATTTTGAGAGTGTTTTATTTCAATGGATGGCAAGCCATATTACCTCTAAAAAATCCAAATTATTTCTCAGAGTTCTTTTCAATTGCAATGTGAATAAAGTATGTGATATATTTTCCATAAACCCTTTAAAGGTGGCAAGAAATTGTATTTTTTCAATATTGGCTATTTTTTCAACACTCTGACCCAATGCATAACAACCTTCTGCTGCAAGTATGCTGCTCATTCACTGTGGAAAATGTCACTGGTCTAAGGTCTCTAACCACAAGGTCTGCCCCTCCTCTTTGACTTCCATAGGCTCCTTATCAAACTGATCCAAAACTGGTCCTATCTAGGATCCAACACCTACAAACACTTCATCAAAGACACATACCTTGTTGACTGTTTTGCTGTAGCTCCACTTTTTCAATCTAGGCCTGGTTGGGGCATATAAACCAGTCCCTAACAGTCATCTAATTTCTGCCCAGAATTGCCTTAAGGAGGCACAAACACCCTTCTATGAAAGGATATGACCTTCATTGATGATTCTGGGCTGTTATAGCCTCCACCAGCTCTTCGACCTCCCTTCAAATAGCTGCGGCACCCTACAGCAAGGCTGTGTAGGGCTACGACATCCCTTCTAAGAGTCTTCCCACCTTCCTTTCACCTCAAAACAGCCCTCCCTTACTTCAGACTTCAAGAACAACACTTCGGTCCTGCACTCAGCTTGGACCCTTCTCCAGCTACTCGGTCACCTTCCTGCAGCCCTAAAACAGACTTGTTCCCATGCTGGTATGTCCTCTTCTCACTGTGGCCAGATCAGAGATATGTATTTGCCCTTCAACGCTTATGTTTGTGTTGTGTTGCACAAGGATGGATGCTAAAATGAGGATCACACACCTCTTATTTATAGCCTTTTAAGCCTCCACGAATTTTATTGAAGAGATCCATCTATTGGAACCCTTTTACACCAAGCCTACATGACTTGGCAACCAATAATTACCTAGTCAACTTCAAAAATTCATTTCTCTCTAACAACAACTCGGATTCGAACGATTCTCAATGAGTTGGAATCGTATCATCGAGCACTATCATCCCCATCCATCACATGTCGATTTCTCATCATGGTTTTGGCCCAAACACGATGGGTGAAAAACCCCCAAGCTTGGATCTCAAGCCCACAAGCCCATTTGTGGCGCTTTGACCTCCAACCCTCGATCACCAGGGTTTGGAGTACCTCCCAAGCTACATAAAAAATCAACAAGAAATAGATCCAATATCTAAGTTGTCTTAAATATAAAACAAGAAAAGATCTAATATCTGAGAACAAGCCGTAACAACTAGGAAACTAGTTCAAGAAAGAAAACGATAAGAACATGAATAGTTAGGTAAACCTGAGTTGTAAAATCCTCGTAATGAAGGTAATGCATTGATTAGATTTTTGTTGTGGAAATGGAAAAATACATTGAGTAGTTTTATATCTTTGAACATTAGAAGAGGGGGAAAAGATGAAACATTTAGTTTGCCAGTCATATAGTTGGATGAGTAAATAGCCAACTTTTATTTTAGATATATCTTTTTTACAATCATTGTTTTTGCATGGAGCATTCCAACATGAATGATGTTTACTATTGAATTTTGTTTTTAAAGGATGCTAAGTCACCTTCCCCAATAATTTGTTAATCTCTTTTGTTGAGCAATAAGATGAATCTAACCTGTGACTTTTGAGAATTTGGATTATCTAACAAGCTACTATTGTGATGAACTTATATCATATTTTTCAATTTTTCTTTATGTACTTTATGGATTACTAGGATTAAGGCTCACAAAGGAAGGTATGAGACATTCAAGGATGTGCATATGACATTTTGGAGCTTAATTTCTCCCATTTTCACTATCTACTTTTACCATATGTTTCAAGCATATATATGGCTGATGCTTTTCTTTAAATTTTTGTTGAATGATCAAATTCATTTAGAGAACAGTAGAACAGGAAAATGAAAATCTGATCAGTTGTCAAATCCAGTGAAAAATTAGTATGATTTTAGTATGAATATTTTCATTGCTAGCCATAATTGTGCCATACTTTCTGCATATGAACTGTGTTAGAATGTAGAAATGTCCTAACATTTAAAGTGGACACTATGCCCATCATCAGGGGATCCAATTGAACCTTCTGCACCCATCATCAGGGGATCTAAATGAAGCCTATGTAGTAAGAGGCTTAGTAAATGGCTATAAAAAATCCATAGCATGGAAAGTTGGATAAGTTACAAGTAAAAATGAAGTATGCTAGAATTTAGAAAAAGATATCAGATAATGTGAGGTCTGCGATCAATTTTGTAGTCATTTCCAGCTTCCAAGGGCTCCTAAGGTGGGTCTTAAAACTCAAAATACTGCTCAAATTTGGATTCCTAAAGATCATATTCCCTTTTGGAATTTTGGCAATCTGAACTGTCTTCAGGGGCACCAATGACACCATCATATGTCCTAATTTTAATTTCATTGTATTCTTTATCTATGAAATTTGAGACAAAGGGGTCATTATGCACCCATTTTTCAACTTTTGATCCATTCAACCCCATTGTATCAGGTGCAGGTCTTTTAGCAGTGTTTTCTTTGATAAGGCAGACAACATCATTATTGATAGGTTGATCTCTGCTTGGCTCAAAAACAGTGGCACTCTTTGAGCATAAATCATTCTCCCACATCTACACAAAGAATAATATTGAAGTTAACACCCTAGCCAAGGCATCAGCCGAATCGGCAGCAAGCTAGCTGATAATTGACATGTACAAGGGAGAACAAAATTCCATCTCCACTAGAAAATTACACTAGAAGTCATTCTCCAACTACCCGTAATGAGCTTACTCCTTTCAGATACCTTCTTGTCTTTCCCAATGAAAGAAGTTGAAAGTTCTGAATTTGAAAAACAACTCTCACTGGAGTTATTGAACTGAATTTTACAAGCCTGTCTGGCCTAATTTATTTGGATTTAGCTAGCAACAATTTGTATGGTAGTATTCCGCCTAGCTTGTGGACCTGTAAAAATATCCATTCTATGAGCCTAGCAAGAACCAAATTAAGTGGTGAAATCCCTCCTGGCATGACACCCCTTCAGGTTCTCTCTTTTTTTTCTGTATAGTGTCCCTTTTCTCTGCGCCTTAGCAATAGTCAGAGCAGAGATATGTCAAAATTTGCATGTTGATATCTTAGCTAGTTCAAAATACAGTATAAGGATATTCAACATATAGTGATCATAGCTATTTCACAATCTCTCCCTTCTGAAATTAGTTATTTTTTCCTCATAGAAGAGCATCTTATGCTTGCAAACACTTTCTGCTGGCACTCTACTATAGATAACTATGTTGGCTTGCAATATTGGAGAGATGTACTTGAAACAACCTTATATATCAAAGATTCTACTTCCAATACTTGAAATATTTGAATGGATTTATGTGGCATATCACCATGCAAAGCTTTTGTTAGAGATGAACCTTACTCTGAATTCACAGAAACCCATTCAACAGTTTTGGATGCACGTTTTCTTTGAGACATCATGCAAAAATCCAAGGTTGACAGGATCAATTTCATTATACCTGTAGCTTCATGACACTGACGGTGCACATGAGTATTTCCATAAATATGAGTTGAAGCATTCGCATAGAACTTGAGATTTACAAGTTCACCAAAGTTAAAAATTTCTGTATGGGAATCTTCAGAAAATTCACCATAATGAAGGGTAATTCCTTCACTAAATACTCAAACCCTTCTTTATCCAACTTGTCATAAGTATCACAAATAGGAGGGGTCTTAAACATTACCATTTTATGACTGCTTCATCCAACTTGCAGCGACAAATAACTATGTCTGTTAGTACTGGAGGTATGTTTATCACTTCCACCAGCATCCAGGAAAACAAACATACCCTCACGGAGTCGACGATCAGTTTTGTAGTCATTTCCAGTTTCCAAGGGCTCCTAAGGTGGGTCTTCAAACTCAAAATACTGCTCAAATTTGGATTCCTAAAGATCATATGCCCTTTCATAATTTTTGCAATCTGAACTATCTTCAGGGGCACCAATGACACCATCATATGTCCTGATTTTAATTTCATTGTCTTCTTTATCTATGGCATTTGAGACAAAGGGGTCATTATGCGCCCATTTTTCAACATTTGAGGCATTCAACCCCATTGTATCAGGTGCAGGTATTTAAGCAGTTTTTTCTTTGATAAGGCAGACAACATCATTATCGATAGGTTGACTTCCACTTGGCTAAAAAACAACGTCACTCTTTGAGCATACATCATTCTGTCACATCTACACAGAGAATAATACTAAATTTAACACCCTATCCAAGGCATCAGCTGAATTGGCAGAAAGCTAGCTGATAACTGACATCTACAAGGGAGAACAACATTCCAGCTCCACTAGAAACCTACTCTAGAAGTCATTCTCCAGGTACCCTTGATAAGATTTCTCCTTCCAGGTACCTTCTCGTCTGTTCCAATTCAAGAAGTCGAAAGTTTTGAATTTGAAAAACAACTCTCTCACGGGAGTTATTGAACTGAATTTTACAAGCTTGCCTGAACTAATTTATCTAGATTTAGCTAGCAACAATTTGTCTGGCAGTATTCTACCTAGCTCATGGACCTGCAAAAATATCCAGTCTGTGAGCCTCGCAAGAAACAAATTAAGCGGTGAAATTCCTCTTGGTATGGCATCCCTTCAGGTTCTCTCTTTTTTCTCCATTCAAACAACAGTTTTATCAATATTACAAGTGCCCTAACATCTCTTCAGGACTATCATAACCTTACCACATTGGTTCTATCAAATAATTTTAATGGGGATATGATTCCAACTGATACACATGGATTTCCCATGCTCTGGACATTAAGTCTTGGAAATTGTGCTCTTTCCAGGCAAGTTCCAGTTTGGCTCCTGAAATGTCCAAATTTACAGGTCTTGGATCTTTCCTGGAGTAATCTCAATGAAGTTATTCCTATTTGGTTAAACACTCTTCAATATCTTTTTTATTTGGACATGTCAAATAATTCTCTGTCAGGACAAATTCCAAAGAAGCTTATGGAGTTACCTAGTTTTAAGTCAATACAAATACCCCTGTATCAGCTCAAACTCCCTTTGAGCCCTCTTTATATGTAAAGAAAAATCAAAATGCTTTTGGGCTGCATTACAATCAGTTTTCTAATCTTCCCCCTTCGCTATACTTGGCCAGAAACAATCTCAGTGGCACTCTAAGCCCTGAAATTGGGCAGATGAAAATGCTTCATATTCTAGATTTGAGTCATAATAATTTCTCAGGGATAATCCCAGACACACTGTCTAACTTGAAAAATTTGGAGACCTTAGATTTGTCAAACAATAATTTTGTTGGAATCATACCACCATCCTTGAAGGATCTAACATTCCTAGTAAGGTTCAATGTCTCTAATAATCACTTGCATTGGTTAATACCTTCTGGACATCAATTTGATACCTTTAACAAGTCTAGTTTTGAAGGAAAGTTTGGTCTCTGTGGCTAGCCTCTTACTACCACCTGCAGTCCACCTGTGTCAATACCAGGGGTACCTATTGCTGCACACAAAATCAATAGGCTGGGCAAAAATACCATTCTTGGCATAACCATGAGTGTTGGTGTTGGGATTTCTTTTCTTCCGGCCGCGGTTCTTTGGAATCAATCAAGAAGACAAGTAACAGAGCAGAGAGTTGCAGATGAGGTGGATTTTGACATGCCTCATAGGCTTTCTGATGCCTTGGGATATAACTTGGTGTTGTTATTCCAAAATCATTGTCGTAAGGATCTTTCTATTGTTGATCTCTTGAAATCTACTAGTAATTTTTAGTAGGAAAACATCATTAGTTGTGGAGGCTTTGGATTGGTATATATATCCACTTTGGAAGAAGGCACAAAAAATGAAATTAAAATATTGACAGGAGAATGTGGTCAGATGGAGCATGAATTTAAGGCTGAATTAGAAGCTCTATCAAGAGCCCAACATAAGAATCTAGTGTCATTGCAAGGATACTTAAAGTATGGGAATGATAGACTGCTGATTTATTCCCATATGGAGAATGTGTGTTTGGTATATTCTATGAGCATATGATGCTTTGAAGACCATCATAATTTCTATATATTTGTGTCAATTAGACATGTAATAGCTCTATTCTCCAAGTCACCTCATGATGTCATCAACGATGCATCATGATAATAATATCTCCAAGTTCAGTTTCAAAGTGTCTTCATAAGATGCTCCAAGATGTTGTCAAGGTGCTCCAAATAGATCTTCAACAAGATATCTTCTACTTCTTTTCAAGGTGCTCGAAGTCCATAGGCCTTAACTCTTCTTCAACATCCTGCTCCTAAAATGTCTTCAATATTGCAAAGAACAAGCAGTTATAAGCCTTCAAAAATACCTTAAAAGAAATTCACCAAACAATCCCTTCAGACCTGTTATTATTTCACTTCAAATAATTCCCAGTCTGTTCTAAAGCTGCTAACCATTGTCCTCAAGATAAAACAAGTTTTCTTCAAGCCTTCTAAAAAATGTTTTCCAAGATCATCTTCAAAAGGAATCTAAATTATGTGCAAGAGGCTTGGACTAAGTACACACAGTCTTAATTTAGAGCTCTTAGCCTAGAATGTGTCGCAACAGAGAATCGATCAAGCACCAGATTCACGTGTAGAGGTCAAGAATAGGTTCAAGTCTAAATGCTGAGATATACCTTCTCACCAAGCTCAAAATGTTTCCCACAAGTCCAAATAGCCTTTTGTCCACACACAGGTCTGAACTCTTGAGAAAATCTGACATACGAGTTGTAGATATGAGGAATATATACAATGAGCCCTCCTCAGAGGACCAAGCTGCCAATTATCTTGTTTGCTGGAGGTTCAAGTCTCCATAGAATATCCTCAAGACCGAAGTTGTTTGAGGATTGCAATTCACAACAGTGTTTTAGCTTTGTCCACAGCTCCAGTTTCCACTGGTCCAAGGGTTTTGTAGCTTCCTCTTATAGATTCGAAGGTATGGAAATTTTTGTTACAGGTCCAAAATACAGAGAGTATCTTGTTGTCTTATCCACCGAAATCTTCAGATAAATGCGAAGTCTGGACTGTCCAACAAATAAATCTGAGCCAAGAGTCTATACACAGTCTTAAACTGCTATAGTTACTATGCATGAATCACTATAATCTTCCACAGTTCGATCAAGAAGTACACCACAAAAAATACTAGTGCTGTAGCTTGGTTTGCAATCTGAAATGTTGTCTTCTAGCACAATTCTTATCACAAGTCCAAAGGAATAGATAACCATCACATATTTTTGACTCAAACAAATTTTATTCCTCGACTTCCAAGTCACTCCTGTGGTTATACTCTACTTTTTTCACCTCATCCTCAGGTCTGTCTAGATGCATTTGAGATCGTTATCCTTCCTGGATCTACTGTTGTTGTGATATCCCTTAAATTTACAAGTTTTCTCCAGTGGTCCAAAAGACTTCCTACTTTGCCCCCTTGTTCCTGAACTTTGACAAAACATAGTAAATAAATTCACATTTATAGCAATTTCAACAACTAGACAAAAGAATGTATGACATGAGACCATCCATCGAGTATAGGTTCCTCTGTGCATGAATTGTTATGATGTATATGCATGTCAAGTAATAGCATCACGGTTGCTTGTATCTATCGATTAATACGCGCTTCTTGTTTCCTAGAAAACATTTGATCAGTAATAATATTACCGTATCTTTACTTTCTTGATAGTCATATTACAAGTACTAATACACATAACCAAAAAAACTGCAGTGACCCAATCTCAAAAATTGAAGTGCCAAAATTTGTTGCTGAATTAAAACAAAATTTTTGAAATCCATTAAAAAGCCCACATTGTATGAGACCTTGCCTTCAAATTTAATTATCTTGCAAATACAACAGGGGTGCACTACATTAAGAAATTGAGCAACATGCAGTGGCCCAATAAACTTGATAAATGTCCCAACTTTTAGTGCTTTGGAATGCCAAAGTACTACATTTTAACTATTAATTTCCATGAGGCTTCATAACTTATCTCGCTCAAATATACTCGGGTGTAACCATTTTGCTTCCTGCTCTTGCCCAAGGTCATGTGAAAGTGCTTTCTCACAAAACATCTTTGACCTCAATCTACTCTATTCCCCGTTCTTAACTTCATGTTCAGCATCAGTCGTGGAGATATTATCTTGATCTTTACCTTTCGATGCAAACTTAGCCTCTTCCTCTAATTTTTTCACTTGAGCAACATGTTTCTTCCCAGAAAGATGTGAGTCAAAAATAATTTGACTGTTACAAACTGCATTACACAGAGTACATACCTTAACTTCCGCTATTGCAGTGCCAGCTTCCAATAACCTTTGCTGTTTGATAGCTATGTCATTTGTTGCTTTTGCTTTAAATTTTCTTTTCCCAGTGTTAGAATCAGAAAATTCCCCTTCTGATTTTTTAATTTTGTCTGGATGTTGTGAGCTTCGTATTGAATTTTATTGTCAAAAACTGAGGAGCGGAGGTTCATATTTATACTAGTTTACCATGTTTTAAAGGAAACGTCTTTCTATAAGGGGAGGCCAACATGTGTGCCAAAGTGCAGGTCGACTCACTATTAGGTGTAATTTTCTTAGTCTTAAAAATTCAATATCTCACAAACTACTAGGAGTTTCGGAACAAATAAGGGCTCATTGGAAAGGAAAAAATGCACTCCATAAGATAGTATAGGAGAAAATTTGGAAGGATGCCTCTAAGGTGGTAAAACAATTTTTCTTTGTGACTGTCTTTAATGTTTGTGTGCGCCTTTGTTGAGAATTAGGTAGGGCTAGGTTTGATTCAAATTCTTTTCTTGATAATTACTTGTGAGCTTACTTCTTTTACTTATGTCTTCTCTTCTTAGCTTATTATGTCTTTCATCAAGTCAATTACCAAAGCACAAGAGACACAAATTTAGGCTCTTCGAGCCAGGGCCAAAACCTCTCCCTCTTGGAGAGGAAAACCCACAAGAAATTCTTAATATAGACTTTTAGATGACAAGTACCATGACCATGACACAGACCCTTGACCCTTGTATGCCTCCAAGACGTTGTCACTGCTTCTTCATTGACTCTTTAAGCTGATCCTCCTTTTCTGCACTGTCCTGCACCGTCCTGCTCTATTCTACACCAGGACTAGAGAGCTCAGTATAACTGTATTTCCCTTCTCCTACTGTATGTGATCCTTATTGAGATATCAACACCTTGTTATAGAATATCCTGTGCACACCTTGCACCTTCACTTCACCTTGCTCATTGGTCTTCAACATACACACACGTCTTATTTCATTTTGATGAATAGTCCACCATTTTCATACTCTAATGATACCCTTACTTGTGTTGCACTACTTTGTTGAGCACACTTATTATACTTAGCACTTCACACAATCCTATAACTACTAAACACATTCTTGTAACTTCTTCTCCTTCAAGAAATATATTCAGGTCTTGTGGGAGAAGTCATCTGTAAAAGTCATGTAATAGGAACATCCTCCTAAGGATGTCACGGGCAGCATACCAGATAAATCAGAATGTATCAACTGCAAGATATCAGTTGTCTTTATGACACTTGAGGGCAATGGTCCCCTTGTATGCTTCCCTTCGGCACAACCCTGACATATACCTTCATGATCATCTTTAAATTCAGGCATCCCTATCACCACCTTCCTTGCTTCGGGAAGGGTTTTGTAATGAAGATGTGCAAACCTCCGATGCCATAACTCTATTTGAAGAGTTGTATCACATCACATAGCCCCCAATGGACTTTCTCCAACCGAGTAGAGTGTATCAACTCTAAAACCAATAGTAAGAGCTTCTTTGAAGTTCCTCTTCCAGATGCGTACATTTCCATCAATGAATGCCACCTTGAACCCTTTGTCTTCCATTGTCGAAATAGACATAAGGTTCTTCTTCAAATCAGGTATGTACAACACATCTTTAAATAGATGACCTGACCTTGAGATAGATGAAGGGTCACAGTCCCTATCCATTTCATGAGCTATGTGGCATTATCTCCAAGGATAATTTCTAAATTAGTATCCTTCTCAATCAAATTAGAGAGGGCTTCTTTATAACCAATGAGGTGCCTTGAAGCACCACTGTCAATCAACCAGACATCTAGGGTGTCGGGAGGAGATGTAACAGAGAGGGAAGATACAAGAATATATTCATTTATTATTATCAACAACATTAGACTCACCGTACCTAGAATTTCTTGACCCATTGAAAGGTTGCCCATTTCCACTACAATCAGAGGGAGCCTTCCTTTTTCCTTTGAACCTGTTGTTCCTTTGATTTCCATTCCCCCTCAAGTTGTTGTTGTCATCATCCCTGGAAGAGTCCCTTCTATTGGGGCACTCTCTTGCATAGTGACCAGACTTGTTACAAGCGTAACATCTTCCCTTCCTTCCTCTGGGCCCCACTCTACCATGGTTTTGATTTCTCGAGCCATCATGGTTCTTCTTCTTTGCACGAGCGATGAAGGCAGTAGGGTCACGTCTATTTCCATTAAAGGGATGATCTCTCTCCATCATTCTTGTCTCCTCTTGAGTGCATCTAGTCAACAATTCATCAAAATCAGGAATCATCTTATTATTAAGAATCGTAGTATTAAATACATACCAGTCTCGGGGAAGTCCTCCAAGAGCAATGAGGACGAGCTCTCGATCAGCTACTTATCCTATGGCAAGGAGATCATTCCTGATTTCTGTGAGCCTCATAAAATATGATGGATGCTCATGAATCTTCCCCTGCACATAGTCCATGAAATCTTGATCTTCTAATACCAAATCCAAGGACATCTTCATGCATGATAAGCAGACTTGTCAGTCAACTTATCACCAGACCATTGGTCCTTGACAAGACTTCTTCTTCGGTGATTTATTTTCACACTATCTTGGACTTTGTCTTCACTTCAGCTCTAATACCATGTTAATTTTAGATAAAAATGGTATGTTCTATATGCTTAATGCATTTTTACTTTAATATTTCTTATAGGCCCAATTCAACACATAAACATTAAAGTAAAATGTCGATAGAACATAATAATAGATCAACAGAAGACAAGCCAAATAATGTAGATTAGATTTTACATTTTTTCTTTTCCAACAACGATAGAGAGTGATGTGCGTTATGACAGTCAACAGGATACATCAGCCAGCAAATACTTTCTCAACATCAGATCAGCCAACCTTCCAAGCGTCACACACACCCCTCAAAGACAGCTCCAAAAGTCAATGCAAGTCAACAAAAGAATCCCTCATCCAGATTTTTGACATCATCCATATTTTCGACATCCATTTCCGACATCATTTCTGGCATCCATATTTCAGGCATCATCCATATTTTTGGCATCCATTTCTGACATCCAGATTTCCAGCATCATCCATATTTCCGACATCCATATTCACACGTGGGAGAGAGAGAAGTCTCTTCTAGGCTATACGAACCAATCAGATCATGAGGAATGTGTGTGATGAGATGATGATGAAATGGACATCATATCTCTCTAATTTATATCAGTTAGTGAGGGTGTGTGATACATCTATTCGGCTTCTGACCCTACATTACAAATATGGAGGATGTAGCACATGTGTGGAAAATACAATTAAAATATATGTTCTTCTCATCCAAACAAGATGATCTTTAGATCAATCTTGCACCTCTCCGAAAGAGGAATCCAAAAAAAATATAATCATCATCATATGAGCAGTGCAACTTGGATTTTGGACCTAGTTGACCAAAATTAACAGTGTTGCTACTCTGAGAACAGAACATGATGGTTAAATACGAAAGGCCACTCTAAACAAATTGGCAAATGCTTACAAGATTCTCGGTACTTTGTTTTGGACACAAGAATTTTTTTTTTTAATGGTCTAACAATATTTACTTAGAATATATCTCAACATATATTTATTACTTATATTCTACATAAGCCACATATTATTGAAAAATTAATCTACATGGTTGAAATTGTCAGCATAAGTTTCAAGTTATGAGTCAATATATTACTTTCAATTTATAATTGGGCATTGCCTATTTGGTGTATGTTTGTTGCTTTTGTACTTATTCTCATTTTATATTTCGTGGCTTTGAGAAACAGTGAAGGTGTTATACTTGATTTCATATCGTGGAAAGTCATAGTAATTTACTCTGAAAAGGAAAGATTTGCAAATCTCAAACTTAGACATTAGAATATGTTTATCAACTTTTTAAATAAATCAACAATAAGATCAACATGACATAGTCTTATTCTATCATCTTTTTGTAGTGGAACAATGGCCCTTTGTATTTGATGTGTTCTTTACCTCCAACTACTTTTCATCAACACGTTCTTTACCTCCAATTGCTTTTCATCCACCATATAAATGTTTTAATCTTATAATTATTTGTCAAATTTACTGAAGACTTTCACCTTGCTTCATATTTCAGAAACTCTATTTGCACATCTTGCTCCTTGTGTAAATATTTCAAAAACTCTATTTGTTACTTGACTCTGGTGTGGGCAGGTTACAAGAAATGTGATTGGAAAAAGGATGGGGAGAAAATGCAAATCATGTCTCGGATATGATTCGTATGCTGTTGGAGATCCTTCAGGCACCTAAGCCATGGACTTTGGAAATGTTTCTAGGAGGATTTTCCATGCTTTTTTATGTTGTGATTCTTTCACCTCATGGTTATTTTGGGCAAGCAAATGTTTTTATGAATGCCAGACAAGACATCGGTGGAAAGGTATTTTTTTGTTTTTTGTTTTATAATTGCAATGACCATTCCATGATATTCTCTCTTTTTTGTTTGATTATATTTTTGAACATTTATTTTGATTTTGTTTTGTATTTTAACTATGAAATTGAAAATACTTGATATCATGTCCATTTAAACAATCAAATCTTGAAGATGAAATTAGTATTACACGATATTGATTGAAACCTTTTTATTTGTTTTGTGTTAAAAGATTTTCATGACTATTAGAAAAAATTACTTTCATGTTGTTATTTCAACACATGTTGTTTATATACTTGACCAAGTGTATGCACTAGAGAATGAAATGTCGTTGTGAAAAAAAAGACAATGATTAGACATCACATCTCATATTATTTGTTTTCACTAGTTATGTACAACTTGAGTTTTTTAGCATGTAACTTAGTTCACATGACTGTGCTTAAGCTTTCCCTGAATGTTGAATATTAAGTTAGTAAGGTGTTTTTTTTTTATGGTGACGTTTTATTTTCTTTGTTTATATAGGTCATCTGGCTACATAGTGGCCACTATCGCCCAATTGAAGAAAACTTGTTCGAGTTTCTTGCTTTTATGGGGAAAAATGACTTTGATATTGCTGATGTTGAGGTATATGTCGTATAAATAGTTTATAGTCTACTTCAGTTTATATTCTATTGTTCATCATCTTTCATGTATTACACTCTGAATTGTATCTTCTTTTGTTTTCAGAAAAGGAACTCATTATTGATGGTAAGAAGTACGAATTGAAGAAAGAGGAGAACGATAACACTGGAGCGACAAATGAAAAAAGAGTGAGAGAAGAGATGGTTCTAGTGATACCCTTCAAGCCAATATCTTGCATGAGACACACACATAAAAATTGATGGTCAAGTCTTCAAAGTTGGTGAATTCACCTGCAATATGGGGATACAATTGATAACACGTCTTGGATATGATTCATTTATTGTTAGAGATCCTTTAGGCACATGCGCCATCAACTTTGGAAATGTTTCTAGTAGGAATTCATATGGATTTTAATGTTCTAATTATTTCACCTCAGGGTTATTTTGGGCAAGCAAATGTTTTAGGAATGCCAGACACGAGATCAGTGGATAGGTAAACAATTTTTTTATAATTGCAATTTTCCTTCCATGATATCCTCTCTTTATTGTTTGATTGTATTTTGGATGTTTCTTTTGATTTTGTTTTTTCGTTTAACTGTGAAATTGAAAATACTTGGTATCATGTCCATTTAAACAAAAACCAAAGCTTGAAGATGAAATTAGTATTACACGATATTTATTGGAATCCTTATAGCTATTTTGTGGTAAAATATTTTCATGAATATCAGAAAAGTTTACTTTCATGTTGTTGTTTGAGCACATGTTGTTTATATACTTGACCAAGTTCATGTGTTATAAAATGAAATGTTTTTGCAAATAAAACGACAAGGATTAAACATCATACCTCGTATTATTTGTTTTCACAAGTTATCTACAACTTGAGTTTTTTAGCATATAACTTAGTTGACATGATTGTTCCTAAGCTTTCCCTGAAGGTTGAATACTAAGTTACTAAGGTGTTCTTTTCTATATATGGTGAAATTTTATTTGCTTTGTTTATACAGGTCATCTGGCCACATTATAGTGGCCACTATCGCCCAACTGAAGAAAATTTGTTCGAGTTTCTTACTTGTATGGGGAAAAATGGCTTTAACATTGCTGATGTTGAGGTATATATCATATAAACTTTTTATAGCGAAATTTACTTCATATTCTAGTGTTCATTGTCGTTCATGTCTTACACTTTGCATTGTATTTTATTTTGTTTTCAGAAAATGAACTCAGTATTGATCGTAAAAAGCAGAAATTGAAAAAAGAGGAGAGCAATAACATTGGAACGACAAATGCAAAAAAGGGGAGAGAAGAGAACTGATCTGGTAATACCCTTAGAGCCAATATCCTGCATAAGACACACATATAGATATTGATGTTCAGGTCTTCAGAGTTGCTGAATTCACGTGCAATGCCTTGGCAACGGAATGATAATGTTTTGAAGTGATGAAACATCATTTCATGTGTAAATTGTAGTCCAACCAATATTAAGTTGGAAACTCATTGTAAGAGTTTAACATTTCATATAATATAAGTTATGTGGTTGAAATTATTTATAATTTCACTTGATATTGTTTAGTGTTATAATTAACATATGCAACTTTATGTTTTCATATTAGATGAACATGCACATTGTATGATATTTTTTAAACCATACAAATTAATTTATGTTGATTAATAATGAACACATAAAATAAATTTAAAACTACTAAATTAGTAGTTTATATTGATTAATGATGAACACAAATAAAATAAATATACGACTAAATTAGTCATTTATAATGATTATTAATGAAAGTAAATGAAATGAATATAAACTACTAAATTAGTCGTTTATATAACGAATAAGAAACTACCAAAAAAGGATAAATGACCACTGCAGCTGATAAATTTGTGATTACAAATAATGACTAAATTTCACATATATACGACTATTAGTAGCTAATTTATAGTATCTTATAACACGACCAAAAATTTAGTCATATTTCTTTAGTCATTAATTAGTTTCAAACAATGACTAAAATTTGCATATATATGACTATTAGTAGCTAATTTACAGTATCTTATAACACGACCAACATTTTGGTCATATTTCTTTGGTCATTAATTGGTTTTCTCAGGTGATTATATAGTAATATATTTTGTTGTATATTTGGTCATTAATTGTGACAATTAATAACCAAATCAATGATTAAAACAATGACCAAATCATTGATTAAAACAATGACCAAATCAATGACTAAATCAGGGACTAAATTAATGACCAAATATACTACCAGACAGCAAAATTGAGATAACCAATTAATGACTAAGCTAAAAATGACTAAAAGTTGGTCGCGTTATAAGATACTGTAAATTAGCTACTATTGGTCACCGACCGAAAAATAGTCATTTATATGAAAATTTTAGTCATTTTTTTAGTAACTAATTAGCTATTTTGTACTATGTTTCTTCATAATCTCTTCCTTGTTGCTGCTTGTAGCCTTTGACAACAAGTCTTGCTTTGTGCCTTTCAATATTGCCTTCAACATTTCTCTTGGTCTTATTGACCCATTTTAATCCAATGACTTCTTTACCTCTAGGGAGGTCCACTAACTCCCATGTATTACTCTTTTCTATTTCACCGATCTCTTCCTTCGTTGCTTCCATCCATTTTTCCTTCCTTGATGCTCTTTCTTCAAAATCAATTGGGTCATCAACATTGAAAATACAAGAAATAAAGATTGCATCAACATTATCATTTACCTCTCCTTTTTATAATACTCACTAAGTTTTTGAATTGCCTTCTTGGTGTACTAGCTCCACCTAAACTCGAGGGATTTTCGCTTCCCCTGTAGTGTAAGCCACATAGCTAATTTCTTGATTTCTCAAGGTTGTTCTATTTCTAGCTTGTAGTTTGGTTTGTTGTTCTTATGGTGGGGAAGAGGAGCCATCAAGGAGGGAATATTTGTTGCTGTCCTTTCTTCTTTGTCTTCGTGAGACACACATGTCTTCACATCATCGGTTTAAGTTTCCATCCCAGTTTCTTCTTCAATAAACTGCACATCTCTTCTTATTATTACTTTCTTGGTGGATGGATTATAGAGTTTGTATGCCTTTGACTCATCACTGTATCCAACAAAGATACACTTCTCCCCCTTGCTATCAATCTTCTCTCTCAATTGATCTGGGACATGTGCATAAGCCACACATTCAAAAACTTTCATGTGAGTGACAAACTTCTTTGTTCCACTCCATGCTTATTCCGAAACTTTGTTCATGACAGCTTTGGTTGGGCATCTATTCAATATATACACTGCACAATTGACAGCTTCAGCCTAATACTCATTTGGCAAATGTTTTTCCTTCAACATACTTCTGACCATGTCCATGATGGTCCTATTCTTCCTTTCTACAACACTGTTTTGTTGAGGTGTGTACCTTGTGGTAAACTTCTTGTGTATGCCATTCCCCCTATCGAAACGTAGGAAATACTTGGAGATGTATTCTCCAACTCTGTCGGTTCTTAGCACTTTGATGTAGTGCCCACTCTGCTTCTCAACAAAAGCTTGGAAGTGGCAGAACTATTCAAACACTTCACCCTTCTATTTCAAGAAATACACCCATGTCTTTCTGGTGTAATCATCTATGAATGTAAAAACATATTTGTTGCTAGCTAAAGATTACGTTTTCATTGGTCCACACAAATCTGAGTGGACAATCTCTAAGGGTTTCTTTTCCCTTATACTCTTCCCTGTTGGAAATATTTCTCTGTGTTGTTTGCCCAAGATGCAGCCTTCACAAAGGTTGTCTGGTTTCTCAATAAATGGTAATCCTTTTACCATTTCCTTTTTGTGCAACAAATTCAAGCCTCTGAAATTGAGATGTCCAAATCTCAATTTCCATAACCAGTTTTCATTTTTCACTTCCTCTTGAAAGACCTCTTGTGTTACAGCTGCTACATTTCTTCTTTCCTTCAAGTCTGTTCTAAGCTTGAGAGGAAACATCCTATTGCTTATCATCTGCACCTCTGCAATGACTTTCTTTCTTGGAGGTATGTCCATGATTTTGCACACATCATATTTAAAGAATACATTGTAGCCCTTGTTTATGAGCTGTCCAATGCTCAAAATATTACATTTCAAGCCAAGTACATAATATACATCTGACACAAACTTCTATTCTCATTTTCTTGTCAGGACACTTACTCTTCCTTTTCCCATGACAGAGACCTTACTATCAGTCCCTTTTGTTACTTCAGATTTAACATTTTCATCTAGATTGGAAAACATTGATATGTTTCTAGTTATGTGGTTACTACAACCTGAATCTAAGAACCATACATCATCTTGTCTATATTGTGCTACATTACAAGTTAACATCACGTTCTTCTGGTTCTTTTCTTCTTTTGTAAAATTAGCATTCTGCCTATTATTCATGTCATTTTTATTTTTCCTACATTCTTTGGCATAGTGCCCATATTTCTTGCAATAATGACATTAGATTTGGGATTTGTCATACCTTTGTCCATGAGCTTGATGTTATCTTGAGCCTTCATTCTGGTTCTGATTGCTGCCCCTTACACTCGTGCTTGTAGGGTTATTTCTTCCACCTCTCTGTGGGCTTCTTCCTCTTCCTCGGTTGTTTGATCTTCCTCTCCCTTTGCTTTGGCCAAAAGACATTTGCGTCTTGAAATCTTGTTCCAATGAGGAATATGTTCATCTGTTCAGTCTGTGTTCATGAGACATCAGGGATACACTAAGCTCATACACTGTAAATAGTGAGAGGTCCTTTATCTCTTCTATTGCCACTACTATGACATCAAATCTTGAGGTTAGACTTCTCAAGATTTTCTCCACTATTCTTCTTTCTTCAAGTGTCTCTCCATGAGACCTTATCTAGGTAACCAACCCAATAAAATTGGTGAATAATGAGTCTATGATGTCAGACTCTTTCATATAGATAGTTTCAAAATATGTCCTCAACATTTGCAGCTTTGCTATCTTCACCTTCTCCATGTCTTGATAGGTTGTTTTGAGAATATACCATGCCTTGTTAGACTTTTTTGTTGCTGCAATCCTTGGTAAAATACTCTCATGCACTGATTGATAGAGATAGAAGAGGGCTTTGGAGTCCTTCTTCCTATTATCTCTTAACAAGTCTCTTTCTGTTGCTCTCAAAGCAGCCAGCGCTGCTGCGTCTACTGGTTCTGGGTAGCAATTCTCAACTAGCTCCCATATGTCCTATGAAGAAAACAGAGATCTCATTGTGATTGCCCAATATCCATGGTTCTTCCCATTAAATTGTGGAAGTTGGGGATTTGTGAGGCTGGTGCGTGCTGTTGCCATCGTAACTATGCAAACATGGCAATTTTCTTGACTGTGTTAAAAAAAAAAGACGAAACAATCAAACACTTTTGACTATGTAAACAAACAAAAGCTTTCTTTCTGCTAGAGAAATCTTCTTCAACAACCTTCTTACAGCTTCTACAGTGATGAGTGATCTCTGCTTCGTTCATTGAGCGCCTAGACTAGCTCCAATACCATGTTGAAATTTCTGAACAATTTCGAACACAGAGAGGAAAATAAAATTGTTTAACTCAACACAGAGATAAAATAAAATTGTG
Organism: Pinus albicaulis; assembly: GCA_034641835.2. Lineage (NCBI taxonomy): Eukaryota > Viridiplantae > Streptophyta > Pinopsida > Pinales > Pinaceae > Pinus > Pinus albicaulis. Next base: position 434,969 of record JAXQQM020059471.1, read on the forward strand.
GACAGATAGATGGCATAAAAACTTATATTTCATTAAAAACAAAAACTATGTTACAAAAGTGAAATTATTTCTTCAGAACAAAGTTCTGGATTCACAAAAAAAATCCTGTGCTCTCTCCTACAAACACAACATTGTTTCAAACTCTCTATCTCACTATTTTTAGCACACAATATTTTTTTTCAACCTTCGGGCTCTCTCTCTCTTACTTTATCCAATGCACACGGCATATGCATATATATAAAGTCAAAATTACAATATTCATATATATTGTAAATATAAAATATTTACAATGTATATTACAAACTATTTATAACCTGTGTTTAAAACAAAAATAAGTCACAGAAAATAAAAACATTAAAAAAAAAAAAAAAACTTTATGCATTCACTCTATATTCCGTGGGATTCAAAAATTATGCAAGAGCTTGTTTCTTTGCCCCACAAAATTATTTTCATTGGTCCGGAAGAAGGTGACATCACCTCCTCCGGTGGGTCGTCACTCCTCTTTGCAGCTCAAGCTTGTTTCCCTCGGAATGGTGCTGTTGTGCGATCAATTCAAAACAAATGGTTGTTGGAGAATTCATTGCGGTGGGCGAATGTTTCAGTATGGGAAAGTAAATGTTTAAATGCCAAGGTAGCTTGTGGATTTTCAAACAAGATTTTGCGACGTTGCTGTCTTACCAATTTCCCATCTAATAAAGTTTGTCGTCCTTCTGCTTTGTGTGGCAGTTGGAATTAAATTCCAACACTAATGCCACGTGAAGTGCGGAGCTACGCACAATGGAAACCACCTATGTGCAAACTCCACACTCCAAACTCTATCACACTCTATTTTATAGTTGTTTATTTTATTGCATTGTTGAAGGTGTTATTAAAGTAATAGAAATGCACAATTTATCAATTGAACTACTCAACCAATGACCATGATAATGCAAGGTACTTATCTCTTAGCATTATCCAACTTCCTACATTTAGTAATAAATATTTCAATTTCAAAATGAAATATTCATTTCATAATTAATTATCCTTAAATTCAACAAAGCTATGAATCAATTAGACATTTATCTAAATAGAGTAAATATAGTTGAAAATAATTAATATTTTATTATATTACTGGAAAAATGGTTACATAGTTTTAACATAACTCCTTAAGTTAGGATTAGTTCCTAGGTTGTAAGAATTTGTTCCCAACTCCCTATTATTTTGTAATGTATTTATTGTTGTATTACTCATGTAGAGAATGTAGAGTGTACGCTCCAATTTGTGCAGTCTCCAAGTGCAGTACTCACCTGTGAGTTGCTTTGTTTATTCAATACATTTCTTTTCTTTCCCACTTTATATCATGGTATCAGAGCTCCGACCGAGTGAGCCTGATTTACTTACAAAGCCTTAGTGGCTATATAGGCTTCGTAGCTACAGAGCCTTCATAGCTACGGTGCACATATGAGCCTCGGTGTTCACAATGGAATAGGTGGTGTGCAGAAACACCCTACTCACAGGAGGAACAAGGTTTCTCACAAGTCTTAATTTTTTTTTTTCTAATCACAAGCTGGATCAGCGCAGTTTTTGCAGCAGCAGCTGCGTGAATCAACACCCTTTTCGAAGCCACAGGAGTGTCGATCAGTATGGATCATCTCATCCTTCAAGGTCTTTACAACGCTGATTTACAGTCCTTTAATGAAATTTTATTTAGCGCGGATTTTTTTCTCAAAAGAGTGTTGTCCTCTTTTTTACGGTTTTTCACATGGGATTTGCCCGATTTGTAGCAGATCTCAGTAGCAGACACAACAATCTTTCATATTGGTGGCGAATCTGAGTTCTAGACACAGAGATTGTGCCAGATTGGTGGAGGATTTGTGATCAGATTCTGGTATGTGTTGCGTTTCTTTTTTTTAAGAATAGTTTGTAATTGTTCACTTGGTTAGGATCCAGTGAAGATCGGAGGATTTGAAATCTGATCATTCTAGTATGAACAATTTTACAGAAACATATCTCAACGAGACTAGAAAACACCATGGGAACAATTATACCAATTGGAAATTCAAGCTACAGAAGCTGCTTGAGGGAGTGAGTGCATAGTCGATCATCAGTGGTGATGAGCAGAAGCCAAGCGGTGCAACAACTACGACTGCACTTATACAAGACTGGTATAAAAGGGAGAATAAGGCAAAAGTCTTACTGAATATGTCTTTTCAAGACCAAATTATCCCATCCATTAGAGATGGTAAATCGTCCACTGAGATATGGATGACGCTCAAGAATTTATACTAGACACAGAACACCAATCGCATATTGTCGCTCAAAGGTAATTTTCTTTCAATAAGGATGGAGGACTATGAATCTATTTCTGGATTCATTGGAAGGGTCAAAGACCTGAAGGACAGATTGGGTGACATCGGGGAGAAGGTGTGCGATTCTGATCTTGTCACAATCACTTTGAACGGGATGACGAATGAATACCAAATGTTCATCACAAGCTTGGCTACACGGGATAAAGACCCTCCATTCAAAGAGCTGACATGAATTATATTACAGGAAGAAGAGTGGCGGCATAATTTGAGACCACAGCTTGCCAATCTTGATTTGATGGCAAAGAAGAAGACATATAAAGGGAAACCGCCACAACAACAGAAATACAGTGGCACTTTTTAGAACAGACCATTTAAAGGTATGTCTGCAAATAACAATAGTAATTTTTCTGGCATTAAATTTTTCTACTGTGGGAAAACCAACCATCAAGCTAAGTTTTGTTTTAAGAGATAGGTAGATGAGGCTAGAAATAAGCAGAGAAAGCACAAAGGACATTTTGTTGATGAAGGTCACAGTCATGACATTCGACTCTTTGTAGCTAATTGTGCTCTTTCATCTTCTGAGGAGGATGAGGCCAAAATATGGTATGTTGATTCTGGCGCGTCTTTCCATATGACAGGTAATATAAATTGGTGTGAGTTTTTTGAAGAAACTACTTGTGGAGCTAAAATTTATCTAGGTGATGACAAAGCTTGTGAGATTAAGGGGTGCAGTGATATTCCAGTGATGTTGCCTAGAGGTGATATTAGACACATTAAAAATGTAATATATGCACTGACTAAGAAGTAATCTAATTTCAACGTTTTAACATACGTACTCATTCCACGCTTAATTCTTCAAAAAATATTGTGTTATAAAGGACAACAAGAAGAAACCAGCTGTGACTCAGAGTGCGGTGAAGCCTCAGGGATAGATTGAATGTCAAGAACATGCTACACCAAGGCCCTAGTTTCAATAGGATTGACAACCGAGAATATTTGGTATTAGAGATTTATCATCTTAACCTACAAGACCTCATGCTACTTCAAAGAAAAGGTATGGCCGATGGACTCCGCCATAATGTCTATCAGATTTGGTGATGGATGTGCATTAGGGGAAATGAATAAAGAAGAGTTTCCTTTGAATGTTGATAGGAATAAAAGAGATATTCTAGAGCTGGTGCATATAGACATATGCGGACCTATGTATACTAGGTCGCTAGGTGGTGCATATTATTTTATACTATTTGCTGATGAATTAACTTGTTGGAACGGGTCCCCTAGCTGCGTTTTGGTATAAATTTTATAATAATTAGTCTAGCGCAAGGGATTTGTGGTAGGTCAAAGCCCACAATGTATTGTAATGGGCCAAAGGGTATACCAATAGTACGCAAACTATAGTTTGTAGACCATAGGATAGCGCAGGCTATGATGCTATAAATAGATGGATAGATTGAGTCTAGAGAGAGGCTAAGTGCAATTTATGTTGGTTGCGAACTATTGAGATTTGTTTTGGGTGGTATTAGGTTAAGGACTCCTGTTGGTTGTGTGCACGTAGATCCTCTATCCTGCTGTGTGCGAACCCCACTAGCTGTCTGTGCGGGTTAAGAATCAAGTCTATAAGTGGAATTTGAATGTTAATGAATAAGAAGGTTGTTTGGTAGTAATGGAAATATCTCTATGTATGAGCATTGGCTACATTTTGTGTTATTTTTGTGATTATGTTTATAGCTGATTATTGATGTGTACATGGTTGCAATGCCATAAGAAAGGGTTAATTCCATAGTTCTAGATATTAATAATTTCTTTACTCATGTTTACATGCTATCTGTGGGTTTATGGGCTTCACATTCTGCGAGTATTCTATTGAAGGTTCTGTGATAGGAATCCTTCTGCGCAAGTCTGATAGATCATAAAAGGGCTGCCTCAAATACCTTTCTCTCTCTTAGGGTGCAGAAACCTAGTTCTAGCACCCTCCCATACCACTTCGGGGGATACCTTGGCCTGCGTAAGCAGGTCATTGCCGAAAGGGCCAGTAGTATAGGGGTTTGTTGGAAAACCTTAAATCCAAACCTGGGTCAGGACCCCTCAAGCCAAAAAATGGTTCCGTTGCTAGGACTCCTAGCATTTTGAGAGAAGGATTGGGTAATGCCATGAGATCATTGGAAGCTTGAAGACTAGTTCTAAAAACAGATCTAGGAATTTTCCCTAAAAGAGAATCAAAGTACAAGGCTGACTACTGAAGAGTGGAAGAACAAGTATATCTTTACAGAGGTATACGGAATATTCTTCGTAAATTTCACTCACGAACTACAAGAATGGCTAGCAAGGTTAGCAGAGTTCGAGACCTATTGGAAATACGATCAGGTTACCCAGTGGACTCCTGAATTAATCCAATAGTTGGAAAAGGCTGATAAAAAAATCACCGGGACTGTAGATCACTGGGTTGATAGTGTTTTAGGAGGATTTGTAATGGAATTCACAGTTGATCAATTCATATCTTATTCTGAAGCTGAGCAGAGGTTCTTCAAAGGATTCTGAGGTAAGTTCTTACAAACATTGCCGCTACTGTTTAAGATGCTATTGTGAGAAAAGGGTATTTTGTGCTGTCACACAGAGTGAATGACCTCCGATTAGAGAAAAATTACTATACTAAGTGGTAAATACTACAAAGTCAATCGAGATGGGGACAGATCCATCTATAGTCCCTTAATAGAGCTGCCTACGCACGCAGAAACTAGTCCCCTAGTTACACCACTGTTGAATCCGCATAAGGGAAAGAACTCTCCTACTCCTCCGCCACCATCGAAAGACGATATGGCCACACACATGAAGCTACCCACCTTTAAGGGTGTGGGGATGAGGACATGGACCGATTTTGGTTCATAGAAAAATCAGTATGGACTGCACAGAATGTTATTAGTGATGCTTTAAAACAAGCCGAACTGTTCGTAGCCTTTGATGGAAGGGCCTTGGATTGGTTGATGGGATACGTGGGCTGGCATGCAGATCCGTCAATATAGGAAATTAAGCATGCCTTAAAAAAGCAGTTTCGAAAGCCTAAGTCCTATGCTCAACTTGTGATTGAATTGAAATATTTTAAACAAGAACCTACAGAGTCTGTATGGGAGGTTGATCAGCTGCTAAAGAAAGTTATCAGGGATGGATAATTTAAGTACGAGGATAGAAAACACAAGGAATGGTTCATTTCCATGCTATTACCACATCTGCATGAGCCCATGGGTCAGTATACAATTAATATGCAAGAAAAAGCCCTGGAAATTGCAATGAAGCTAGAAGCTGTGCCAAGGGATGATACCCAGAAGTTCGAGGTGCGTTGGACCGTACAGATTAGAGGCCATGCACCTTGTGAAATCCAAAATTTATGGATAGAGAGAGGAAAAGAAGCTAGCGTAGGAATGAAAGAGATACGAGGTTGTGTGTCAAAGCCACACTCTCTTAGGCTGCCAAAGGCTCCCCACAAGTAGACTACATGTAGGCCGGGGGGGGCCTAACCCATTGCTCAGGGTTGCTTGACCAAGAAACCCCCATGTTATGGTGCACCGATTGTCCAAGAGTCAGATTGCATGATACAAACCTTCGCTTCTAATCTGGTGCCTATGTCCCAGAATTGAAGCAACAATGGTGTAGATTGTGCTCATCTATAGGACATGATGAGCACAATTTTCGGACACATGATTTAATGATATATAGAGGAAACCTGTATTGGGTGTAGGTTGACCCTTCATCACCATTATCTCCCTCTGGATGAGGAGGCTCCCCTACAAGAGGTCGGAGGGGGCGGGGGGTGGGGAGAGGTGGAAGCACAGGTCGGGGAAGAGGAAAACTAATCTGATATAATTGTGGGGAGGTAGGACACTTCACAAGGGATTGTATGAACCCTACATGACAATCTTGCAAATATTGTAGGCAGTTGGATCATGTGATCAAAGACTGTCTTGTAATGATAGCAAAGATGCAGGAAAAAACAAAAAAAGCCAGATGCAATGTACAAAGGCCACATGAGTGTTACACCATTTTTTGGTCATTATCAGCGATGAACCCAAGTACACCATGTAAGACTAATTTTACCCTAAGTAAAATTGCTTTCACTATGTGAAATAACTTAGTAAAACACCTTTATTAAGTTGTTTATGGTATAAACAGGAAACCCCAAAAGGAAATAATAAACAAATCTATATTTGTTTATATTTCCTGGTCATATTTAACCCAAAACAAGGAAATCAATTAAATAAATCCTTATTTATTTGATTATTTCCTAGGAATAAGTTATTTAAATCCTTATTTAAATAATATTCGTAGTTAAATTTGATTAAATCATTTATAAATAATTAAATAAATCATTATTTATTTAATTATATTCCCACCATTTCCTTAAAATAATAAATAAATCATTTATTTATTTATTATTTATAAATAAAGGAATTGACCCAAGTCAAAAATCCTTTTCCCTCCAACAAATATAATAAAATATTCCTAAAGGGTGGTTCTAAAATTTGATTAATAATATTTTATTCATGCACCAAGTTCTAGATCGCCCTAATATTTTGTTATAAATAGAAGGGTTTTCCCCATTCATTAGTCACCTTTCATTGCATTAGATCACTCTGGATCTATACACTTGGTCACATTTTCCATTTTTGCCTTGTGAGCTCCCATTGAGTTCTATGTTTGTCTGGGTTTTCTACACCAACAAGAGAGAGGAATTTTAGATCTGAAATGTTGAGGACTTTCAAGAACCCATCCCATTGAGGAGAACTGGAAAACACCTTTCTTGTTTTCCTCTCAGGTGCCCCCTTTTAATATAAAAAATTCTTTCAAATACATTATTCTTGTCTTGTCTATTGGATGCATGGAGCCACATTTTATTTTTACTGCTTAATGTCTTTTATGCTTAGATCTGGATTTGTGCAGCATTATTTGGATCAACTAACTACATACTTAAAGATATTGGCAGTCATAATTGATGTTAGGGATATTTTTTATGCGTAGCTAAAGTGGTCTTTTCTGACGAAAGATTCATACTACATATTTTAAAGCGGAATTGGCCGATGAGGTAACGTGGTTATCATCGTAATTACATGCAAGTGGGCATGGCCATGGAGGAGCTTGCTGAAAAGAAAAGTTTATGATGAACAATTTTTTTATTAGAAAAGTTACCATAAAATGGAAAGCTTGGACTTGCAGAAAGAG